>CAUDMG010001388.1:1765000-2365000 GCA_958450375.1 Homarus gammarus
TATATATATATATATATATATATATATATATATATATAACATGTACACAATAATACATTTGCCAACCTAACCCCTTAGTAGAGCCAATGAAAAATTCTCAATCACACTTGTGAGGAAACCTAGCAATATGGATTCATGTAAATGTTAATCAAGACCTAGCTACTAGGACTACTGCATACCATACATTTATACCCAAAATTAATGTGAACAAAACCTGAAGCAACCCCAATAAAATTCATGTAGCCAGATTTGTAACTGAAAAGAGAGGTTAATTACCCCAATCAGCTAGTGGACTGGACAAATTATCTGCCAAATCTGATTCGACAGTCAGGATATCCCTACTATCTTGCTCAGGTTTGGCTTCGTTTATTCCAGAAAATTTCAAGATAAATGCACAAAGGCAGAACATACCTTACAAAAAACTCAGATCAAACAATGACATTAAATGGATAAATAATTATTTAAAGAACATTATTGGTCAAAGGAAGGCTATAGGTAGGAGGATAAAACGTGGCGAAGTTTACCTCCGAGATTATTATAAGGTATTGGCTGGTAGGGATAAGGCCCAGATAAGAAAAGCAGAGGAATAATGAGCTGCAGATAGCAAGTGAGGCAAAGTCAAGCCCCAAGTGATTCTATCAAATGTAACAAACTAAAACAAGAAAAGATTGGACCAATACAGTCAGACACCGGCGAGCTAACTGACAACGACGGAGAAATGAGCAACAGTTTTCACCACCGAAAATTTAAACAGGATACCCAAGGCACCGACTCTATACAGAGATAGTGAAGAAAACAAATTAAGCGAGATAGTAGTGACTAGTAACGATGTTAGTAAGCAAATAGACAAACTAAAGCCTAATAAGTCACCTGGTCCCAATGAGACATTTGCCAGAGTATTAAAGGAATGTAAGGAAGAGCTTAGTATGCCCTTAGCAAAGTTGTTTAACATGTCATTAAAAACAGGTGTAGTACCAGAATCCTGGAGGATAGCAAATGTAATACCGATTTTCAAGAAGGGGGATAGATCACTATCCTTTAACTACCGTCCAATCAGTCTAACATCAATTGTAGGCAAATTACGGGAAGCCCTCATTTCAAACTATTCAAAATCACCCGGAGAAGCACAAGTTGATCAATGATTCCCAGCATGGCTTCAGAAGTGGGCGTTCATATCTAACTAATCTATTAACATTCTTTTCATCAGTTTTTGAATCAGTGGACAAGGGGCACAATTATGATGTGGTATATCTCGACTTAAGCAAAGTCTTCGACAGAGTCCCCCACGAAAGACTAATTAGAAAGACAGAAGCACGTGGCATCAAAAGTAATATCCTTAAATGGATTAGGGCGTGGTTACAGGACAAGAAACAGCGAGTGAGCATTAACGGCACTAAATCCCATTGGAGCAACGTCACTAGTGGAGTTCCCCGGCTAAGTATTTGGACCATTATTATTTATTACATAACCACATAGATATCGGCATAGACAGCAACATAAGTAAATTTGCTGATGACACTAAAATAGGACGTGTTATTAAATCTGACGAGGACTCCGCAAAACTACAGGAAGATCTAAACAAATTTTTTGAATGGTCTGAAAAATGGCAGATGAAATTCAACGTGGACAATTGTAAAGTACTCAGTACAGTATAGGAGATGTAAACAGGGAAACCAGTTACAAGATGAACAACGATGCCATTGAGAAATCTGACTGCGAGAGAGATTTGGGAGTAATGATAAGTAGGAACCTTAAGCCAAGTAAGCAATGTGTTGTTGCTCGTAACAAGGCTAATAAAGTACTTGGGTTCATACAAAGGAGTGTTAGTTACAAGACTAGCGAGGTCATCCTAAAACTATATCTTGCGCTTGTGAGACCCCACTTGGATTACGCAGTTCAATTCTGGTCACCTTATTACAGAATGGATATAGAATCCTTGGAAAGAATTCAGAGGAGAATGACGAGACTAATCCCTGTCAGTGGTAGTAACTCTCGACAAGAGCTGCCATGCACAGGCCAACCGGCCTATTGCAGGTCCGACTAATTACCCAAATGTAGCCGCAATGAAGTCAAATAATGGTCCTACATGAATAAATCGGACTGCCAATCACTTCTCGACTAGTATTTGGTGTCGCGAAGTCAAAAAATTGGTAAACTGCATGTACCTAACCTAACACAACTCCGATTAAATTAAGTTTACCAATTTTTTGTGACTGACACGAAATAATAATCGAGAAGCGATTCACAGCCCGATTTACGCTTGTACGACCATCATTTGACTTCATTGTGGCTACATTTGGGTAATTACTCGCTCCCTCGGTACATGCACGCGATCTATTAAATCAGATTAAAGTAAGTTTTCCAATTTTTTATGACTTTGTGACACCAAATACTAGTCGAGAAGTGATTAGCAGTCCGATTTAATGTAGGACCATTATTTGACTTCATTGCAGCTACATTTGGGTAATTAGTCAGACCGGCCTATTGCAGACTCATTTTCTTATGTTTTCCTCGAAGACTTTCCTAAAATAAAAAATATGGCACGCCCCAAAATTTTGAGCTACCGAAACAGATAGTTTGAACTGTTAAGCTAGACCTACCGGGGGGTCAGGGGTCAGAGGCCCCCCGCTAGGGTTTAGGTTAGGTTTTGTTAGGTTAGAGGACTAGTTTTCTACTAGATTCCCCCATTATTGGGGGGAAAGGGGGGGGGGGACTTTCCGGCAAAAATGGTCATATTCGCTTAAAACACGCCAGTATACACTGGCAAAAGACATATTGGTAAGAATAGCGAGGTCATCCTAAAACTGTATCTTGCTCTTGTGAGACCACACCTGGATTACGCAGTTCAGTTCTGGTCACCGTATTACAGAATGGATATAGAATCCTTGGAAAGAATTCAGAGAATGACAAGACTAATCCCGGGCATTAGGAACCTTGAGTATAGAGACAGGTTAAAGCATCTTAATTTGCACTCCCTCGAGAGACGTAGAGCGAGGGGCGACCTGATAGAGGTGTACAAGTGGAAAGCAGGGCTAAACAAAGTGGACATTACAAAGGTACTCAAACTATCCAACCAGGAGCGAACTCGTAACAATGGTTTTAAATTAGACAAATTTAGATTTAGGCGGGAAATAGGTAAACACTGATTTGGAAACAGTAGAGGATGAATGGAACAAGTTACCAAATATCATTAACTCGAATACGCCGAATAGCTTCAAACATAGGTTGGATGCTTATATGAGCAATAGGGGTTGGGTGTAAACGGGACTGCCCAGTATGGGCCAATAGGCCCGCTGCAGTTTCCTCCGTTCTTATGTTCTTATGACTGTAAAGTCCTTAAGTAAAAATTTACCTTATATGAAAATGTTCATGTACGGGAAACACCGCTAATTTTCACAAGAAATGGTCAAATTAGAGAAAAAAATCGTACCAAAACCAGATGACTGCCAATGGACGAATATTTACCACTATATATATATATATATATATATATATATATATATATATATATATATATATATATATATATATATATCCACACACGAGATTTAAACCTTTAAACATTGATTATTTCACGTAACTTTCATAAGAACAAGAAAATAAGGAGTCTGCAATAGGCCGGTTGGCCTGTGCATGGCAGCTCCTGTCCAGAGTTACTACCACTATCATCCATGAATCTATCTAGCCTCCTTTTGAAACTTTCCAGCGTTCCAGCACTTACTACAAAGTTGCTAAGCTTGTTCCACTCGTCCACCACCCTATTTGTGAACCAGTTTCTTCCTATCACCCTCCTAAACCTAAACTTATCCAACTTGAATCCGTTGCTCCGAGTCCTATCCTGCTCGGATATTATAAGAACTTTATCTATATCTCCTTTATTGATTCCTTTCACCCACTTAAATGCTTCTATCTTTCACGTAAGTTGTCAAATCCTCCAGTTTCCGTCTCCACCTCCTCCGCCGACTCAAGTCCCTCGGAGTTCCTGTACCCGAGCTCCTCAGTGTTTACACAACATTCATACTTCCCAAGCTCACCTATGCCTCCCCCACCTGGTCTTCCTCCCTAAATGCCACACAACGTAAACACCTAGAAAAAGTGCATAAGAGGGCATGCAAGATTATTCTCTCCCCTTCCTACTCCACATATCAAGAAGCGCTCAACACACTGACCCTTTCGACTCTCACTGACCATCACCACGACCTCATCTGCAAATTTGTTAAGAAGCTTCTACACCATCCCCGACACCGGCTCCTACTACCACCTGAGATCCCTTGTCCGAGAATTGCTGTTCCGACACCACAACCGCATCCAGCCCATACGTGCACGAACTGATCGCTATAAGAACAGCCCAGTCCCAACCATTGTAAAAATTATCAATAACTTGTAATAAATCAGTGTATTCACTCCCAGTAAACACTACTCCTTGCACTGTCACTATGTTGAAATGAACTGTAGTTTGAGCTTTTCCCCATCTAGTTATGTCTTATTTATATCACTTATGTTACTTGTATATTATTTGTAATTCGAAACCCATTCCCCAAATATGTAACTGTATATTTTCAGCCTTCTGGCTGCCAAGCTCTTTCAATAAACCGTTAATTATAATTATTATTTATTATTAAGTAACAGTCATGGCCTCACGTGGCATCTGTAGACAACGTAAGTGAGGCCTCACGTGGCATCTGTAGTCAATGTAAGTGTCCTATAACAGTGCTTTATACTATTAAGTATAGAATTATACACCTACATTAATACAGGTAGTGGAAACCACGAAAACTAAAAAATTACTACCCAACATACGACCTATGACGAGTATAAATTCTTAAGAGTGGAGATGTCTTACCTGCTTCGACGACGCCTAGTTCTGGAGAGAGTGGTATGACGCTTCGAGAAGCTCTCGTGGCTGTCCACCACAATGCTTAGTCAATGGTTCTTTTTACCTTATGGATTATTGTGTAATTCTTCTGTATGAATATATTTATACAAAACATTAATAAATAATTTAAGTTCAAATATTTTTGTGATTATATACTGGAATATATTCGAAAGCAAAATCTCATCATGCCTTTTGTAGTTATTGCTGATGCCACGCATCTAAAGCATATTTTTAAGATAATGCTTTGTTTTACCTTTGAGATGTATAAACATTTGATTACTTTCTACCACAGTGTCCATTCAATTACAAATGTTTTAGGTATAAATCGGTAACGCACGTATCCCTTACAAACTTGTCCTAGATTCAATCCTCACTCGGGACAGGTGTTTATTTATTTTTTTAATCCTCTGTGACACTACCAAACATCACAAGTTTTCGCAGAGTACACCGGTTTCTGCCTGGAATAACGCTGAACAATAAAAGTTCTAACAAAGTAACATTGGTATTGTAGGGGAGAGTATCCACTACAATACTTATACTTTTAGCCTCTTCACCACTAATCGGCTCGTTAGCCGCTTGGGCGATCGGCCACGTCTCTGATTACTTTTTCTTTTCTTTTATCCTCTTCACCAAAAGATCAACTCGTTAGCCGCTTGGGCGATCGGTCACAGAGTCCCCACGAAAGACTAATTAGAAAGGTAGAAGCACATGGCATCCAAGGTAATAATATCCTTAAATGGATTAGGGCGTGGCTACAGGACAAGAAACAGCGAGTGAGCATTAACGGCACTAAATCCCATTGCAGCAACGTCACTAGTAGAGTTCCCCAAGGCTCAGTATTTGGACCATTATTATTTATTAGATACATAAACGACATAAATATCGGCATAGACAGCAACATAAGTAAATTTGCTGATGACACTTAAATAGGACGTGTTATTAAATCTGACGAGGACTCCGCAAAACTACAGGAAGATCTAAACAAATTTTTCGAATGGTCCGAAAAATGGCAGATGAAATTCAACATGGACAAATGTAAACTTGTAAAGTACTCAGTATAGGAGATGTAAACAGGGAAACCAGATACCAGATGAACAACGATGCCATAGAGAAATCCGACTGCGAGAGAGATTTAGGAGTAATGATAAGTAGGAACCTTAAGCCAAGTAAGCAATGTGTTGTTGCTCGTAACAAGGCTAATAAAGTACTTGGGTTCATACAAAGGAGTGTTAGTTACAAGACTAGCGAGGTCATTCTAAAACTGTATCTTGCGCTTGTGAGACCACACCTGGATTACGCAGTTCAGTTCTGGTCACCTTATTACAGAATGGATATAGAATCCTTGGAAAGAATTTAGAGGAGAATGACAAGACTAATCCCGGGCATTAGGAACCTTGAGTATAGAGACAGGTTAAAGCATCTTAATTTGCAGTCCCTCGAGAGACGTAGAGCGAGGGGCGACCTGATAGAGGTGTATAAGTGGAAGGCAGGGCTAAACAAAGGGGACATTACAAAGGAACTCAAACTATCCAACCAGGAGCGGACTCATAACAATGGTTTTAAATTAGACAAATTTAGATTTAGGCGTGAAATAGGTAAACACTGGTTTGGGAACAGAGTAGTGGATGAATGGAACAAGTTACCAAATATCATCATTAACTCGAATACGCTGAATAGCTTCAAACATAGGTTGGATATTTATATGAGCAATAGGGGTTGGGTGTAAACGGGACTGCCCAGTATGGGCCCATTAGGCCCGCTGCAGTTTCCTCCATTCTTATGTCCTTATGTCTCTGTTACGCACTGTTGGCAAGTACTGGGCATGCACCGGCTCCTGAATGTACCTGAACCTGCTCCAGTGTTGGTCAAGTCTTGTCTTGAAAGAGCTCACACTCGGTCCGTCACAACACTTTCTGGTAGATTGTTCCAAGAGTACAACTCTCACTCCGAAAAAGTTTGCCCTCACAGTTCTGGACTTGCAGCTAATCCAATCTTGAGCTGTGACCCCTTGTGGGGCGAGCTTCCGCCAGCTCCAAGTAAAGACACTCGTCTGAGTAGTGCCTCTTGAGATGCTTATACACCTCAACTAGGTTAGCCCTTGCCCGCCTGTAGTATAAGCTAGGCAAGTTCAGGCGCTCCAATCTCTCAGGATAACTGAGGTGTCGAAGTGTAGACACCAGTGGCCCTCCTTTGAACATTCTCAACAAACTGACAGTCCCTAGCATATCTCGGGGACCAGATAGGGTGACAGTGCTCCAGATGGGGAAGCACTTCACTCTTGAAGATCGTTACGAGGGACGGACCGTCTAGATATCTGAATGACCTTCTTATAAGACCCAATAATTTATTTGCCTGATTTATCTTCTCGCAATGGCCCGAGAACTTCAGCTCGTTGTCAACAAACACACCTAGGTCCTTCTCACATTCAGTCTCAAATCGTGCAGTTTCTTCATCCCGTTGGGACATATGATATGCCTCCTTACCGTTGGTACGCCCCAGGTGCATCCTCTTACACTTCGTGACATTGAATCTCAGCAGCCATTTCTTTGACCATTCTTGGAGCCCACAGAGGTCCTTCTGCAGCTCATCACAGTCCGCTTGGTCTTGATTTCCGAAATAACTTGGCGTCATCGGCAAACATTTGTATGGAGGAGTGTTCAACGTCAGGCATGTCATTTATGAAACAGAAACAACAGCGGGCCCAATACACTGCCCTGTGGTACCCAACTTGTGACAGGTACGGATGATGATTTCGTGCCATTAATCACCACACACTGCTTGCGATCATGTAGAAAATCCACGCTAGGACATTTCCCCGAATTCTGTACCCTTCCAATTTGATTTTCAGCCTTTCGTGGGGTACACTGTCGAAAGCCTTGGCAAAATCTAGGTAAATATTGTCGATATTACCACTCCGTTCCAGAATATGGGTCCAAATATCCAATACCTTGAGCAATTGTTAAACAGGAGCGCCCCGGCATAAAACCGTGTTGGCAATCCTTTACAAGGTTGTTTCGTAGTTGTTATTTCATCGCGGCATCTCTGATAATACTCTCAAGTACTTTGCATATTATGCTGGTCAGGCTCACCGGTCTATAGTTGCTCGTGGAGTGACGATCGCCCTTCTTGAAGATAGGACTCGCCTAAGCCACTTTCCATTCACTGGGGACTTTTCGTTCATCCAGGCATTTGCAAACAGGCAAGCTCGTTGCTCAATTCTTTTAGCACTCTAGGATGCACCATGTCAAAGCCGGGACTCTTATGGACCTTTAACTTTGAAATTTTATTTCTTATATCCTGTTCTGTGAACACAATGTGGGTCAGTGCTGTGTCGAACAGTCTGTCCTCAAATGCAGGAAGGTTAACCGCATCCTCTCTTGTGAACACCGAGGAAAAGAAGCTGTTCAATGCCTCAGCTTTATCCTGGTCAGAAACTGCGTAACTACCATCTTCAAGCCTCAGGTCTGATATTCCTACTCGCGTTTTTAAATTCGACTTTGCATAGCGGTAAAACGCCTTTGGGTTTGACTTGACCTCGCTTGCAACAAGCCTCTGGAACTCCTTTTCAGCTCTTCTACACTCTACCATTGTTTGGTTTCTGGCTCTTACATACATCCTCCTGTCCTGCTTATCGTTTGATTCAACCCACGTCTTGAATTTCTGGGTTATCTTCTAAACTATCATACCCTCCTCGTTTGGTATGAGGTCTAGTGGCTTGGGTGTTTGCTCCCCCCTGTAATGTGTCAGGTCTCTACCATGTTGGAACAGAACATTATCTCTGAGTTTCTACAAAAAGAGTAGTAGGGTTATTCAAGTCATTTGGGGTGAGGTCGTTTCTCCAGTCGATGTCGCTAGAGTTAAAGTCCCCCATGATAAGGAGGTGGCTAGGGTTGAGCATCGCTGCATTGTCTATTAAGGCTCTTAAGTTCTTTTGATTTAGTGGGCCACAGTTTGGGGATCTGTAGATACACCTGACAATAAGTAAGTCCCCTCCCTTTAGTTTAATTTTATACCACTTGGACTCTTCAAAAACATCCTCTCCCTGTACCCTCGCCTGGCTGGCTCTAAGGTCTTGCCTAGCATAGATAACCACACCCCTCTTGCAAGTTTCTTGAGAAAGGCTCGTAAATGAGTCATATCAGCAATACTGAACTCACATCCCTCTGGGTCGATTCTCCTGTTCTTGTACAACAGTTCGACAACTCCCACAATATCTGGTTGGTGTACCTTCAGTATTGTTTTAAACTCCTCTCTCCTATCAAGAAACGTGTCAGTATTAGTGTACATGACATTCAAGCCAGAATTTGTTCTAGGTAACCTCTGTGCTCTTAGTAGTAACCCTGCTCCCCCCCCCCCCAATTCTCAGAAGCTGCAGCATTTGCTAAGTACACTGTATTTTGCAGGGTATGGTTAGAAATGCAATGTTTACACGGTGCTCGCCTCCTTTGGGGCGGTAATAGAATGCCTTTAAGGATAGCCAAGCTTGTTGATTTTATTTATTTTTTTTATTTCAACTAGTATTTCCTTATACTTTCTTTTCCTGTTCTCATCGACGACTATATCTCTTTGTGCTATCACTGTGTACACTGTATCTCCCTGTGAATGGTGTATTGTAGGCACAGTTTCAGTCCATGAGAAAGTACACAAACAAAATAAAATTTAAAGTCTCTGTGGTACCTGTAACACGACTTGGTTTCAGCTGGCAGTGGTGCCTTTCCAGCTTGCTTGACAGTTTGTATTCACTTTAAGTTATTTACAACCTCCTCCGCGGTCATTGATGACACTATGAACTGATTTAACTAAAGGCACAGTACTACACTCCCTGGTTGGCCTTTATCACAGCCGTGACCACAACTCCCTAAATATATAAAATAAAAGTTTGTCATAAGGCAATGATTTTGTGGTTGTAGGCTTGTGGGGGTACGTGATATTTCTCCTGCATCCTGTGTGAGTGCGAATCTACGGGGGTCACCATTTGTGGGGTTATGTGATATTTGGTTCACACTCAGGATGGGATGGAAAAAGGAAACTCACAATGTGCTCTCTGTATGCATGTTGTATTGGATGTACAATGCAGCTTGGTGCTGGGAAGGCAGCATGGTTACAAGTGTTGAGTAGAGAGAGCTGGTTGGTGAGGGTGCTCAGAGGAGGACCAGCTTGTGGGTCACCATGCTCGCCGGCGGGAGCGAGGGCCGCCAGGCAGGAGCGGAGGAGGTGGTGTTACTTGAGGACTGGCTGTAGGTAGAAAGAGAGGTAGGTCACCACGAGATCAGGTCTTATATAGCGGAGGTAGGCGTGGCTTAATAGTTGACCTCCGTCATGTAAGGCGGCGCTGATTGACCTAGACCATGAGGCATACACTGGGGAATTCGCCGGGTCGGCTAGCCAGCGACAAACAGCGTTTGTAGGGGTGGAATCCGCTACAGACTTCTTGGCTGTATCTCCAACTCGGTGGAGATTGAGTTTTCAAAAATACACTCGCGTCTAGCATTAAAAATCCTACATCGATTTACACTTTCACATCACTAAAATGATCTTGATTATCTTATGTAATCACTGTCCAATTTTGCCGCTCAACAACGAAGGTCCGAATGTCGAACACGCTTTGTTACAGAGACGCAACACGACCCGCCCACCCTCCAATACTGAAAAACTATAGTGGATACTCTCCCCTACAGTATCTAATTATCTCATCTTATTTCTTTTCACAATAAGAAGTATATACACTTTACTTACTTACTTTTACTTACCTTTATCCTCTTCATCGCTGATCAGCTCTATAGCCGCTTGGGCGATCGGTCACGTCTCTGTTACACACTTTTGGCAAGTTCTACTGGGCATGCGCTGGCTCCTGAATGTATCTGTACCTGCTCCAGCGCTTGTCAAGTGTGGTCATGAAAGACCACTCGTATTTTCTAGTGCAGTGGTTCTCAACCAGGGGGGAATTCCCCCCAGGGGGGGGGGGAATTCAGGTTTTCAGGGGGGGGGGGAAACTGATTCGGGAGCAAGAGATATGTTCGATGAGAAATCAATCACAGAATTTTGGCCCTTGATGTGCGATTCCTACCCAAAAGTGGCAGAAAGAGCTATCCGTGCATTGCTTCCGTTTGTGTCAACATATCTTTGTGAGTCGGGCTTTTCAACTCTGTTGCAAATTAAAAAGAAGCAACGTAGTAGATTAGAGGTAGAAAAGACCTGCGTTGTGCCCTTTCAAGCACTCCTCCACATATCCCAGAATTGGCGAAGAAAAAACAATCACAGGTTTCTCATTGACTGTAATCTTCATCTGAATAAAATTAATTACAAATTTACAATATCCTGGTATTCTATTGAACTTTTTGTTTATTGCATTATGCTTCAGTTTGGTCTGTTAAGTAATTCATTATAAATATAAAAAAACTATTTTCTTTTATTCAAGTTTTATAAATCCATCAACATTTTCAATTGGCATTTAATTTGTAAAACTCCACTATAAAAATAATCCATGTAAAATTGTAAATGTATATGTACTAATATGGAAAAAATTAAGGTTTTTCAGTATTATATGCATATTATTTGGAATGCACTTTTTGAGGCAGACAATCTTGGAAAGGAGGGGGGAATGACTTTCTGACATATGGTGAAAGGGGTGCATGGGGCAAACAAGGTTGAGAACCACTGTTCTAGTGTCTCAACCAAGGAGATACCTCCATGGTCTCAACAGTTAAGTCTTTTACTCACGGTTATTTTTTCTAAATCCTGGGGCCGGATACTCAAAGGTATTTACAATTTGTATCCCCAGTTAACTCTGTAAGTCGATGCCAGAAGTTTTAATTCCTCTATAACGATCACAATATAAATTTTGAAACGAAACTTTACAGTACATTACAGTATAGTCTCAGTTTACGCGGTCAATTAAACCCATGGAGGTCCGTGTAAAACGAGAAACGCATAAACGAAATAACAAAACATATGGGATTAATTGAAATAGAGACTGGGCCGACCCCCAGACTACCCCTTTTCCGACACAATACGTACGTTGTGTCATGGTCATGTTGAGTGCTAGACTGTTTAACTAATGATTCTTATTAAACTCCACGACCGCAAAACATGAGTGGGTTAGCTACCTGAGAAGACGTGTTTTCCCTATCAACACTTACACTTGTGTTCCCTCCCAGTTTGTCCCGCCTTTGTGAAGACAGTTATCAAGCGTTGTTTATTCCACTTTCTCCTGGGAAGCTCAATCTTGAATTAGTCTGTGTAAATCAACTCTAGTAATTCGCCAGACCTTTGTCAACTAAGGGTCATCTTTGAATGAGTACCAGTTGAGTTGTTTGTAATGATTGTCATTGCGTGAGCAGCGATCACTGGCAACTTAGGGGTATATATATATATATACCATGGGATCAGGCAGGGCTAGTGTCCCTTGATGCCATGCTCCTCCCATTTCTCCAGGTATGTTCATGTGTTCCCTAACCATTCAGTTTGATTCAGTCAGTGAATATCAGTGTTCATGCTTTAACAGTTGAATTGTCATTCACCCAGTGTAAGAGTAATATAACGTAAATATGTCTGTCGTTTTCAGACAAGAGATTTGTTTTGTTTGTGTTGTTCATGCTTGTCCCCTGACGCCATGCTCCTCCCGTTTCTCCAGATCCAATTGTGACTCTCGGATCACTCAACAACTGCCCCGGATGCAGTAGATACCCAGCAGGGATCAATATATTAAACGATGGCACCGATGCAGCATGATTAATCTGCTCCACTGCCTCCTAGTGCCAGACACCCAGACTAGCTATGTGTCTGGCTACCACCGACCACAGCAAGGGTCATGAGCCCCAGTGTTCCACCTTGGGATACTCCCTGGAAGTTATGTCCACAGAGAGGGTTGTAATATGAATGTTGGGGATAATTAGTTGGAAATAATTATCCCATGTTGGGTAGTGGACCCATGTATATGCTGGTTTTTGTATTAACGTATATGTTGTTGTGTATCTCATATGCACCACCAACGGTCAGTAAGTTGTGTAAAGTACCTTGTATTGTGTGAGAAGTAAAGTTGTCCACTTGGGACTAGGAGTAAAGTCTTGTAACTGTAAGATGTACCACTAGAAGATGCGGGTGAAGTAGAACTACCCACTTGGAGTGGCAGTAAAGTAATCTACAAGGAGTGCCATGTACTAGGTATTGTGAGTAGGGCCAAGGAACTGGTTCTGCTAGGTAATGTAATGTAACACCAATAAGGTTGTGTGCAGTAAGAATGTAAGATCTGAGTAATTGCTGTTGAGTAAAGAAATAAGTAAATAAGTAAAGAAGAAAGTACTGAGTCTGCAATAAGCCCAGGAGTTGAGCCTGGTAGTTATATGTTAATACTATCTCTTTATCCCTTTGATTTCATATTAATAAATATGTTCTTAGAGTATTTTAGGAGTATTCATTTATCCCACAGTAGTTACCTGTATTTCTGTCCAAGTGACTTGATACCAGAATTACCATACCCATGTGCCTAGACCCTCGTCCATGCTACCAAAAGGAACTAAGGTTAGGCAGTAACCAATGAAGTAAGTAAAAGGAACATATGAAGGAACTGAGAAGGAGTAAGAAAAGAACAAGAGAAGTAAGATAAGGGTGGTGTAGGTGTTGGAAAACACGCGCCCTTACAGTTGTAGTAAAAATAAATCTTAATTTTATGATGGTATGCACACACAATTAATATTTAAGAGAAATATCAATAATATTAGGTTTTTTAACACTTACATTAGTAGAAAAGATGGCTGGGCACACGGGGATGGAGTGTTGGTTCCAAAGCAGAGGGCAGATTATTGGCCCTCACCTGTATCACTTGTATCACCTGTATCACTATCCACCACAGAGGCTTGCAGGGCCTCTTTGTCAAACCCCTCAAAGTCCGTATCCTCACTATCACTGACTTGGGCTGGCTGTGGTGGGTGGCGGGTGAAGAACTCGGTAATGTTTTGTTGACTGGGCGACCTTGTGCGCACCCTGCCTGCGCTGCTTCCCGCGTAAATGATGGAATGTACCGTGTAACTAATAATTGCCGGTCTGGCCAGGTGCCGCGTAAATGACCAAACGCGTAAGGGAAATCAGCGTAAATCGAGACTATACTGCATAGTGTTTTTTGTTGATAATCAAGGGCGGACAGATTTAACCAATTTGCTTAGTTTTATTCAGAAGGAATACCATATTTTTGTAAATCTAGCTCTTCATCTACATACTTGGTTATCTAATGTTAAAGTTATTCGATGCTATAATAATTTGGTGGGAGGGCCAGTGGCTTTTCAACATTATTCAAGGTTCTGAAATAGAATACTGTACTGTATTGTATTATCTTCAACTTTCCAGTAAGCTTTCTACTGCTTTTCTTCCTACAACCCATCGTAATTATGGATAAGGAAAGGCTTAGCTTATCTGGCACTACGTTCAGTTTCTTCCTTTCCCATAAAAGTACAGTACAGTATATCTATCATCGATGATTTTTTCCCAGCCTTAGGCTGGGGTAAGTCTACTGACAAGTATATAAGGAGAGGGAAAAAATCTTTGATCAGTTTTCACCTGTACTCAGTGACAATGTTTAAAGATTACACTTCGGGTGTGATTCTAATATAAAGCGGATCATTTTGTACTCTCTGGCGAAGCACTGCAGGACATGAGAATCTATCACACCATCATTAGCTGTCCTTTGACTTCCTCATACGTAATGAAGTGATTCAAAAGGTCCTCAATTTTCCTACGAGGAAGTGTTGGTCACTTTGAGTTTGGCTGTGCCGTGAATACACTCGTGAAGAACTGCAACCAGCCTTTTACATTCTGGTGTTTCCCCAACCCCTGGGCCACTCATACAGTGTGTGGTGTCAATGTAGGACGTGTTCACCTTATTCTTTACACACCACGAATTTCTTGGTACTTATCTTTTCATTATTAGTTTGTATGGATGTAGTACTGTATATGCAGATAGTCACTAGGAAAAGGTAACATGAAAAATTCTTCTTTTTTATATTGTAGTGGTCACCAGCAACTTCTAACTAGTATGGTTCAAGGGTGTGTGAGTTCTTTGAGCATTTTTTTTTTTTCAAACAGTAAGTTTAAGTAACCATATGAGGGCCACTACTGCCACCATTTATGAGGGCCTCTGTGTGCCAGTAACAATTCCTTTTACTCTCATACAGTTGTACCCCACTTAACGTGGTCAATAAAACCCAGAGGGTACCGTGTTAAGTGAAAACCGCGTTAAGTGAACAACAGAACATATGGGATTAATTCCAATAGAAACCGGCCCGACCCCCAAACTCCACTTTTTGACGACACATAACTATGTTGTAGTAAAAATTTTATCTTAACTTTATGATGGTATGAAAAAACAAGTAATATAGAAGAGGTTAGGTTAGGAAAAATAAAGGTTAACATAGGAAAAATAAAGGTTAGGTTAGAAAAACTAAAACTTAGGTGGAACACTTACGGTAGTAGAAGAGATGGGTCGGCGTACGGGGATGGAGGCTGGTTCCGAGGCAGAGGGCAGGCTACTGGCCCTCAGGTGAGTCACTATCACTGTCACCCACAGTTGTTATGGCCTCCCTGACAAATCCCTCAAAGTCATCTTCACTATCTCTACCTCTGTCACTATCACTGGCTTGGGCTGGCTGTGGTGGGTTGCGGGCGAAGAACTCAGTTATGCTTTTTTGACAGCTGGTGTTTATGTTGTCGTGATACACCGTGATGTACTGCTCCAAAGCCTGCACCAGCCGGGTATGGAAGACTTCATAGCGGTCATCGTCATTGTCGCGGGAAAGGAAGGACTTCATTTTCTCTGCACACTCTATGGCACACTTAATATCACTATGACTTAAACTGTGTTCTTCGGAGAATGACGCACCTTCTTCCTCCTCTTCACTGACATATCGTCGGCAGTCACTTCAGGATCTCTGATCACCTCCAGGATATCTTCGTTGGTGGTCTCGGAGAAGCCTTCAGCTGTAATATTGAGCGCAGCTTCTCTGGCAAGGTCCACTGCTACTACAACAGTCTGAACCTCACCAGTCACAGGTTCACTCCTCTTCTCAGCTGGTATGCCATGCAACACATGTCTCCATGCGTGACGAATCGTAGCAATAGTCAGCAGACCCCATGCCTCCACCAAGAAGTCTACAGCTTGTTTGACGTTAAACTTCTTCCAAAATTGTTTGACGAGAAGTTCTTGAGCCGCCACCTCTTGTTCCGTGTCCTCGTTGCTTTTACTCTCGCTGTCGGTGTCACCCAGCATACGCAACTCATCCTTGGTGTTGGTACAGTCGTTCAGGAGCTTGAACTTCTTTGCAGAGTACGCAGCTTTCACATTGCAAATCAACTCCTGGTCCATGGGCTGGATTAATGACGGAGTGTTGGGAAGAAGGAAGACCACTTTTACGTTGGGGTGACGATCCATAAGTAGGGGCAAGTGTCCAGGTGCGTTGTCAAGGAGCAACAAAATATTGAATGGAGCATTCTGTTGCTCGCAGAATTTCTTCACGTCAGGAACAAAACAGTTGTCAAACCAGAAGAGGGACAGAGAAGAGGACATCCACGCCTTACGTGCGGTTAGCCAGTGGACATTAAGCTTGTTCATGTCCATATTCTTGTAGGCGTGCAGCTTGCGGGCTGTGTGAATCACCGATAACTTTGGTTTATAGGTACCGGAGGCATTGGTGGTAAACAGGACGGTGATGCGTTCCTTCTGCATCTTCCGGCCCCGAATCTTGCTGGCATTCTTTACAACAAAGGTCTTGGACGGTAGCTTTTTCCAGAAAAGACCAGATTCGTCCATGTTAAACACCTGGTCGTCGGTGTACTGTCCTTCCTCCATAATCTCACGTAAGAACGGAGGAAAATCTCTAGCCGCCACATGGTCAGCACTCGCTTCCTCAACACCAATGTTGATGTTGGTGATCTTTTTCCTCTTCTTAAACCTATGCAACCAACCAGAGGAAGCATTGAAGGGTTTGGGCTCTGCAATTCCCAGCTTACGTGACACTGCTGCGTATAGCTCACGTGCGTACTCCTGCACTGAGCGCGTGTCCACCGCCATGTTGCGTCGCGCCTGACGAATCAAATAACTCACCAGCAAATTTTCCACTTTTGCCAGCACCCTGTTCTGGCAATACCTGATCGATGAAGCACCTGCAGACTTTGTGATTTTCATGTGCTCTTTGATCTTGGCTGCATTCTTCTTGATCGTGCGAATCGTAGATTCGTTGACGCCATGCTGGCGCGCGAGACCAACTTGCCGTGCTCCTTTCTCCAAATCTTGAATAATCTGGTACTTCACCTCGTAGCTTAAGGAACGTCGTGTCTTCTTTGGCTTAGTGCCGCTGGGTCCAGGTAAGGAAAGGGCTCTCTCTGGTGGCGTTGGTGGTCCGGCGGAAGCCATTTTACGGAACAATGGATGCGCGTTTACACGGTGTGGCCTTGAGGGATGAAACTGCCGCGGCTAGGTCAAGCGTCGTCTTTCCTCCCTCCCTCCCTCCCCTGGGTGGGCAAGTCATAATACTTTAAGCCAATTACAGCTAGCAGCAGAGGGGGGTAGGGATGCATGGCCAATCACAGTCCGATACGTCATATGACGTCAGTGATAACGCAACAAAGACTCACACTGCGCAACCTTACCGTGCGGCTTGCCCAAGCGGAGGGAGGAGGAGGGAGAGGCGAGCACAGGCAGGCAGGCAGGCGGGCGGGTGGCGCGTGGGGCAAATCTCAAAATAGCGTCTCGAGCCGGACACTCACCGCGTATACGTGGAAAAAATCCGTGTTAAGTGAAAGTTCAGCTCTGGAAAGCACCGCGTATACGGGAAAACGCGCTAAGTGAAACCGCGTTAGGCGGGGTACAACTGTACTTATTACCATTGGTAGCGTGACGAGAGGAGGCTCGTGGGTAGATGTAATGAAAGTATCAAGCAATAGGGAAGAAATAACGGTAAATACTGTAGGTAAATAATAGACACAATATACAAATACAAAATTTATTTAAACATTAATATGAAATTAGGAGAAAGAATTTATTTGTACCAACAGACGAAATCTAGTACTAGGCCCTCAGGCTCAACATACTCACACCACTACTGGGTGGACATACTTAATAACACACAACTCTTACAGTCACTTAGCACCATAAAGACCAGGGCAACTGCCACTACCACCTTCAGTCGTCAGGAGTGATACTCAAGCAACAACCATGGGGTCTAACCACCATGGAGTACTTTCCGACAAACTCTGGATATCCCAGTGGATTAATCCCACCACACAAATAGCCCTACGGAGTTAGACACTCAGCCACCAATGATGGGGGCTGGTAGTGGTGTGTGGCTTGGTGATCCGGGGTCACCTCGCAGGCCGAGCGTTAGGGCCAGACGAGCCAGCTATGGGGGCTATAGGTAGTCTGAAGTGTCCGACGGCCGGGTCTCACGAAGGTAACTGATCCTACTGGACCTCGGACATCTCCCCAGACATAGTGGATACAACATCCACGCTACAGACACGGCCTAGGCTGCGTTAGGGACCTGTAAGGATGAAGGGACGGGCACTCACTAACGGTGACAACAACATCACGTTTCAGGGGACGTTAAAGACATAAATATGACTTCACTCAGAGCATATCAACTACGTTACTGCAACACTTGCACAATCAACTATTAATAGGGTCAAATCACTTAAAGAAGGGCGAATTACAACACAGAGTGGAATGGCATACCTGTATGGATGAAGGGACGGGCACTCACTAACGGTAGAAATGCCGGCGGCGCCCTCACTCAAAATATGCCAGGGAGTCCACCTACTTCTATTCCGATGAATTAATTTACTGTACACTCTGACGTTGAAACTGAGACTATAAACTCAGTTTCATTCCCTAATATTATCTTCACTAACAATGCTCTGACTCAGCTATCCAAAGCCAAATTAAATTGATTACAAAGGGTTGGATGGCAACAGGTCCCAACATACAGCGTCTGCTACGAAATCCGTGGATTATATTCAAAGTTCCCTACAAACAAAGACGGGGGAAACAGAGAAAACGGGGGATGTTTCCACTGGGGGACTCAGAAGGTTTTGAGGACGTTTGAGCGTAATATGAATCCTTTAGGTTTTCAGGTTAGCCATTATCACGATCATGACAACCAAAAGTGATGTCAATATAAATCTAAGGAGATTGCAATAAAATTCCACTAATTTATTCATTAATAAGTATATCGTGATATTGTAGTGGCTCACTCTCACTGCAACCGCTCTGCCATCCTCGCCTCAGCCAATCAGCAGTGAGTTCCATACCACAGCCTCTGCCCCTGAAAGACACGACACCGTCAGCATCGATCAAGTGAAGCTGGCCAACTTACCCAATGGTGCCCAAACCCAACATTACCCCCAACAAACTAGACTGCACCTCCTTCACCAGTCTGCCCACCGTTGCTGCTTGTAGCACAACATTTCTGTGCACCCTCTTTTCATCCTCAGGTACCTACTGCTCCTGCCCCTGATGAGGATCCTGTTCCCTTATGAGGATCCTGCACCTGTCCCTGTGGACCAAGACATCCCACTCAGTGCCCCCGAGGACTTCACACCTGCCGCGAGAGAAGCATCACATTCCTCGCCTGTTCCTCCCACCTTTCTCATATCTACAACCCTCCTCCTCCAGATGCTTTTCCTCCTGCTTCTGCCAGAGATTATGTGGCATTCCACAGAGTCGTCACTCGTAGCAGCCGAGTAGTTCACATCCCCGCCCGCTATGCCTTGCACGTGGGATACGATTCTGCAGACAACAAACTTCCTGCAGCACCTTGAGGGGAGGGGGAATATTACTTTTATCCTCTTCACCACTGATTGGCTCGTTAGCCACTTGGGCGATCGGTCATGTCTCTTTTACTTTTCTTTTTCTTTTATCCTCTTCACCAAATGATTGGCTCGTTAGCTGCTTGGGTGATTGGTCACGTCTCTGTTACACACTGTTGGCAAGTACTGGGCATGCACCGGCTCCTGAATGTACCTGAACCTGTTCCAGTGCTGCTCAAGTCTGGTCTTGAAAGAGTTCACACTTGGTGCCAACACAACACTTTCTGGTAGATTGTTCCAAGAGTTCACAACTCTCACTCCGAAAAAGTTTGCCCTCACAGTTTTCTGGACCTGCGGTTCTTCAATATTGAGCTGTGACCCAGTGTGGGGCAAGCGTCCGCCAGCTCCAAGTAAGGACACTCGACTGAATAGTGCCCCTTGAGATGTTTATACACCTAAATTAGGTCGCTCCTTGCCCGTTTTTAGTATAAGCTAGGCAAGTTCAGGCACTCCAATCTCTCAGGGTAGTTGAGGTGCCGAAATGCAGACACCAGTCTGGTGGCCCTCCTTTGAACATTTACTCTCACTACAACCGCTCTGCCGTCCTCGCCTCAGCCAATCAGCAGCGAGTTCTATACCACAGCCTCTGCCCCTGAACCACTCACTGATTAGCCACCTGCCGTCCTCGCCTAGTCAATCAGTGGTGCCTTTCATCTCGCACCTCGAATCCTGAGTGGGCAGGATTGTACAAATACCCGCCTGCCTCACCGGGAAGGTCATTCAACTCCACGCTCTCAAGCCGACAAGACCTCCTCTCAAGAAGCTCCTTCACAACACAGCAACTCCCCAGCATCCTACTACATTGTACATACAATATACGTGGAGTTAATACTATTCTGAGTTTCCTTCCTCATCTCCATCCTGAGTGCGAAATCTCCTTTACATATGTGTGTATGTGGTCCTAAAGAAAAAGAAAGTTGACACATAAGAAAGAGAAATTTGACTAACTGCGTCACATACTCACGCTACAATATTTCTTAAACATACACAAGTACTGTATTATAGCTTCACCTTCCATAACTCGCCCTAGATGCGTAGCATAGTAATTACCAAATGACAGCTGCGCAGAGTGTTACAGCTGCAGGCTTCTCCGAGACCACCAACGACGACATCCTGGAGGTGATAAGGGATCCTGATGTGACTACCGAAGAGATGGTAGATGATGATGACATCAGTGAAGAGGCAGGTGGTGCATCATCCCAAGAAGAACGCCAGTTATCCCATAGTAATGTAAGGGGTGCCATCAAGTGTATTGAGAAAGTCAAGCTCCTCCTTTCCAGCGACCCTGACGCTAACAGGTATGAAATCTTCACTACCCAGCTGTTGCAGACTATGGAGCCCTACATCAAGGTTTATCACAACAACATAAACACAAGCAGTCAGCAAAGCATAACCGAGTTTTTTGCCCACAACCCACCACAGCCAGCCCAAGCCAGTGATAGTGACAGAGGCAGAGACAGTGATGATGACTTTGAGGGATTTGTCAGGGAGGCACTAGTAAGTGTGGATGACAGCGATGAAGACTCACCTGAGGGCCAGTAGCCTGCCCTCTGTCTCGGAACCAGCCTCCATTCCCCTACGCCGACCCATCTCTTCTACTAACGTAAGTGTTAACCCCAACCTTGTTTTTTTCTAACCTAACCTTCAGTATATTATTCTCTTAGTGATTGTTCCCTTCTATATTATGTGTGTGTGAATACCATCATAAAGTTAAGATGTTATTTTTAGTAAAACATACGTATTGTGTCGGGAAAAAGTGGAGTTTGGGAGTCGGCCCAGTCTCTATTTCAATTAATCCCATATGTTCTGTTATTTTCTTTACGCGTTTCTCACAGTGAACCCTCACTTTACGCGGTTAATTGAACCCACGGCAGCCCGCATAAAGTGAGAAACGCGTAAAGGAAATAACAGAACATATGGGATTAATTGAAATAGAGACTGGGCCGACCCCCAAACTCCACTTTTTCCAACACAATACGTACGTTGTAGTAAAAATAACATCTTAATTTTATGATGGTATGCACACACACATAATATAGAAGATAAATATCAATAAGAGAATAATATACTGCACCAGGTACAAGAAAAATCAAGGTTTAACACTGACGTTAGTAGAAGAGATGGGTCGGCATACGTGGATGGGGGCTGGCTCCGAGGCAGAGGGCAGATTACTGGCCCTCAGGTGAATCACTATCACTATCCACCACAGATATCAGGGCCTCCCTGACAAACCCCTCAAAGTGACTATCACTGTCACTATCACTGACTTGGGCTGGCTGTGGTGGGTTGCGGGCGAAGAAGTCGGTGATGTTACGCTGACAGTTAGTGTTGATGTGGTTGTGATACATCTTGATATACGGCTCCATAGTTTGGTCTAGATGGCTATTGGAGACTTCATATCGGTGATTGAGAGGGTCTTTGGAAAGGACGAGCTTGAGTTTCTCTGCAAACTCGATGGCATCCTTTACATTATCATGTGTTAACTTCTGTTCTCGGGCAGCCGCACCACCTGCCTCCTCACTGACGTCATCGTCTTCTAACATCTCGTCAGCAGTCACCTCAGGATCCCTGATCACCTCCAAGATGTCGTCGTTGGTGGTCTCTGAGAAGCCTGCAGCCGTAACACTGTGCAGCTTCTCTTGCAAGGTCCACTGCCACTGCAACAGACTGAACCTCACCAGTCACAGGTTGCCTCTGCTTCCCACCTAGGTAGTAGGTAGTAGGCAGCTACTGAACAGGGAGGTACTACCGCTTGGGAAGATATTGGCAGCATAATGTGTTGTTTAATGGTAAACCCTGCTGCCATATGGCATCACGAAAATTGTGACCAGGTCCCAGGCTCCTGATCTGACTTTCTGCCTCATTTACACACAATTGTAGGGTCTCAATTGTTTCTATTACAAGACAAAACAATATTTAATTTTTTTCATTCTTGCATTTCTTTGTATTTATTATTATCACAGTGTTGTTATTATTATCATTATTACCATTAATATTTTATTTTACTTTTTATTATAAATTTTATTTACTACGAATTATTATTATTATTAAATTTTCGCCCCCCCCTCCCCCCGGGCTCTGATGTGGGTCAGTGACCTGTGCCCGGGTGGGCTAATCCCCGTAATAAAAAAAAAAAAAAAAAAAAAAAAAAAAAAAAAAAAAAAAAATGCCGCCACGCGTGACGAATCGTTGCCACAGACAGCTGCCCCAATGCCTCCACCAAGAAATCAACAGCTTTCTTGATATTGAATTTCTTCCAAAACTGTTTGACGCGAACTTCATGCTCCGCCAACTCTTCTTGCTCTTCGTCCTCGCTCTCGCTATCGGTGTCACTTAGGTTCCGCAACTCATCTTTGGTGATGGTCAAGTCATTAAGGAGCCGAAACTTCTTTGAGGAGAAAGCAGCCTTAACATTACAAATTAACTCTTGATCTGTGGGCTGGATTAATGACGTAGTGTTAGGGTGACGACCCAACAGTAGGGGCGCGTGTCCTGGTGTGTTGTCAACGAGCAACAAAATGTTGAATGGAGCATTCTGTTGCTCGCAGAATTTCTTCACGTCGGGAACGAAACAGTCGTCAAACCAGGAGAGGGACAGACCAGTGAACATCCACGCCTTATGTGCAGTTAGCCAGTGGACATTTAGCTTGGCCATGTCCATGTTCTTGTAGGCGTGCGGCTTGTGTGCTGTGTCGATCACCGATAACTTGAGCTTACAGGTACCGGAGGCATTGGATGTAAACAGGACGTTTGATACACTCCTTCTGCAACTTCCAGCCGCGACACTTGCTGGCAGACTTGACAACGAAGGTCTTGGAGGGTAGCTTTTTCCAAAACAGACTGGATTCATCCATGTTAAACACCTGGTCGTCGGTGTACTGTCCTTCCTCCATAACTTCTCGTAAGAATGGAGGAAAAATCACTCGCCGCAACACGGTCAGCACTACCACCTTCACCACCAATGTTAATGTTGGTGATCTTGTTCCTCTTCTTAAACCCTTGCAGCCACCCAGAGGAAGCAGTGAAGGGTCTGGGCTCTGCAATTCCCATCTTACGCGCCACTGCTACGTACTGTACAGTTCACAGACGTACTCCTGCACTGACCGCGTGTCCACAGCCATGTTCCGTCTTGCCTGACGAATCAAGTAGCTCACCAGCAAATTCTCAGTCTTGAGCAGCACCTTATTCTGCAAATACTTCACCATTGAAGCACCTGCAGACTTTGTGATGCTCATGTGCTCTTTAATCTTGGCGGCATTCTTTTTGATTGTCCAGATCGTAGATTCGTTCACGCCATGCTGGCGCGCCAAATCAACTTGTCTCATTCCTTTCTCCAAATCTTGCACGATTTTGTACTTAACTTCGATACTTAGGGCACGTCGTATCTTCTTGGGCTTGGGGCGGCTGGGTCCAGGTAATGCAAGGTTTTTCTGGGGTGGTGGGGGTCCAGTGGAAGCCATTGTTGAACAGATTAGCGGGCACAAGAGAGAACAGTATAAGCGGTGACTGAGAAATGAGACTGAAGCGGCTAGGTCAGTAGCTTCTCTCCCGTGCCAGGCCACATCATATAACATTAGACCAATCACAGTTAGCGGGGGAGGGAGGTAAGGTTGCGTGGCCCAATCACAGTCTGATACGTCATATGACGTCAGCAATAACGCAACAGCGACATACTGCATTTCCCGTGTATGGTCAAGCATGGACCGCGTGAATACAAAAAGGCGTGGCAAGTCTGGACCTCTCCAGCCGCTCGCCGCGTAAATAATGAAATTTACCGCGTAATTAAAACATTTGATTCTGGCAAGGCACCGCGTAAATGACCAAACGCGTAAACAAAACCCCGTAAATCCAGACTATACTGTACGGGTATAACAAAATAACAAAACATGATGACAACTCACTACAGAGAAATGAATTAAGAAAGAATTTACAAAATCTAAAAAATAGAAAAAAAAACAATGTAAAAATAAGCTCAATATTATAAACTTTCAATGACAACAGAAGAAAAACAGAACTTGCATGTCAACAAATACACTAAAAGAATCTATTTACAATATTTTAAGTCTCTGCTGGTGCTTTTAACCCTCTGCTAACACACTAAGTCATCTGCCTAAGCTAAGACCATATGTACAAAGCAATTTAAGTGCACTAGAGTCTGGGATCTTGGAAACTTAACTTAAGTCCTTTTCCATTAGCCGGAACTCTCCACAACCCGGAATTGAAATCGGCTCGAATTTCTCCGGGAAACTCTCTCCATTCCGGCTCTTCAAACGAATACCCAAAGTTGAAAATCAGGTGTATTTTCTGAAAATTCCAGAAACTCTCTCCATTTTTTCATGGTCTGTGAGCAAATTGCGAGGATGAAATAATGAATAATTACGGGAAATTACGCAAGTCTCCAAATTTTTCCTGTTCTGAATCTGGGAACCAATTCTGAGGTTATGTTAGGTAGAAATTTCCAGAATCCCAGTAACCAGAAAAATTCCACATCATCCATGAAACCAAGAATTATTTCTTCAGTATTGGTGAAAGGTGAATAGTCAGCTATATCTCCACCTGCAAGTGAAAATAAAGGCATTAATATTGTGTGTTAAATTTGCAAATTCTGAAACATCTTTATTTATGAGGGTTAATATTCAAAACTTGCCAACACCTACATCTATATTGAGTCATACTGTATAGGGAAAATTATACTGTATAGGGAAAAGAGACCCCATGGAAATTTAGGTTAGGTTAGGTTTACATTTTGATGAAGGACATTAAAAGTTTAAAGGGCTAATATTGTCGGTAATTTTGTCTATTAAAATAATAAAAAAAAATTAAATTTCAGACGGAAACTCGGATCTTTTTGGTTTCATATACAGCACACAAAAATTAAACAAATATTTTTTTCTAATGTAGATTTCTATGGCGATTCCAAAAATGTGGTCCTTTTTGGGGGGAGGGGGGAATTAATAGGGAAAAATTATAGCCCTTTAAACTTTTAATGCTCTACTTTGAAACGTTAACCTAACCTAACTGGTAAAATTACGTCAACTTAAAATTCTAAAATTCACTGGATGACCGAAAAGATAATAATACCATCAATTTATTTTATTTTGGAAGGCATTATTAATTTTTTTGGATTCATCGACATAAAAGGCCAATGTATTCACAGTTGATTCTACCATACAGTGAACCCTCACTTTACGCGGTCAATTGAACCCACGGCGGCCCGAGTAAAGTGAGAAACGCGTAAAGTGAACAACATAACATATGGGATTAATTGAAATAGAGACCGGGCCGACCCCCAAACTCCACTTTTTCAGACACAATACCTATGTTGTAGTAAAAATTTCTTAATTTTATGATGGTATGCACACACAATTAATAATTAAGAGAAATATCAATAATATTAGGTTTTTTAACACTTACATTAGTAGAAAATATGGCTGGGCACACGGGGATGGGGGTTGGTTCCAAGGCAGAGGGCAGATTATTGGCCCTCTCCTGTATCACTTGTATCACTATCCACCACAGAGGCTTGCAGGGCCTCTTTGTCAAACCCCTCAAAGTCCATATAAGTCCATATCCTCACTATAATTATCACTATCACTGACTTGGGCCGGCTGTGGTGGGTGGCGGGTGAATAACTCGGTAATGTTTTGATGACTGGGCGACCTTGTGCGCACCCTGCTCACGCCGCTCTCCGCGTAAAAGGGTACACACACCGCGGAAAGTGAGCATTCCGGTTTCGGCAGGGTACCGCATAAACGTGGAAACGCGTAACGTGAAACTGCGTAAAGCGGGAGTTTACTACTTGTAGACAAAATACGGAATGACTCTACAGTAATGTACAGTGGTCCCTCGGTTAACGAGCACAATCCGTTCCAGCAGGTTGCTCGTTAACCGAAACCATTGTTTCAATGGATTTTTGGGTAATTGGTTCCAGCTCACCGAAAATTGCCTAAATTCAACAAAAATGGTAGAAAAGTTCACTTACTTTGAGGTGTGTATGTAGAAGGCTCCTGGATGATGATGATGATGTGAATTTGAAGTAGGAGGTGGAGGAGGAGAAGGGAGAAGAGAAGGAAGTGGAGGTGGAGGAGAAGCATTCTACTGCTTCTTGGAAGGTGAGTCACCTTCCATGAAAATGTCAGGAACCTCTGGACTGACAGATTCTCCACCATGAACATCCTCTCTCCTTGAAGTGGAAGGCTGAGGGATAGCATCTTGTTCCCTCTACCTTTTACTGAAGAAAGGGTCAATTGTGGTCTGTGGGGCATCTGTCCTCCTCACCATTAACTTATGTTTAAAGAAGGAGACCACAGAGTCCTCAACATGACACAAAGTTAGTTCAGTTTTTTCCACTTCTGGGTGCTTTGAAGCCAGTTCCCTGAACTTCTCCCAGTAGTAAATCACATCTTTCAACTGTTTAGCTGACATATGGTCATCACTTTCAATTTCCTCCTCACCACTGTCAGCCTCTACCTGTAACATCTCATCCAGTTGCTTCAAGTCATCAGGAGAAAGTTCCTCCTCATGAGACATCACAAGCTCTTCCACATCCCCCTCCTCCACTTCAAGGCCCAATGACTGACCAATGGATACAATCTCCTGGTCCAACTCTGTTTCTTCCTCAAATCCTTTAAAAACATGGACTACTGATGGCCACAGTGCTTTCCATGAAGAATTGAGGGATCTAGTGGAGACTTCTTGCCATGATGACACAATCAATTTTACAGCCTCCAGGATGTTGAATTGTGTCTTCCAGAACTGTTTCAGTGTTAGTTCAGGATCATTGGAAGTTGCCTGATGACACCTCCTAAACATTTTCTTCATGTACAACTTCTTGAAGTTGCTGATCACATTCTGGTCCATTGGCTGTATGAATGATGTAGTGTTTGGAGGCAAAAACAACACTTTCACAAAGTCAAAATGATACTCCAAATTTCTGGCAAGGTCAGGGTCATGACCAGGAGCATTATCCATGAGGAGAAGAACCTTTAAAGGGAGTTTATTGGTGGTTAGGTAGCTCTTGACAGAAGGGCAAAACACATCAACAGCCCATTCATTAAAGAGCTTGCCTTGTCACCCATGCCTTACGGTTGGACTTCCAATAAACTCCAAGCTTTGTTCTTACCACTTTCTGTTGCTTGAACAACCTGGGGTTTTCAGAGTGGTAGACAAGCATAGGCTTCAGTCGGAAATCTCCTGAAGCATTGGCTCCAAGCAATAGAGTGAGATGGTCTTTTATGGGTTTATGCCCAGGTAAAGAGGCTTCATCTTAGGTGATGAATGTTCTTTTGGGCATCTTTTTCCAGAACAGCCCAGTTTCGTCCACATTGAACACTTGCTGGGGAAGATAATTTTCTTCTTCCATTAGTTTTTAAATTCATCTAAAAACTTTGCTGCCCCTTCCTTATCAGTACTAGCAGCCTCACCATGCCTAACAACACTGAAAATGTCACTTCTTGTCTTAAATTTTTCGAACCAGCTTTTGCTGGCCCAAAAATCTTCAAATTCTGTGCCTGAAGAACCAGGTTGATCTATCTTTAAATGTTCGTAAATCTCCCTGGCTCTTTCACAAATGAATTCAGTAGAAACTGAATCACCTTTCATCTGTTTTTCCCTAATCCAGATGATAAGTAACCTCTCAGTTTCTGCAATTAGGGATCTACTTTTAAACACTCTTGTAGATTTGTCTCTCACTTTCACTTCTTTAAATTTGTCTTTCTGTGCAAGAATTGTCGACACAGTTGATGTCGACATGCCATATTCTTTGCATAGCGCATTTGTTCTAATGCCTTGTTCATGTTTTTTTATGATTTCCTGCTTGGTTTGGATTGAAAGTGCTTTTCTTGATCTCTTAGGCCCCATACTGGATTCAAACAATGTCAACACATGCTTTTCAAAGTTAAACTTGTTGTAAATAAAGAATATTTTCTTTAAAATAACACTGCACTGCGCTATATATTGTCAATATGTAGAATATATTTCAAAATGACCAATAATTTGCTTGGAAACACAGAAAAAAAGCGTTTAGTTGAAGAGAGTCTCAAGCAAGATGTTACCTCTAGTGAAAACAGAGAGACCAACTCCTGTTTGCTGTGTTAAGAGGCTGGATGCCGCGCATTAAACTAGTCACTTTACCTTCAGTTATGTTCAATAATTGTTAAAATGACTAAAAAATTTAATATTAAACTTTTAAAATTATTGAATTGTATAAACTTCTTGATATACAGTGACCCCTCGTTTAACGAACACCTCGGTTAACGTAATTTCGATTAACAAACTGCCTTCCATAAGGATCTTCAATTCGGTTAACGAAAAAAAATCCGGTTAACGAAGTTCTTACGAACTGACCTCAACATGTTTTCACTTGCACTGACCGGGCAACCAGCTTTAGTATCAATCCGCCAATACATTAATCGGTTCTAGGGCTTAAATTCCTTACTATTTTAGTAAAAATCAAGAAGTTTATATTATTCAATAATTTTAAAAGTTTAATATTCAATTTTTTAGTCATTTTAACAATTATTGAACATAATTGAAGGTAAAGTGACTAGTTTAATGCGCGGCATCCAGCCTCTTAACACAGCAAACAGGAGTTAGTCTCTCTCTGTTTTCACTGGAGGTAACATCTTGCTTGAGACTCTCTTCAACTAAACGCTTTTTTTCTGTTTCCAAGCAAATTATTGGTCATTTTGAAATATATTTTACATATTGACAATATATAATGCAGTGCATTGTTGATTTAAAGAAAATAATCTTGAATTACACCAGAGAGCTAAAATTTTATGGGTGAAATGGCACCATGGGGTGACTTCTCTTCCACCCCAATGCCTTCTCTTCTTCCTTCTCCTCCACCCCCATTCTAAATCCCATCATCATCATCATCATCAACCAGGAGCCTTCTACATACACACCTCAAAGTAAGTGAACTTTTCTACCATTTTTGTTGAATTTAGGAAATTTTCGGTGAGCTGGAACCAATTACCCAAAAACCCATTGAAACAATGGTTTCTGTTAACGAACTTTTCGGTTAACGAACGACCTTCTGGAACGGATTGAGTTCGTTAACGGAGGGGTCACTGTATACTAAAATAGTAAGGAATTTAAGCCCTAGAACTGATTAATGTATTGGCGGACTAATACGACAGCTGGTTGACCGACCAGTGCAAACCAAAACTTGTTGAGGTCGGTTCGTAAGAAACTCGTTAACCGAGGGGTTGTTGGTTAACCGAATTTTAGAATCTTATGGGAGGTAACTCGCTAACCGAAATCTCGTTAACCGAGGCGCTCGTTAACCGAGGGACCACTGTATATCACCATTGCTATTAAACATGTTGAACCCTTGATATAATGAAAACAAAATCATGAAAAAATCACATATGCAAAAACTGGCAAATGTGTTTGGGACTGGCAACTACCCTGGTACAGGTCAACTGGCATATTTGGACTTAGACTTACCTCTGATGATGGTGAGGAGAATTTGGAGGATATAAGCGGCGATGAGGCAAGTAGAGGCTGGTGGATGTTCCCATACAAACATGGAATTCTTTTAAAAAGAACAATAAAATTCTTCATATGCTGTTGTATATGAAGGATATCTTATAAAAAATATTATTTCTTTGCAGATTTCTACAATTTATGTACTGTACATCCACTTCCATTTTTTTTCTTTTAGTTTTAAAATATAGTTCCATCGCAGTATGCATCAGGAGGGGGTGAGAGCACCACGAGCCGACGTTCCAGTCATGAACCTCAATTTATTTATTTCATTTTATTTTTTAAAGCAGTGAATGATTCTTGTGTGATGCCCATCGGGATACCAAAGCATTGTTTACAGGACAATTGTTCTTGCATATGACCCTATATACGATCAAAACAACTCACTTTAAGTACATCCATCCAATAGCCATTGATATCCATTGATCAAAAAAAATTTCTCGCGCAAATTATGGGTTGTTTAAACTCAAATTAATCACAGTCTTACAAGGATTCCAGTAATGCAAGTTATATTTTTCTACATCAAGTCAATGACATTTTATAAGGAAACAATATTTAACTGAAGGCACCTTCGCTTGTCAGCCTACCCACGCCCCGCCACACGGCCAACCCGTGCACTACAGCTGTCTGTTTCCTTGTCGATCGTAAACCTGGCATCGCATGGTTCCACGATTAGTAGCTAGCATTGCGCTTATCATCAGTGTTTTTTCTTATATAGTGAGAGGACACCACTAACATTCAGATTGAACTGTGTTATGGCGACTATGAAGTGATATTGTCTGGTTTTTTGTGACTGTAAGGTGCGTTGACTGTTGTTTTGAAAATGCGAGCAGTGGCAGTGGTTATTATTGTTTCTAAATTATCATCGTTCACTCAGTTTTTGTGACTGTGAAGTGAGCAGTGTAACTTTGAAAATGTCTGGGAAGGTCAAGGCATCCAAGACAACCATGTCTCTGAGGTGAAGCTTGACACTGTGAAGCAGCATGAGACTCCCCAGAGGCTGTGTGGAAGTCAGAGTGACGTCTCCACTCCACCTACAAGAGTCACCTTAGCCTCGAAGGGGACATGTGATGATGACCAGACTTATCCAATATGATGTGGCGAGTGTTGTTTACTTGTTTTGTACTGATAGTATTATTGTAGGAATTGTTTTGTCGGCGATACATGTGTGCTTGGGCCTGACTGAAAACGTATCCAATTGAAGGCCATGTTATAATGTTCCCTATCTACGATATTTCACCTAGCGATGGGTTTTTCAGGAGCATAACCCTACCATATCTCGGGGGTTACCTGTATCCTTTGTTTTACATAAAGGTTCCGTTCCTGAAAACCATTTGTACATCAATCCTTCATAATTTGAGGGATGCCCATAGTTAATTTCCCATATAGAGCAAAATTTTGTTTTAAATCAAACATAATTAGGTAAATTCTGGTTTATATCTCACTCCATTACATATCTCACAGAAGACGATTACTAAGAGAGCAGTTACACATCACTGTCAGAAAAAGTCACTATAGGCATTATTGTATCTGAAAACAATCCGGTATTAAAACATTAATAAAACCTAATCTATAACAATGTAACACAGTTGCATAATTCATTAAATATTTTTTTTGTATCTTCATATTATTTATTAAGAGTTTTGTTACAACCATTCATCCTCCACATTCCACGTATGTAGTAAGATACATTACACATGCGAGTTATTATTTCTCTTACTAACAACTTTACATCAATTTCCCAAGAATATTAACTTTTCTTACCCCTATGGTCTCTTCCCCAAATACTGCTACTGTGTAAGCTATACATTAAACTTTTATCCTTCATTTGATCCTTGTAACTGACATTAATGACTAAGTATTTTCTATCATTATTCAATACATTTTTTGCTTTACACTGAATGTCTCAGTAACTCCGACAGCACAGACTGACTTTTCAAGACCCACTTATATCACAAGAATGAAAAGGGATTAAACAATTGAGGAGACAGACATCCCAACTTAGACATGTGTCAGTTCAGTAGCTTAGCTGGGAGAAATGGATAACACGATCACTTTCAGTTACCACACTTAAAATGTCAAAGCTTGAAAAACAAACCATATTTTGGCTAACAGTAGGAATTTACAAATTGAAATGTCAGTTTGTGATGTTAGTTTTAGTTTATTGTATTTGTATAATGGGTTTCATCTATAAGGTTTAGTAACTAAGAGTGAGAACTACAAATTTATATATTAAAAATCAAAACAATTGCAGTTCAACACTTAGTCATCCCATCTGGACTTTCTCTTGCGGTCCCGTGGTGGAGCGAGCTGAACAGCCTTAGCATCACCTAAAGTCCATGAAGTGTCAGCACTGGCTGCAGTAAACTGAAAAATGTAAAAGGGAGTAAAATATCAACAGATATGTTCATATAAAAAAATCTCAACTAATATACAGAGTTGTGAACAAAACCAAACAGTCTGAAGAAAACTGTGTTTGACCTAACCTATTTAATGAGAATAGTATTCAACATGAAATTAAAAGATGGAGGAGTTTGTAAAACATGGATATAGACTAAAAGAAGTGGAGGAATGAGTAATGAAATGAATCACAGTATAGCAAGAGAGAAATGTATGGAGAGGGAGAACCATTCAAAGAGGCCAAAGGAAAGGCATTGTAGGTAAGAGAATACTGTATATGTATTAATGAACATGAATTAGATTGCCAATGACGATGGAATTTGTTAAAAATTCTGCATGAGACAGTAAGCGGTGAAGTTGGAAATACACGTTGTATTGTCACAAACTGTGCACCATAAACAAACATAATTAAAGGAATTTGAGTAAGCATAGTCTGAGCAATACAACTCATCCACAAAGGCAATAAATTTCAGACTTTATACTAACCTGATTCTTGTACTGTGAATGAAACGCAGCTTTCATGGCAGCAAGACGATTAGTAGCTGGGCCAGTCATGCTGGGGTCTCCACCTCCATAGGCCTGACTCGCTGGGCCTACTGCCATACTAGCACCAACACCCCCAACTCCTCCACCACCACCACAACCACCACCACTACCTGCTGGTGGAGTATGGAGAGATGTTCAGAATTCCATGGAAAATTAACCAGGTACAGTATTATTGTATTTGAAAATTGTATCAAACATCTTTTGAGAATGAGCAATAAAAAAAAAAAAAAAAAAAAAAATGGTATAAAAAAATACTGTACAGTACCCCTCCTACCATCAAAATACATAAATAATGCTGCAGCACATAAATAAGGATTGTGGATTGTTTTATCAAGCCTCATTTTACCACTAAATGCTCTCTTTTTGTCCATCTGTGAGGGATGGTATAAATTACCATTAAACCCACATGAGAGTTCTGACAGGTCACTTGCAGACACCCCATAGGAAAAAAGTATTCATTGGTAATATGCTGATAACAGATGCTCAAATTACACTGAACACTTTCCATTCCCTGCTACTTAATATAATGGCATGAGACTAATAAAAAATCTCATCAGTCCATATAGCACCCTCCATTAACGAGTGGTTCAATTTACGAGATTTCAGTTAAAGAGTAAGGACTTTCAGTTCTATTAACGAGTACAAATTCTATTAACGACAACCTCTCAGTCCCAGACCTCCATAAAATATCATGGTGTGAAGGTGTGGAACAACTTACCCCCACCAATCCGAGCAAAGACTACGCTCCCTTCCTTTAAATCATCTCTAAAAAAATATCTATTGTCAAAGTATTAATATTTCTTGTAATACCTACTATATTTACAGTACCTGCTTTTATTGTACCATCAAAACCGTTTTATCGGAAATTATCATGTAAATAGATAAGAAATTACAATTGCAATAAACATAATTGCCAACCAGACAATCCTGAAAGCTCTGTCCTCTTCTTCAACCTTAATACTGTATAACCCATGTTGTACTGCTACCCCCATTGTACTTATGTTTTTCAATTCCACTATAATTTATGTACAGCTCCTCCCCGACTTACGACAGGGTTAGGGACCCAAATCCAGGTCGTAAGTCGAAATGGTCGAAAGTCGGAAATACAGTACAGTAGTTAAATAATACACAGAAAATCGAAAATGGGTGTCTCTTTCTTCTCAGCACCACAAAACACTTACTTTTAAGCTTGCCAGCCATTTTAAAGTAAATTACAAACGAAAATTTTGTCTGTGTACTGACTTTGGGACTCAAAAATACATAATTTTACCAAATTTTGGTACGACTGAGGCAGGTCGTAAGTGCGGGTGGTCGTAAGTTAAGCAGGTCATAAGTCAGGGAGGAGATGTATATACTTATAATAAAAAATAAAAAAAAATAAAAATAATAATAAGTAAATAAAATAAATAAATATTGCAGTGATAACCGTGGTAACATTATGAGATGATCTTATTACCACCATGCTATTGTACTATTCCAGATGACACTAAATGTTTCATAATACTTCCTTGAGATAGATGTATAGTATACATCAGGTGCCTAAAAGAGATCTCAGGTTCTCAACTGGCTCAGCCATGTTAATATTGTTATTATTATCCACTCTGTATCTGTGTTTTTCTGGCTAAATAAACTGTTTCAATTCAATTCAACCTTACGAGAAACACATTTTGGTGGGCACATCAGCTGATCGACTCGTCCGCCAATAAAATCGGTTCTATGTTTACCTTTGCTTCCAGTGGAGTAAACATCGAGAAAGTTGTGCTCTTGAAAATTTTTGCATTTTTACATTAAAATTATTGGTCATTCTGAAATTTAGTTAACATATTGATAATATACAGTGTAGTGTTGGTTTAAATAAAAAATCTGGGATTAGTTAAATAAATTGTTGTGAACTTAAAATTTTATTGGTGAAATTATCAAGCATGGGCCCGAAGAAATCTTGGAAGGCGATTTCAATTCAAGTGAAACAAGAAAATATTAAGAAATACTACGAAGAAGGTATTAGAACCAATGCACTCTGTAAAGAATATAGCATGTCGTCATCGACTATGCCTACAATCGGCTGTTTGCGCTGCCACTATGTAAACAAAACTGTCGGGAATTCTACATGCATACCTCACATTGTGTTAAAATATTTTATTTATTTTTTTATTTATTATTGTAGAGTATACTGTACAATACTGTATTTTGTTTATGTTTAATGTTTTGTTAATTCTATTAGCGGTACAGTGGTCCCTTGGTTAACGAACACAATTCGTTCCAGAAGGTCGTTCATTAACCGAAAATTTCGTTGACCGAAACCATTGATTCAATGGGATTTTGGGTAATTGGTTCCAGCTTACCGAAAATTGCATACAAATTAAAAATAAATGCAGTAAAGTAAACTTACTTTGAGGTGTGTATGTAGAAGGCTCCTGGTTGATGATGATGGGAATTAGAAGTGGGGGTGGAGGAGAAGGGAGAAGAGAAGGAAGTGGGGGTGGAAGAAAAATCACCCCAAGCTTCATGCCATCATTTCACCCATAAAATTTTAAGTTCACTTGGTGTAATTCAAGATTATTTTCTTTAAATCAACACTGCACTGCACTATATATTGTCAATAAGTAAAATAAATTTCAGAATGACCAATAATTGTACTGTAAAAACATAAAAATAGTTTATGTTCAAGAGTCTCAAGCAAGATGTTATCTCTACTGACCAGAGATACAAACTGACACCTGTCTGGTGAGTTGAGTGGCTGTTTGGCGCACTAAAAACTCATTTCCTGTACTTCATTTACGTTAAATAATTGTTAAAATTACAAAAAAATTTAATATAAAACTTGGAAAATTATTGAATAGTACAACCCTCTTGATATTTACTCAAATGGGAATGAATTTAAGCCCTAGAACCAATTACTGTATTGGCAGAATAATATTCCAGCTGGTGAGCAAGAGAAAACATGTTGAGAGGAATTCGTAAGGAATTCGTCAACTAATTTTTTTTCGTTAAACGAATTGAATATTCTTTTCGTTAACCGAGGCGTTCGTTAACCAAGGAACCACTGTACTTATCAATCTCTCTAAAAAAACTCTAGGTTTCGTGTTTATTGAAGACATCTTCAGGTCATGAGACCCACTAATCCCCCACCCAAGAAAGGGTGACCTGATATTCCATGAGAAGGTCAGTAATATGAGACCACTAATCCCCCACCCTACCTCCACCTGACACTGAGTACAGGTCAGGTACACAAGACCCACTAATCCCCCACAGCTCCATGGGAGTGGAAAATACCAGTCTTTGCTGTAACACACAGCTTCATTCACTCCCATAAAGATTTTTAATTTTCAAATATATTTATTTTACCAAACTTTTAGATAAACTATTCTGAATTATTATAGTAAAGAAATGAAGTTTCTAACTTAATTAGAACTGCATTTACGGACTCTGATAGTTTAGACTCAAGGAAAACATCCCCAACACCCAGAAACATTCTGGGGAAGTGGGTTAGTGTCTGTCTGTGCAAGATGTCTAGTTTAGACACTTGGAATCTTTTCCCAGTAACCAGAAAAGGTTCAGAGGATAAGGAATTTTTCCGGGTTTGAGAAAGTCGTCTTGTTACCTGGAAATCTCTCATCCCCGGAAGTGCTCTGCACCAATTGTTCCGGCTAACGGGGATATCACTGTGTGTGTGTGTGTGTGTGTGTGTGTGTGTGTGTGTGTGTACGGTACAGTTCGTCCCCGAGTTACGTACATCCGACTTACGTACAAATGGCCGATACGTACATCGTTTCTGAAGTCTTTAATTGCAAAAATATTGTCTTAAAAGGGCGAGCAATTTTTAAATTTGGCGGGCGAGCCAGCCGCACTGCGCCGCCACTATCACTGACCATGCAGACGACACGCTAGACGCACCAAAACAACAAGTGTGGTCATTGTGCATACAGTACTTCTCCTGTGAATTTCTGCCCTATTTTGTACACTTTACTCTGTGTGCAATGACTGGTGTAAAGCGTAAGAGTGGTGAAGCCAGTGGGAGTGCTACGAAACGTCAAGCATGTTTGCATTTGATAAGTTGTATTAATTACCACCAGATAACATTATAGGGTTGGGGGATTTTCGAGTTACGTACATTTCGAGTTAAGTACAACCTTTTGGTCCCCATTATGTACGTAACTTGGGGACTTACTGTATATATATGTATTAATAAAACAAGATGTTTGGCCAGAAGAGTGCAAATGTCAGGTTAGACAAAAACACATGTGGTACTTTATAATAGGCCATCTTCCAGAACAGTGGGAGATGGTATTTTTACACTACTAAATATATAGGGTATATAATTTTTATAAACTAACCTGTAGATTCACTGATTGGAGTACAGCCTAGTCCTGGACGTTCTCTGAAGCCTAATCCTCGTCCCCCAAGAGCCTTCGCTTTACCTTGCTTAAATCGAGACTTACGGAACCAAGAGCTCTGCAAGGCTAGTTCCAATAGTTCAGACGGTACTTCCTGCGCAGCTCCTTCAAGGTTCCGTACCAAATGTCCTGCAAACTCCTTATCCTTATCTGTTACCAGTGTGTATGCCGTACCCTTCTCACCAGCTCGACCTTGAGGAGGAATATAAAAATCAGCATTTCTAATTTCTCAACACAGAGAAAACATTTTGAGCATTCACTGAATGTAATGGATAAAGAGAGTTGAAAATAATCTATTTGGTGTGGAGACATGAAAAGTGTGAGTGTGAAGATGAGAGGGCTTAGGAATAGTAAGGCACCTAGAGTGAATGGAATCACTTCTGGAATTCTAAGGAAGGGATGTGAAAAGAGAATGGATGACAAGAGTGTACTGATAATTTATATATGAGAGAAAGTAGACTGCCAAAGAAATGGCAGATATCATGTATAGTCCGTCTGTATATAGAATAAAGCATAACAATGAATGTAAATATTATTGTGAAACACATTTTTTAAGTACAGTAATCTGGGAGTGTGTGCAGTAGTGTCTGCTCAGAAAAGTATAAGGGCCAGAGCAGGACTTCCCTGGTGTGGGCTGAGATAGAGTAACAGGAGATTCTATTTCAGTCATTGATCTGGGGGGCTCAGTATATGACCTTCCCTGAGAATGAAGAGACCTGCCTACAATTTTCTCTATTTGGGAATTTTACAAACTGTCCTGCACATAAACAAAAGACTGATTTTACAAAATTTATTTCTGTGGTTTAAGAAGTAAAACAACATGACCCAGGAGGTCCTTAACTCAGTTCCTACAGAATTTTATTTACCAACTTCCCTTATTCATCATGAGTGATGTTTTGAATGGCCAACCACAAATGCTGGTTCAATAGGAAGATATTCTAAACACAATACCTAGGTGGTACGATCTATTACAGTCTTAACATTAAAATTATGAAGCTAAATTTGTTTCCTGTTCATAAATCAGTCAAACACAACTAGCAGCTTAAACAAGGTAAAATCCCCAGACTGCTAATTAGATTAAAAATTAAAATATGGGTAGGTGAGCAGTGCACAGATCTTGTTTCTGTTTATCCAATGCCTGGTTTAAAGTCTGAGGGTAAATGAGTATTAGTCTGTGAAAACTAAGAGGAAAGATGTTTTGTATACTGTATATGCTTGAACCTTATATACAAAACATCTTTCCTCTTAATTTTCACCTGGGAAATTCATCCTGCCTACTTGTTGGAGAATACCAAAGCAACCTTCACATGTTGATGTTATAATGCATTACTACTACACTTTAACAGCTACAGTCTTTAATCACTTGTGTATGGGATCCCCTCAGTACTGAATAAAATTGTTTGGCATTAGTAAAATAAAATATTAAAAGTATCCCCATAGTGAAAGGGTTATGTGCATACCTAGATTAGTAATCACACTAGTCCATCAACAACAAAAATCATGTGTGAAGAACTGCAGAAGAATATAACTCACCTGTACGACCAATTCGATGCGTGTGAGTGTCTATGTCTCTGGCTACATCATAGTTAATAACAGTTCTGATATGGGGGATGTCTAAACCTCGTGCTGCTACATCAGTTGCAACCAAAATTGGCTTGTCTTTTTTTTTAAATGCAGTTATAACTTCATTTCTCTCAAACTGACTCATATCACCATGCAGGAGCAGAGCTTCAAATTCTTTGGTCACCAGATTTTTGCTTAATTCCTCAGCATTAGCTTTCTTAGTAACAAATATTAACACACTGCCAGCAGACATAAATTCTACAAGGTACTGAACGAGCCAAGACCATTTATGACCACTTGAACTCAAAAGCCGAATAATCTGTGGATGGAAATAAAAAATCATTCACCAATAATTAGTGACGTATTCATAATGACAGTAACATTATTCTTACATAAATATATACAGTAGTACCCCGATTTAAGCGGTCAATTGAACCCACAAGGTACCGCGGAAAGTGAAAACCTCATAAAGTGAACAACAGAACATATGGGATTAATTCCAATAGAGACTGGCCTGACCCCCAAACTCCACTTTTTTCGACACAATACCTATGTTGTAGTAAAAATAACATCTAAATTTTATGATGGCATGCTCACACAATTAATATTTAAGAGAAATACAGTCGCCAAGTTAATGTCCATTCAAATGATGGACTCAAATCCCCCCCCTCTTCCCAGCTCACTAGCTCCTACCTCTCTGATTAATGTTTGGGTGAAAACTCTAGATTTTAACGTTTAGTAATAAATAATACCTCAGACTAAAGTTAGGATAATACAATTAACATTTCTGGATTCCTTGCAGGTCAGGGAATATTTTGAATGTAAACTTCATATATTTTGCACAAAAGATAAAATATTTGCTTTGTGTAAACCAAATTATTACTTTAGATCTAAAATTTGTATGTCGAATGCAAAATCCATGACGTTTATATTCAAAATGATCATCATATTGTAAGAATTCCAGCAATGTAAATTATATTCTGGCCGGGTAATTTGTATGAATTTTATGAGCTAACACATATATCTTCAGTAAATAAACAAAGAAATATTCTTCAAAGACACTAACTGTCAATCAAAATACTCCGCCCTAGCTGGGTCAGTCCCTCCCTCCCTCCCTCCTTACCAGAGAAGTGATTGGTAGAAAATAGTATATTTACATTTTTAGTAATAAATAATAACTCAGACTAAAGTTAGGATAATATAATTGACATTTCTGGATTCCTTGCAGGTCAGGGAATATTTTGAATGTAAACTTCATATATTCTGCACAAAGGATAAAATATTTGCTTTGTGTAAACTAAATTATTACATTAGATCTAAAATTTGTATGTCCAATGCAAAATCCATGATGTTTATATTCAAAATGATCATCATATTGTAAGAATTCCAGCAATGTAAATTACATCCTGGCCGGGTAATTTGCATGAATTTTATGAGCTAAATAAAAAAAATAAAAAAATTTATACTTCACCGCGTATATGAGTAGATGCACCGCGGAAAGTGAAAGTCTGGTTCTGGCAAGGTACCGCGTAAATGAGAAATCAGAAATCGCGGAAAGTGAAACCGTGTAAAGCGGGGTAATACTGTACAGTCAACCCTCACTTTACGCGGTTAATGTAACCCACAGGGTACCGCGGAAAGTGAGAAACGCGTAAAGTGAATAACATAACATATGGGATTAAATGAAATAGAGACCAGCTGACCCCCAAACTCCACTTTTTCCAACACAATACCTATGTTCTAGTAAAAATAACATCTTAATTTTATGATGGTACATGCACACAATTAATACTTAAGAGAAATAGAGAAATACAGTCGCCAAGTTAATGTCCATTCAAATAATGGATTCAACTCCCTCCCCCTCTTCTCACACGCCTGGCTCTTCCCTCTCTGAGAAATGTTTGGGGGAAAAACCACTAGATTTTAAGGTATAGTAATAAATAATACCTCAAACTAAAGTTAGGATAATATAATTGACATTGCTGGATTCCTTGTAAGACCAGGAATATTTTGAATATAAATGTCATATTTTTGCACAAAAGATAACATATTTACTCAGAGTAAACAAAATACTTAGAGTAGATCTAAAATTTGTATGTCTAATGCAAAATCTATGATGTTTATATTCAAAATGATCATCAAATTGTAAGAATTCCAGCAATGTAAATTATATTCTGGCCGGGTAATTTGTATGAATTTTATGAGCTAAAACAAATATCTTCAGTTAATAAAAAAAATATGTATTCTTCACGACACTATCTGTCAATCAAAGTACCCCACCTTGCCTCCCCCCTCTTCCAACCGTGCCAGATGGTCGGTCGGTCCCTCCCTACCAGAGAAATGTGTGGGAGAAACCAGAATATTTACCTTTTTAGTAATAAATAATACCTCAGACTAAAGTTAGGATAATATAATTGACATTGCTGGATTCCTTGCAAGACCAGGAATATTTTGAATATACACTTCATATATTTTGCGCAAAAGATAACATATTTACTCAGAGTAAACAAAATACTTGCATTAGATCTAAAATTTGTATGTCTAATGCAAAATCTATGATGTTTATATTCAAAATGATCATCAAATTGTAAGAATTCGAGCAATGTAAATTATATTCTGGCCGGATAATTTGTATGAATTTTATGAGCTAAGTAAAAAAAATTATACTTCACCCGCGTATATGAGTAGATGCACCGCGTAAAGTGGGAATTCCAATTCTGGCAGGGTACCGCGTAAATGTAGAAACGCGTAAAGTGAAACCGCGTAAAGTGAGGGTTCACTGTATGTACTTTTCTGTGAGCTGGAACCAATTACCCAATATCCCATTGAAACAATGGTTTCGGTTAACGACATTTTCGGTTAACGAAAGACTGTGGAACGAATTGTGTTCGTTAACCGAGGGACCACTGGTACTGTATTAATAATCTCACAAATTCAAAAAACATCTCAAAATCATGAGGGTGAATTCTTGGTGGTGCATAAGTGCTTCTATATGTACTCCTAATTTGTATAACAACTATGAGCAAAAAATATTTAATAATCATCGCTAACTCATGTATGTTTGAACAATGACCGTAAAATATTTTATATATAAGTTTGTTGTAAAAATACAAAATACCTGTAAACTGTACTTTACTGAACAAGTCACACAATGGTTTATAAGTACATAAAGCCAATATGAACAACGTGAGATAATTTTATCCCTAGAAAACAATGTACAGTACAAATAAATTTCTGAAGTTTCATACCTGTGTTACATCCTGGTTTGCTTCTCCAAGTTCTCCTTGTACTACACGGACAGGGTCTGTCAAGACATCTCTAGCCAGTCTCTCAACTTTTCTCTTGAAAGTGGCTGAGAAGAGGAGAGTTTGACGATCTGGCCGAACATGGTCACATATAGACCTTACCTAAAATAATATTGCAGGTTATTGACTATCTTATTGGACAGATAACATTAAATATTATAAAAAAAATATATATAAATAATACCGTATATACTCATGTATAAACTGATCTCATATATACAGTAATTCGACCTCTGATTTTGGGGCAAAAAAAAGCCTGAGTTTTTCATATAACTTGTAAAATTTGATCCGAGCTTTTGAGAAATACTAGATATACTCCTCGACATAATTTGTAGCAAGACATCAGATTCACACCAACGTGCCTTTGCCATGATCACCACCACAACAGCTGATGCTATGAACACTGTTACCAACTCTGAAACTGAATTCCCACCCGTTACCAAACTCCTATAAGGAATAAGATAAAATGATATACGTAGACCTGTACCAGTAAATTTTTATCATGTGAAGGTTAGATAAATATTAATACTGTTTGTAAAATAAAACAAAAGAATACTATAATGCCATTTGGCTGCTGATAAAATTTGTCAATCATTTAAATACACAAGGGAGACAGCTCAAAACAGCTGAGTTATCACCCCCCCCCCCGTTCAGTGTGAACTCTTAACACACGAAGAAAGTTTATTCCTTTTATGTTTTTTACTTTATGAAAAAATTTTGAGGCACATTCTGAATGTAAGATTGAGTGTGCATGTAACAAAAAAAGAAGAAAATTACGTATATCTGCCTGAATTTACAAATTGAAAAATAACCATAACAGTTGGCCTGGAGTGGTAGGGGAGGGCTAAGGGGATGTACAGTCAGTTCTGCTATAACACGATAGTTGTGTTCTTGTAAAACATCGTGTTATAGAAATTCGCGTAATAGAAATAACAGGGCTTATGGAGAAAATAGGATTAGGTGCAGATTACTACTCGAAATCGAAAAAAATTTAGTAGTTAGTCTAACACAAAGGATAGCACAGTCTAAATAAATGTTACATTCATATCTAATAATGAAATCATACAGTAAATGTAACACTTTACCTTGAAAAAATATGAATATAACTTGATGGGGGAGAAGGGTGATTTTGAGGTTGATAACATCGAGCTTCTCTTCAAGGGTTATATCCTTTCTTTTACGATCATCACCGGGAATTCGATCACCAGAACGCTTCTTGGAGATATTCTTCTTTACCATATTCACAGTTAATACAACAAAATTGGAGAAATAGTAAGCAAAAATTGCGTTACAGCAAACAAGCGTTCGCGTTATACAAATATCGTTCCTCTATTCATAAATCGCATTAGAGCTAATTCCCGTTGTCAAAACACGCGTTATAGCAGAACTCACTGTAACTATAGTGACGGGTCTTGTGTTACTATTACAAATACAAAACTAAAATAAAATACAAAAAACATAAGGAATATTATTACAGATGTAAAGTAACGGCCTACAAGGTACATTAAAAGAGTGAAGCAAACTCTCAACCTCCTTTCCCATTATTCATAAACCACACTACCTACCTTGCTTATGTTATTAATAATTGTGCTACTTCAAACAACATTTGTATATGACCTAGATGAAAAATGCAGCTAAAACCATTAAAGAAAAGCTAAATGAAAGTTTAACACAACTGCCATTTGCATAGACACTGGCTGCTTGGCCTCAACACTAGTCATAGCAACGGAGCCCAGCTGTGACACTGCCTCTGTTGACTCCCTAGCAATGCCCCCCCCCCCCCCCCCCCCACACACACACACTCCACTACCTCCTCCTCCCCTACTCAACCTGCTAATTCATCCACAAAGAAATGCTTAGTCCTTTATGTGTCTGGCCTCATAATTATTTATTTTACCCCCCTTTTTTGTGTACATATTTTGTATGTAGAATTGTGTGTACACATATCTGACAAAAAAAAAGACAAGAAAAAGGTTACATATACATTATACTCTAAATTTAACGTAATCAGATATAACGAACTCTCAATTTAGTGGAATGCATTTTTTCCGTTATTTTTGCTTGATTTAGTGAACTAGTTCGCTAAATCAAGATTAATTCCGTTAATACACTCACACCTACAGACACATGATACAGTACAGTAAAACCTGCTTCACCTACGGTGAATGTACTAAATGTACAAAAACGATAAATAACGGTAAAAAGCATTTTATTGTTTTTGGTTTTTTTCTTTACAGAATTAGCCAACCAAGGCACAGGTCAATGACCTACATCAGGGCCTGGGAGCAAAAACATCATCATCATCATCATCATCATAATAATAATAATACTAATAATAATAATCATAATAATAATAATAATAATAATAATAATAATAAAATTTAAAAAGTATTAAATAAAAATACAATTTACTGTACAGTAAGATCTTGTATTTCGCGAGTAATATAGACTGGAAAAATTGCTCCAAATTCAAATTTGCCAAATGCAAATACTGTACATAAACTAATGGGAAAAATAACAATATAGACTGGCCACTCTACATCAACCTCTGATTTTCCCATTTATAACCTCCAAATGATAAAAATTATGCATATAAAGATAAATCATTATTAAGCAATGCATAAACACTTAAAAAATATAGTAGCACTTACCAGTTAGCCCAAACTTGATGAGCTTGGGTGATGTTGGATATCCGAGGCTGGGGATGGGCAGGCTGGTTGGAGCCTCCTCCCCAGCTCTCCTGGTTCAAATCCTAGGAAGTCCTCGGTGGTAATATCTGGCAAATCCTGTGTTTTTTTCCTCCACCTCTTCTCCAACATCGATGTTCTGGAGTGCATCACTAACGTGTTGGCATTGTGTGGGGTACAGTGTGATTAATGACTGCTGGCGTTTGTTTATCTTTCGCTGGTATCTTGGCATAAAAGTGTTGGTGATGGCCTCCACTTTGCTCACCAGTGATGCACGCTCATTCTCATTCTCGGACAACTCTTCAACCAGTTCTTGGAGGTTCAAACAAGTGCTGAGTATCAGAGACAACTTGCTGGTTGTGATCTTGCGTTCCAGTTCCTCTCCAGCATCGCCTTCACCTGCCTCGTCAGATGACTCATCCAGCATTTATTCATCATTCTCCTTCAGCATTTTGTTGAGTCTGTTCTGCAACCACCTCACAGAAACCAGGTGCTGGGACACTCCTTGCACTTTCTACTGCAGCTCCGCCTCATGCTGCACAGCCAACCTTGCGTTACTCAGGTGTGGGAAGAGGGGTTTCCAAGCAGTTTAATGGTTGCCAATATGATTTTGTTCCGTGAGGCTACAATGTGGTCCACAGCATGTCGGATATGAAATTGCTTCCAGAACTGCTTGACAGAGAGCACATTCTGTCGAGTGATGTCACTACGGGAGTTGCTAGCAGGGTCTTGCGGCAAGGTGGGGGAGTTGCCAGAGGTGCCGACTGAAGAAGGGTCGTCTTCCACATCGCTATCATTAGTGTTGTTGATTTCGTTCACTTCATCTTGAGAGTCTGTGGCTTTCCCCATTCTGTCGTGAGCTGCCTTATAGTAAAGCAACCTCACATTGGCAATTATTTTTTGATCAAGTCGTTGCAGTATGGAGGTTGCATTAGGGGGGGCAGGAACACCACCTGAACATTAGGATGTCTGCCAACCAGATACCGGGCATGGCCAGGAGCATTGTCCATAAATAGAAGCAATTTAATATCTAAATTCAAGTTCGGCAGTTATGTCGTGAGTCGGGCACAAACCACTCATGGGAAATATTTTGCGTCATGTAGCCCTTGTGATTTTGTTTCCAATACACATACAAGTTATTCATGTCAAAATTGCGGTAGGCATGAGGCTTCTTTGATCGGTAAACAACTAAGGGCTTCATCTTATGCTGACCTGATGCATTTGTGGCTAGTAAAGGAGTGAATTGGTCTTTAGCCATATTTACCCCACGTGCCTGTTTGTCATCCTTTGATATAAAAGTAGCACGGGGAGATTGTTTCCAGTAGAAACCCGTTTCATCACAAATATAACTTTGATCCAACGAGTATCTACCTTCTTCTACAAGTTGCTTTGCTATCTCGGGAAATGAGCTTGCAGCCTCCTCATCTGCAGACGAAACCTCTCCACGGTACCGTGCATTCACACCACCACGTCTCTTAAAGTTTGCCAGCCAGCCAACAGAAACACCAAATTGAGGGGGATTATTTATGTTTTTCTTGCGAAATGTTGCAGCATAAGAGACCAGGGCTTGGTCTCAAATTTGTGATCCATCAACACTTGCATTTTCTGTCACACAGCGGACAAGTCACTTGCTCAAAAAATGTTCTGTCATAGATATCAACCTGGTTTTCTCAGAGGATTCATACACAACTCTATTTGACGCACCAACATTTCCACCAAAGAACTTCTTTGCCACTCCCAAAAACTTCTTTATCTCATCTTTCTTTGCCTTCATTGACCTGATTGTGCTTTTCGGAAAACCAGTAATCTTTCTTATCTCACTAGTTTTAAAGCCTTTCTCAAATAACTTAATCACACGCTGCTTATCCTGCATTGAGTACTTGGCAAACTTAACTCCCTTATGATAGTCCTGCTTCTCCTTTTCCTTATTTGGCCACTTAGGTGGGTCTGTCCCACTCCCACCAGCACCAGTAGGACCCCCAGTAGAGGTAAAGGCCATTATCTTGACTCGACAAGTGGTAGCACCAACAAAAAACTTGCACAATAACAACCCGGGCGGTCAGTCGGATGGCGCGAGAACAACTAGTATGACGGTTGCGACGTCATTCAAGACGTTGGCCAGCGTTCAGCTGGCTGGATCTTTTAAAATTCACAATATTTTACCCCAAATATAAGACTTGGTTACATTAGGCAGTGCTTGCAAAATTCAAAAATGCGAAATGAAATATTGCGAAATATGAGATCATACTGTAATATAATAAAAATAATAATAAAGGACCATAAATACAAAAAAAAAGAAGAAAAATGATCAAGATTGAGAAACAATATACATTATACGTATGCTGTGTTGTCAAAGTAAGAGAAACAATTGAGACTCTGCAATTGTGTGTAAATGAGGCAGAAAGTCAAATCAGCAACCTGGGACCTGGTCACAATTTTTGTGATGCCATATAGCAGCAGGGTCTACCATCAGACAACACCTTATACTTCCAATATATTCCAAGGTGGCAGTACCTCCCTGTTAGGTGGCTACCTGAGAAAATTTTGTGAAAATCACTCCAAACCCTTCTGCTCCAGGCCTGGGGACGAAGGTTCCCAGCATTATGAAAGACTGCACAATGTTTAACCTCATCCCCACATGGTTGGTGTGTGGGTGGGAAGACCAACCACTGGGGTAATGCTGGATTTTTTCTGCTCAGGGTCTATTTATAATTACTGTACAAATATATATATTTCTTTAAATGTTCATATAATACTAAAAAGGTAAAATAATACAATAATAAATCAATGTAATTCAGAGCTGAGCTAATGAGGTGAAGGGTGAGGTGACGAGGCAGGTGGTGAGGTGACGAGGCAGGTGGTGAGGTGACGAGGCAGGTGGTGAGGTGACGAGGCAGGTGGTGAGGTGACGAGACAGTAGGTGAGGCGACGAGGCAGTAGGTGAGGTGACCAGTCAGGTGGTGAGGTGGCGAGACAGTAGGTGAGGCAACCAGTCAGGTGGTGAGGTGACGAGGCAGTAGATGAGGTGACGAGGCAGTAGGTGAGGTGACGAGGCAGTAGGTGAGGTGACCAGTCAGGTGGTGAGGTGACGAGGCAGTAGGTGAGGTGACGAGGCAGTAGATGAGGTGACGAGGCAGTAGATGAGGTGACGAGGCAGTAGGTGAGGTGACGAGGCAGTAGGTGAGGTGACGAGGCAGTAGGTGAGGTGACGAGGCAGTAGGTGAGGTGATGAGGCAGTAGGTGAGGTGATGAGACAGTAAGTGAGGTGACGAGGCAGTAGGTGAGGTGATGAGACAGTAGGTGAGGTAACAAGGCAGTAGGTGAGGTGACGAGGCAGTAGGTGAGGTGACGAGGCAGTAGGTGAGGTGACGAGGCAGTAGGTGAGGTGACGAGGCAGTAGGTGAGGTGACGAGGCAGTAGGTGAGGTGACGAGGCAGTAGGTGAGGTGACGAGGCAGTAGGTGAGGTGACGAGGCAGTAGGTGAGGTAACAAGGCAGTAGGTGAGGTGACGAGGCAGTAGGTGAGGTGATGAGACAGTAGGTGAGGTGACGAGGCAGTAGGTGAGGTGATGAGACAGTAGGTGAGGTGACGAGGCAGTAGGTGAGGTGACGAGGCAGTAGATGAGGTGACGAGGCAGTAGATGAGGTGACGAGGCAGTAGGTGAGGTGACCTTTCTCCTTTCTCACTCAAATTTTTAAAATGTTATGCAATGTAATGTTAAAGGGATATAACTTTGCTCATTTATACGTGTCACAATCTCCTTAAAAATACTTCAGCTTTCGTGTTTATTCAAGACATCTTCAGGTCATGAGACCCACTAATCCCCCACCCAAAAAAGGTGACCTGACATTCTATCCCTGTAAATTCAGTTGCCTCTGATGATGTCTTGAATAAAAATGAAAGCTAAGGTGCTCCAGTGTACTTAGTTGACTGAGAGGTAGTAGGACACTGACTAAGCGGATGTAAACAAACCTGACGTGCCAAGCGACACGTGGCGTGTTAAGCGTGAAATTTAACGGAATCACGCTTGATTTAGTGAAATAGTTCGGTAAATTGAGTGAACATAACAGAAAGCTCAATTTAGCAGAAAATTCGATTGAACAAACAGAGGTGGCTCCAAATAGTTCGTTAAATTGAGATAATACTGTACTGTATCTACCCAAAATTATGGGTTGAAAAATAACCATAACACCTCACAGCTCAGCCTGGTTACAAGAGGGTTAGGGGAATGTGGCTATACTGACGAGTCTAACTTGGTAACAAAGCTGCCAGTGATGTTAACAAATGCACATGCAAAAAAAAAAATTACAGTCCTGTATCTGTAAATCTTCATTTGTGTCAGGTATTTACAGAAATAAGGGGATTGTCTGGCTTAGATCGATGAAAACTAAAAAAAAAAAAAAAATCCTAAGCAAAGGTGTTGCCTATGGCTATAAGTGGACGGAGTTTTATAGCGATATTCGTAATATTTTGCAGTTGTGTATGGTCCCCCCCCACCTTCCCACGCATCCTTGGGTATGATTGTGGTAAAAAAAATTTCGCCCAAAATATGGAATAGCACAAAAAAAAGAATTTTGAAATTCATTTCAGGCAACTCTCTTCCTATCTGGTAAGTGTAGGGAGGTAGACACAGTGTTATCAGTGAGTCTCGGACCTTGTCAAGGAGAGGTGTGTACTCTGCTGGTGCAGCAGAGTACTGCTGTACCAGGCTTTTCTCCTCGAATATCAGGATGGCATGTGATTCAAAACATAAAACACAACAAACGGAAGCACGTGCCAAGGGCATTGCTAAATCCAAGAGGATGAAAGAAGAAAATAACCACTAAAACTGAAGACAGTAACAGCCATCTCAGTGGGCACCTGAGGCAACCCAGCCCCAGCCTTCCACCCCTCCCCTCTACCTCACATAAAGAATATAACTGGAGTTCAGTTGGAGATGTAAAAATACAAAAAAAAACAAGATATTACATGTAAAATTGGCTCAGAATGATCACTTACACAGGGGAGAAAGGTTGAGAAACTTTATTGGCCTGTATCTTAAAATGAACTTTTCTAACACTCAGACTGACAGTTCTCTGCCAGTCTGTGACCAATTTTAGTGAAACAAACACTCAGCACAGGAAGAACCTTTCCTCAACATAACTACAGATTCCAATATTTTCTATCTTGTAAGATTTATTGTTGGTTGAACATTATATCTTGATATTTTGACAACAATTTCTACCAAACTTGATAAATTTATATCCCTAAAACAAAAAGACAAAAGCAAACATATTGCCCTGTAATATTCAATGACAGTACTAGATCTCTTAGCAACATCAATTTAAAGGCAAAGAAAGAAGCAATGGAGAAATAATACCTTGAAAATTGAGAAAGGGGTGAGAAAGGGTGTAAAGGGTTGAAAAATTTGAAAGGGTATAAGGGGGCTATGGGACTAGAATTGATGTACATATGATCCTTGATTGATGACAAGAATATATCATAACAATCGACCAAAATTAAAAGCACCTACACCTTAAACCAAACTCCCCATTTAAAGTGGCATATTCAGTTAATGAGCAAGGGGTATATGGTAGACAAGCCCAAGATAAAGGAGCTTACTGGTAAGGTTAACCTACCACAAGCATGTACTAGGTAGCTATCGTGCACCATAAATGATTCACGGAAATACATTAATTTTTAACCCCTCAAAATTATTATACTGCATTCAAGTATTCCTGTACACAGTAAACAAAACCAAGGATTATGATCAATGAACAAATAATATAAAATCCATCATTTTTAGCCCAAATAAATGGTGATACAGTATTACAAATTTCCAAAAACATGACAGAAATGAACTTACTTGAGGTTCAAAACCCATATCAAACATGCGATCCGCCTCGTCAAGAATCAGGAATGTCACACGCTGGAGATTCGTGGCTTTCATCTTAATCATATCAATCATTCGACCAGGTGTGGCTACAACAATTTCTGCTCCTGCTTCTAGTGCTTTACTCTGTTCCCATTTGCTGCCACCACCATAAGCACACACAACCTGTAAGCCAAATACATAAAATATTTTTTAATGCTTTCAAACCTTTTCCCCTTTAATACAACATAGCCAGATTCAGGAACAAACACACACAGACATTTTTCCTTCATTCATTCTTACTGATGTAATTTATACGTTCTGCTATAGTACAGGCATCCCCCGCGTTACGGAAGCCCGGGTAACGGAATTTGTAAATTATGACCAATAATTTCGTGTTACGGCCCGTAAATCCGCCCTTACGGAAATTGGGGTAAATTTTAACAAACATAAGGCCTCACACAAGCCATTCAGACTGACAGACTTGACAAGTTTTACCAACCATAAAGACAGTTGAAGCTTTAAACACCACTCACACTGGATCTTGAATATTCCAACTGTAATCAGACATACCTAAGTTGCCTCAACAATTGCAACCCCAGTTGCAATATCAAATTCTGTGTCACGCACTAAAAAATAATACAGTAGTCCCTGGTGCACTCTTAAGATTAAGAGAAAACGGACGACTCAGGCGGCCTTGAAGTGAGAGAAAACGGACTCCTATGACGGGGCACTCAAATAAACATACACATAGCTGTATAATGCAATATTATGCAATATTAACCCCTAAATTTGTGTTTTAAGAAGGTACAGTACTCCCTCTTTATCGACGGGGGTTACGTTCTGTAGACGGCCGTCGATAAAGAAACCGTCGATACCGTCGATACCGTGATGGTTACGTAATTTTTCTAACTATTATTAGCATATGTTGAATAAATGTACCTTTAAGCATTAATGCGTTTCCTTTACACATAACCTTAAATAATAGTGTATAAATAATAATATAATAAGTGGACAAAAATACTAGCAAACTTACGATTTCATTTATTGAAGTGAACATCGGTCCTGTGTTCAGGGAAGGCGGGCCGCGGGTAGACGCTAGTCACTCCACTAGTGCCGCCTAGCGGCAAAAGAACAAACAAGGCCCGCAGAGTTCAAATAAAGCCAAAATAAAAATCCGTCTAAATAATCCGTCGATAATCGAAACCGTCGATAAAAAATCCGTCAATAAAGAGGGAGTACTGTATATCATAAATTATTTAATGTACTGTATTGTATGTGTTTATAAATGTTTATTTTCATTAATAAAAGTGCTTGAATTACTTTTTTGGGGCCAAAAAAATTCCTTAGGAACGCATCTCCAGTTTTATAATGGAAGTCAAAGGGAAAATAGGTTTCGCGTTACGGAATTTCGCGATACGGTCAATGTTCCGGGAACGGAACCCTTCCGTAACGCGGGGGATGCCTGTACTCCTCTTACACAAAGCCCCAAATGTGGTTTACCCTCGTCTCTCCACACAAGCGAGCAACACCCACCAGAATCATCTCTTCCCCCCAAAAAAATCATTCCATTCAATTACACACACACACACATACTGTTTTGTGTATGTCCATTCCCCTCAGCCCATCCTTCCATCTTCTAGGTCTTACTTCTTCCCTCCTACTATGTATTCTTTTTCCAATCTTTCAAAACTTCCCATTCTCTCAATAAGTCCACTCCATCTGCACAGACCCTCATCCAATCTCTGTGCAATACTTCTTTCACTTCCTTATCTCCTCTCATATCAACGCATCCACATCAATCAAATTACAATTCATTTCTCTATCCAACAAAACATTCTCTAACAATCCTTACATTCTTCAGAGGGTATGAGAGCATGGCGTTGAGTACTTTAAGGAAATGTTACAACCTCAGTGAATGGATGACAATAAATAAGAGTGAGTGCGTGCCTGCTTTTTGTTCTCACCATCCTGCAACATAACAGGAAAGAAACTAAAAAAGAAAATATGAAGATCAACCAGAATCATATAAACACATTTAATAGAAAGAAAGGCATTCACTTTGTAGGCTTGTGAAAGAGGTATCAACCAAAAAACAAAAAATTTGAAATGTAGGTGGTGGAATATTGCATTACATATGAATAATGGTTGCATAAGTATATACAGAGGAAAATGACTGTAACTGACCTGTATGTTATAAACCTTGCCAAATCTTCGTGCCTCTGTATAAATTTGCTGTGCCAGCTCACGGGTAGGCGCTAAGATGAGACCAATTGGTCCTTCTTCTGGAGCTAGTTCTCTTTGGTCCATAATATGAACCAACATCGGCCAGATAAAAGCTGCTGTCTTACCACTGCCTGTTTTTGCAATTCCAATGGCATCCCGTCCACTTAATGCAATTGGAACTGACTGGGACTGAATGGGTGTGGGTTGGGTGTATTCTGATTTACGGATGGCTTTCATTAGGGCCTCATCAAAACCAAAGTGCCCAAAACTTGTTACGGGTTTAGGGGCATCAAAACCTGTAACCTGTAAACAATACACAGTAAAATAACTCTTCAGGCATGACATAAAAATCTTTATATTTTCAGTAAACATTTCTCACTATAAAACTCATACAAGTCCTTCACTAAACATTATAAGGTACCTACATCTAAGCATTCTTTCATGATGACTCTCACACCCACATGTCCTCTGTCATTTGAAGTTGTTTTCTGTCCTACCCAAGACACTCATTCCACCTACTATTAGATGCACTCTTTTATTCCCTTCATCCACATTTACTGTCTAAATCCATCCCATCTCAAGACATCATCTTTTGCTTCATATTCCCCATTATCTTAATTTTTCATTTATCCATACTCGTGACTTCAACCCACTTTCGTAATTTCTTACAATTCTCCCCATTCACTCTCCTTGTCATGTTGCTGTTAAGATTAATACCCCAAAATTATATGCGTGCTATGAGTTACAGTGAACCTTGCACCAAACCCCATTAACCATGAAAATTATGATTTGTTTTGCATTACTCTTTTCAGAGGTCTGGCAATTCTACCTATTTTTCAGTGTTGTCTACAAGATTTCTGTTCCTTTATAGGGACTAAATCCTTCTTGTAACTTCAACCCACTTAACAGAAAATTTTGATGCTTCTTATGGCTCTCCTTCTACACTGTAAGCACTTAGTTCCCTCGTTATGTCATGCTCTAAACAAACCCTTTCTACATGTACTACTGCTGTCATACACAAATACTGTACAGTATATACCAATTGGACCATTCAGTACAGAGGGGGTTAAAGCATAATGCAATCATTCAATTACAGCTCAAAAAACACTTTCTATAATTAGTTAAAGATGCAGACATACACAATCTCTTTAAAACTTTTCCAAAACTAACAACACCGTCAGAAACTCCAATTTGTACAAACCCTTTTCCCTTGTACTGTACTCAATATGGCCCCCTCTTATTACATAACTCACAGAAATATCATTTATAAATGTTAAACAATTGTAGGCTTCTGACAACAATTTCAGATTAGGATTAACCACATAATTATTACACCCTCTTGGTGAGAAGCATCACTGGAGGACTGAACTTTTCAATCAATGTGCACTCAGAATATAAAACTTGCCAGAACTTACCACCAACATATAGAAATGACAATTAATATCTATTTATAAAAACATTATAAAAACCTATTAAATGTATACCTTAATCCCTAGTTTGACTCTCAGATCATGAACTTGAGTGGGCGTGAGAGCAGCAATATCCTCATGCTCTTGATAGAAGTTTTTGGTAAAATCTGAATATTCAATGGTAATGTGTTCAATGGGTGGCAGCGGATCTATGTACTTCGGCTTCTTAGGAGCAATAGGGTTTCCATCCTCATCATATTCAATTTCATCTTCGCTATCCTCTTGTTGCCTGTCAAACATTATGCAATATAAGTGTGTTCCAAAAATTGTTCAGACAAAAATTTATGCAAACATAGACACAAAGTGTAAGTACAGTACATACAGTATAAAGGGTTTTAAACAGATACATTAGGCTACAAAAAGTGAAAAAGGCAAGGGTATGGTATTAAGATGATGAAGGACGAACAGAGCGAATGTAAATGAAGACAAAAAAATATGTACAGGTATACTGTACATGTATCCACATTTTTGCCTACACATGAACAATGAAGAAGCTCTTTCAGACACTCTGATACAAACACTCTTTATACATATTCACTCATTCTTTACACATATTTACACACTCTTAATCCCATATACACAATCACATACAGTCCTACATAATAATATGCAGGTTGACAACCCTTTATCCGAAATTCCGAAAAGCTCTAAAAACCGAAAGTTTTTTGAGGGGCATTTTTTTTTTTTTTTTTTTTTTTTTTTTTTTTTTTTTTTTTTTTTTTACAGGATTATTAGCCCAGCCAGGCACAGATCACTGACCCACATCGGGGCCTGGGGGGCAAAAATGTAATTAGTAATAATAATTATAATAATAATAATTATTCATAGTAAATAAAAATTTTAATAATTATACACCAAAATAAAATAATAATGATTACAATAATAATAATAATTATAATAATAAAATATAATAATAAAATTAACAATAATAATAATACCAATAATACTGTAATAATAAAATAATAATACAGTAAAGAAATACAAGAATGAAAAAAGATCAAAAGTGAGAAACACGACCTAGACCTATGAATTATTATCATTATTATTATAATTTTTATTATATTTTAGACCCCCAGGCCCCAACGTGGGTCAGTGATCTATGCCCGGGTGGGCTAATAAATACACACACATAAAAAAAAAAAAAACCCTAACCATTCTGAAAACCGAAATGCCTCTGGCCCCAAGGATTTCGAATAAAGGATTGTCAACCTGTAGTAATATCTCAGTTAGACGGAATCCCTCACACCCAGAACTCGACAATAGCCGGAATTGAAATTTGCTCGAAATTTTTACAGAAAATTTCCTAAATTCCAGGCTTGGGAACAAATTCTGAGGTTGAAAATTTTCTGAGAATCTGAAAAAAATAAAAATAAAAACTAATGCACAATTACCTGAAAAATCTGAGAAAATTGCAAAAAATTATTTACAAACCTTTCTACTCCGGGCCTGGGGACAAAGGTTCTCGGTATCGGTAAATGACAAAATATTGTGTCATGCTCCTGGGTCCTCTGTGCGTGGGTGGGGGGAGATTGGGAAGACGCTTGAATAATTTAGGTCATATGCTTGTGCACTTTGATTCGCTAATGCTGTCATGTGACCTCCTGGGATATCTGTGGTAGGAGTTCATCCTAAAGCAGCGAGATCATCCTAAAACAATATCTTGCGCATGTGAGACCTCACTTGGATTACGCAGTTCAATTCTGGTCACCGTATTACAGAATGGATATAGAATCCTTGGAAAGAATTCAGAGGAGAATGACAAGACTAATCACAGGCATTAGGAACCTTGAGTACAGAGACAGGTTAAAGCATCTTAATTTGCACTCCCTCGAGAGACATAGAGTGAGGGGCGATATGATAGAGGTGTATAAATGGAAGTCAGGGCTAAGCAAAGGGGACATTACAAAAGTACTCAAACTATCCAACCAGAAGCAAACTCGTAACAATGGTTTTAAATTAGAAAAATTTAGATTTAGGCGAGAAATAGGTAAACATTGGTTTGGAAATACAGTATAGTCTTCATTTATGCGGTCAATTGAACCCGTGGAGGTCCGCGTAAAACGAGAAACGCTTAAACGAAATAACAGAACATATGGGACTAATTGAAATAGAGACTGGGCCGACCCCCAAACTACACTTTTTCCAACACAATACATATGTTGTAGTAAAAATAACATCTTAATTTTATGATGGTATGCACACACAATTAATATTTAAGAGAAACATCAATAATATTAGGTTTTTTAACACTTACGTTAGTAGAAAAGATGGCTGGGCACACGGGGATGGAGGGTTGGTTCCGAGGCAGAGGGCAGATTATTGGCCCTCACCTGTATCACTTGTATCACCTGTATCACTATCCACCACAGAGGTTTGCAGGGCCTCTTTGTCAAACCCCTCAAACTCCATATCCTCACTATCACTGACTTGGGCCGGCTGTGGTGGGTGGCGGGTGAAGAACTTGGTAATGTTTTGTTGACTCGGCGACCTTGTGCTCACCCTGCCCGCGCCGCTTCCCGCGTAAATGATGGAATGAACCATGTAAATAAAAATGTCGGTCTGGCAAGGTGCCGCGTAAATGACCAAACGCGTAAACCAAAGCCACATAAATCAAGACTATACTGTACAGTATAGTGGACAAGTGGAACAAGTTACCAAATATCATCATTAACTCGAATATGCTGGATAGCTTCAAACATAGGTTGGATGGGTATGAGCAATAGGGGTTGGGTGTAAATGGGACAGGCCAGTATAGGCCAATAGGCCCACTACAGTTTCCTCCATTCTTATGTTCTCATGATGCATCTCGTAGATGACCCCCCACCCCAGGCTAGCATCAGGTTACACTTAGTTCATTACTCTTTGTCACCAGCCACTCTACAAGGCTCATCTGTTGCTCGCTACTCTTTTTGTGTACAGTTTATTGTGCAGTACAGTGGTCCCTCGGTTAACGAGCACAATTCGTTCCAGAAGGTTGCTTGTTAATTGAAAATTCGTTAACCGAAACCATTGTTTCAATGGGTTTTTGGGTAATTGGTTCCAGCTCACCGAAAATTACATACAAACGAAAAATAAATGCAGTAAAGTACACTTACTTTGAGGTGTGCATGTAGAAGGCTCCTGGTTGATGGTGATGATGGGAATTAGAATGTGGGTGGAGAAGAGAAGGCATAGGGGTGGAAGAGAAGTCACCCCATGCTGCCATTTCACCCATAAAATTTCACTTGGTGTAATTCAAGATTATTTTCTTTAAATCAGCACTGCACTGCACTATATCTTATCAATATGTAAAATATATTTCAAAATGGCCAATAATTTGACTGGAAACACAGAAAAAAAGCGTTTATGTTGAGTCTCAAACAAGATGTTCCTTCCTCTGAACCTGTAAACAAACTGACGCCAAGCTTGGTGTGTTGAGTGGCTGTTTGGCGTGCATAAAACTAGTTTCCTGTACTTCAATTATGTTCAATAATTGTTAAAATGACTAAAAAATGTAATATAAAACTTTTAAAATGATTGAATAGTACAACCGTCGTGATATTTACTAAAATGGTAAGGAATTTAAGCCCTAGAACCGATTACTGTATTGGCAGACTAATACGACAGCTAGTGAGCAAGTGAAAACATGTTGAGGGGCGCTCGTAAGGAATTCGTTAATCGAGGGATTGCTAGTTAACCGAAGTGAAGAATCTTATGGAAGGTAATTCATTAACCGAAATTTTGTTAACCGAGGGATCACTGTACTGTACAATTGCTGTACATAGGACGAAATCAACCTACAACACAGTGTTTAAGCAGTGTTAAGACATCAATAGTGTAATTTTACTATAAATTAACATTGTGTGAACACAGCACATATGCTACCTCACATAGCAGTGGCCATTGTGTGTGTACCGCTCATTACTGTACCAGGACACACTCAAGTTAGTACTGTACTGTACAGAGTTAAGATGTGAAAAGTGATTACGCTAGTTGATGGGTTGTAGCAGAGGTTTTCTTAGGGTCAACTGAAATTAGCCCCTTACAAAGATTGTTACCTCATTACTTAGCAATTACAAGTATTCTCTATACTATAAAACAATTGATTAAACTAATATTGTTGATATACAGTACTGCGAAAAATACGATTATTTACTTACTCAGTAGGCAAAATATAAAAAATAAACGGCTGCAGCTACACAACCCTTGCTGCTGTGCGGTTTGTTTGCTAATGGCAGTGGTGCGGCAGCGCCATCTATTGAGGAATTGCAAAAGGTTGTCTGCTGGTCTCAAAGCGCAGGAATTTTTGTTTCTTCACACTTGAGAGTCTAGAACTTTATTCATTCACTACCAGGCCTTCACTGGTGTCACAAGCCATTTTCATTCCTGCAATTTATCTCCCTCATGTATGGCAGGTGTATCAAGGAGATATAAATATAATATCGCATTTAAACTTGAAGTAGTGCGATATGCCAAAGAACATGGAAACATGGCAACAGAGAGAAACTTCAGACAACCACCTACTGAGAAGATGATTCGCCAGTGGAGGAAGCAGGAGGAAGAATTAAAAAAAGCAAATAAACAGAAGCATAATCTTCATATACTACTCAGCTAAATGGCCATACTTAGAAGAAAACTTGTAAACATGGACATTAGACCAAAGAAACTTGGGTTTTGCGGTGACTACGAAGATGACCATTCTGGATGTAAGTCTGTATATTTTCAGCTACCGGCTGCAACTCTATTAATAAACCGTTTTTTATTAGTATTATTATTAAGGTGTGCAGCAAACACAGGAGTGGATGACTTCAAAGGAACTGCTTGTCGGTGTTTTCGCTTCATGAAACGAAATGGCTTAAGTTTGCGAACAAGAACAAAGTTAGCTCAGAAAATGCCTGCAGAATACGAAGAGAAAATGTGATGATATCCAAAGAGGTGTGTGTACTTGTGCCAAAAGGGCTGTATATCAAGCAACGGTTTCACTGGTCTGTTAGTATGTATGAAAAGTTTTTCCTAGAATTACATTTCCAAAATCAGGGTGCGTCTTTGACGATGCAGCGTCTTCTAAGCCGCAAAATACGGTACAGGGTATAATTTTACGCTGTGAATTAACATTGTGTGAACACCGCAAGTACGCTAACGCACATAGCAGTGGACAGTGTTTGTGTACTGTAGCATCGGCAGCATCGTGTGCAGTGTAATTGGTTCTAGAACCTTGTTCGTTATAGCATTCGTTCGTTATAGGATTAATCCGTTCCAGGCCCCCAAATACAACCACTTAACACTGAAAAATATAATATAAAATTGTAAAAAAGTGCATAAATATGCATCTAAACCCCTGAAATAAAGAATATCATTAATACTTGTAATAAAAAAACAATAAGTAAAAAAAAAAAAAAAAAAAAATGTTTTTTTTTTAAATAATGTTCGTTGTAGGAGTTTCGTTCGTTATAGCATTCTCAATTTTATAGGTAAAACCGTTCGTTATAGGAATATTCGTGGTAGGATCCGTTCGTTATAGCATACCCCACTGTACTGTGTTTACGTGTACAGTACTACAGTGCCGAAAGCTACAGAGAAAACCCGTGGCACCAAGGGGTCGAAGAAAGGCCCAGATGAGAGTCCAGATGAGGCAGCATAAGATCGGTGACCACTTCTCTAGGGCCCCCAGGTGTCCTAGTGCTGCCTCCTGTACCAGTGGTGGCAGTATTTCTGGCCCCAGCCCACGGCCCTGAACGTTATAGATAGCAGACCTACCACTAAGTCCATCACCACCACCTATGTCATCAACACCACCACACGAGTCGTCATCACCACGACCCAGCATTTTGTTGGCAGTGGAAATCATTAGTGTCACTCCTGACTTGCCTCTGTTGTCCATGGAGGGTGAGGAAAGTGGCAGTTAACACCACCTGCCTACCTGCATCACAAGCTCAAAGTGACAGCATCTACTAGTAAGTAATGTACTGTATACAAAATGTATTATACACTGTACATTATGTAACAATTTCCTATTTTTGTGACAAGGCAAAGGGTGAGGAGGCAGGTAGTGAGGTGATGAGCTGAAGGGCAAGGTGAGGAGGCAAGGGGTGAGGTGACGAGGCAGGGTGAGGTGATGAGGCAGGCGGTGAGGTGATGAGGCAGGTAGTGAGGGGACGAGGCAGCAGGTGAGGTGACAATGACAAGACACCAAAGCAGCACACATATTAACAGCATTATTAAACCATTGTCTTATAACATTTTAATTTATAATTTCAATTTTGAAATTAATTGAAACATGATGGCATGATTTGGCTACTTTTGCACTCAGACAAATGACTGATCAGTGAATAACCCAGGGAGGGCATATGGATACACATTATACATGTTTTCTAAATTATACGGAATTAAGGTGAATTGCATACTGTTGTTATAAAGGGATGGCAGAGCTGGAGGAAGTGAGATGTCCTCCCTCCTTCCTCTCGCTGGCTATACACCAAACGTAAATTTGTACAGCATCTTAATATAATTCATGTGTTATTCCTATAATTCATTCGTCGGTAATTTACGAGGAAACCAGAAGGGGTTGTTTGATTTCGTTCATTTTACCGCAGATGTTCTTATCATTATAAAAATTATATAAATCATATTTTTTCTTTTATTTAATGCCTGTACTGTATCCCTTCATCATAATGTTACATAACATTTTAAAAGACAGTGTGAATTAAGAGGGAGATTGGCTGGTGGTGTGAAGAGGAGGAGGAGGAGGAGGAGGAGGAGGGGGGGAGAAACTGACTGCTCTTCCCCAAAAAAGGGTCATCTCCCACTCCTCCCTACTCATGCTATTCCTACTGTAATTCAAATTGTCTTTTTTTATTTCTGTATTAATTAATAGAGCTATGTTACTGTAATAATGTGTACCCTTCATATATAGTACAATACACTACTTAGTTAGTATATAATGTATCAGTACTGTAATGATAAAATTAACAAGTGGCTAATTTGGTCATGGCTAAGCTTACCCACCTCCCACTGGAGAGGTCTGGGTGAACAAAAATTGCCTTACTATTCACCTTGTCATGTAATTTTGATGTCAAATGAATAATTATACATCATATTTTTTCCATGGTATTTAATATTTTATATTACCAATGATAAAACATACAGTACACCATAAGAGGCTGATGCTACAAGAATATGATAATGAATATAGGTAAATAAAATCATTGGTGAAAAGGGCAGGGCCAGCCTTCCTCCCTCCCTCCCTCCAACTCACAGTGTCTCACACAAAAACTTTAAAGTGAGTGAGTGAGTGAGTGAGTGAGTGTGTGTGTGTGTGTGTGTGAGAGTGTGTGTGTGTGTGTGTGTGTACACACAGGGTGGTGTAATGCATCTAGTGTGGCTAGTGTGGCAGCATTATGTTAGTGTTAAGGTGTAAGCACTGCTTGCTCCCTCTTGCTTTCAGCTTCTCATCATCATCAATACCCCTATACCCCCAAAAGTCCTATGGCAAAGGACAAGTGGCGACAGGGACAGGCAGAGATAACTGCTGGGAATCTCTAGTCAACACTGCACATGGGTGGCACAGATAAGATGGTCGTTTATGCACTGGAATCTAGGCAGCAGTGCAATCCGGTCCTGCCTGTGTGACTGAGCAGCCCTTTCGAGAACCCACTCTACTCACCCCACATGGGGAGGGGGCTAGAAAAGGTGCCCTAAATATAGCCTACCTAAAAAAAAAACCTGACTGGGCAACCGCACTCAATAAGGTCATCCCTATGTGGTCGAAAACATAATCATAGTCACAGACCAAAACAAAAACAAACTATACAACCTCTTATGGTCGCTGCATGGAATGTCAGGACCCTTCTGGATACTGGCACAAATGAGCGTTCTGAAAGAAGAACTGCCCTTGTGGCAAAAAAGCTGGCTAGGTATAACATCAACATAGCAGTCATTAGTGAGTCCTGGCTCCCAGATGAGGGTCAACTCACTAAACGGGGGACTGGCTATACCTTCTTCTGGAAGGGTAAGCCTGCTGTGGAGAGAAACCGTACTTATGGAGTTGGCTTTGCCATCCGCCAACGCAACCTACACAGGCTAACTGAAATGCCGGTTGGGATCAACGAGCGCCTCATGACACTCCGAATCCCGCTGAATCACTCGCGTCATGAATTTTCATCAGTGCATATGCCCCAACACTGGATGCAGAGGATGACATCAAGGAGGCGTTTTATGCTGACCTTGACACAGTGCTAACCTTTATCCCCAGAGAAGACAAGGTTGTGGTCCTTAGTGACTTCAATGACAAAGTTGGCAGAAATGCTAACATTTGGCAGGGAACCATAGAGAAATTGACTAGGCACATGTAATCCCAGAGGCCTACTCCTCCTCAGCAAGTGTGCTGCACATAACCTCACTGTCACCAATACCTTGTTTAGGCAAGTCAACAAGTTCAAGGGTTCGTGGCAACACCCACCATCCAAACACTGGCATCTCACTGACAACATCATTGTCAAAGAGAGAGATCGCCGAGATGTCCTAATCACCCGTGCCATGCGTGACTCAGACCACTGTGACACTGATCATCGGCTCATCAGGTCCAAGTTCTCACTTCACATTGCCCCAAAATGGCAAAGGCAGCAAGCCTCCAGAAAAGGTCTAGACACTAAGAGTCTGGCGGATCCAGCGATAGCACAGGCTTTCAGAGAGCAGCTCAAACATGGGCTGATACACAGCATGACAACAAACAACCCAAATCCCAGTGCCAAATGGGGTATTCTCGACACTGTCATGACAATAACCTGCAGAGACCCTCGACCAGATCGAAGAATACACCAGGACTGGTTTGATGAAGATGACCCAGAAATCAACGTACTCATCGATGATAAAAGTGCTGCTTTAACTGACTGGCAAAACAACCCTCGGTCTCAGACCAAAGCTGATACCTTCCACAAGAAGAAAGCGGCAGCCCAGATTGAATTTCACACTCTAAAGAAAGACTGGTTTAAAAATGAAGCATGTGAAACACAAAAACTTGCAGATCAGCACAAGAGGTGCAAATTTTTAAATTCCACTAAAACATTCTATGGGCCAACCACTCATGGCGCAGCCCCCCTCCACTCATTCGACAGTAACTCCCTAATTAAAGGCATCCTTCAGCGCTGGAAAGAGCACTACCATTCACTGCTAAACCGAAATACCAATGTGGATGTCCTGACTTCCCAGCAGGTCCCTCAGCATCCAGAGCTGACCCACCTCCGCTATCCTCCGTCCCTGGATGAGGTAGCTACTGCCATCAAACAGATGAAGAATAACAAAGCCTTGGGGCCTGGTGGAATCCCAGCTAAGGTGTATAAAGCAGGAGGACCTCTGCTTATCAGCCATCTCCACTCTCTCCTGGAGAATATATGGGAAAAGGAGGAAATCCCTCCAAGCTCTTAAAGACACCTCCATCGTCAATATTTATAAGAACAAGGGAGACCGGTCAGACTGGCAACTACTGTAGGATCTCGCTGCTGTCCATAACTGGCAAGATTATCGCCAGAGTCCTCCTAAACAGACTTCATCCTCCCAGAATTTCAATGTGGCACCACTGACATGATCTTTGCTGCCAGCCAGATACAGGAAAAGTGAAGAGAACAGCGTCGTGACCTGTACATGGCCTTCAATGACCTAGCCAAGGCCTTCGACTCAGTCAACAGGGAAGTCCTCTGGCAGACCCTCAGCCGTTTTGGCTGCCCACCAAAATTCATCACCACTGTGAGGCAGCTCCACGACGGCATGAACGGTAGTGTCCTACACAATGGCACCCAGTCTGAGTTCTTCCCCATCCAAACAGGGGTTAAACAAGGATGTGTACTGACACCAACTCTCTTTCCCATTTTCTTGGCTGCCTTCCTTACTCGTGCTAGTGCCAATTTAGCCAGCGGAGTGTACATCGAGTACCGGATGAAGCGTCTTTTCAACATAAGACGACTCCAGGCAGGAACAAACGTGTCAGCAGCTTCCATTACCAAACTGCAGTATGCAGACGACCTCACCCTTGTCGCTCACACTGAACGCCACCTACAGGAGATCCTGAACTCCTACAAAGATGCGTATGCACACTTCGGCCTTGAGGTGAATGTACGTGAGACTCAGATTCTCTTTCATCCTGCCCCTGGTTCAGCCATATCTCCACCATCCATCCAGCTTAATGGTACTACCCTCTCTAATGTTACCCACTTTCAGTATCTCGGCTCCCACCTGTCCACCACTGCGGACATCGATGAAGAGATTCAACATCGGATCACATGTGCATCTCAAGCCTTTGGCAGACTCCGTACCAGTGTCTTCAGCTGTAGGGAGCTGAGATTATCTACAAAGTTACATGTAGTATCGAGCAGTGGTCCTCCTCACCCTGCTATACAGCAGCGAGACATGGGTCACATACAGGAGGCACCTCAATTCACTTGAAAACTTTCACCAAAGTAGTCTATGTTCCATCCTCCGAGTTCGCTGGAAAGACAAGAGAACAAATGCCAGTATTCTCGCTGACACCAACTGTAGGAGCATTGAGGCTCCCATTATCCATGAACAACTACTCTGGACTGGCCATGTTACCCGCGTGGACGATAGTAGACTGCCAAAGCAGCTACTTTACAGTCACCTAACGAATAGTAAACGTAAAACTGGCGGGCAACTGATTAGGTATAACATTAGTCTTGAGACAAACCTGAAAAAGTGCCAAATTGACCCCTTCACCTGGGAGTCTATTATTACTCCACACCGTAACGCTTGGAGCAGCACCACACGAAAAGGTGTCAATACTGCATACTGAGGCAGACAAGCGCCAACGCCGGAAAGATGCTGCTTCCGACTCTCCCACACTAGATGTAGCCCTCCACAGGTGCAACATCTGTGGACAACCCTGCTGGTCCCGTATCGGCCTCTTTAGTCAGCTCAAAACTCACCAACCTAGGTGACATCCATAATAACTCATATCATTGTATCATAGCTGGATGATCGTCATACTTGACTCCGAGTGACAGCAAAGTAGTGGTAGCGTGTTATGTGGTGTTGGGTGTTAATTAACAAATAATAAAAAAACAATATAGTTTTGTTAATAACAGTACAGTAGCTTGATCAATAGTACTAATGATTGTAATACGCTACTATTCATCAAACGACTGTCATTGATGATACAATATTGCTTATTTATTATTCATCAATTAATACCACAACATCACACCCACACACCCCCATATTGTATGACAAATTTATGCATGGTTAACTGATGCACAAGTGTGTGACTGCGTGGAAATGAATTAAATGATCGGCTGTTGAGGAGCTTATCGCTTGGCAACCGTGGTGCATGTTACCACTCATTTCCACTCCATCTCTCTAATCACCCACACCTTTCTGCTTTCTCACTCCATATTTTAAAATGTTAGGTAACGTAATGTTGAAGGGATACATTGTGATAAGTGTAAGTAGAAAAAATACTGTACTTTAGCTTTTGTTTTTATTTAAGACATCTTCAGGTCCTGAGACCCACTAATCCCCAATCTAACAATGGGTGACCTGACACTGAACCAATCAGATCAGTAATATGAGACCACTAATCCCCCACCTTACCTCCACCTGACGTCGTGTCAGGTCAGGTCAGTTACATGAGACCCACTAATCGCCCACAGCTCCATGGGAGTGGAAAATACCAGCCTTTGTTGTAACACACAGCTTCATTCACAGCCGTATCAGAAAGATTTTTAGTTTTTAAAAACATTTATTTAACCAAACATTTAGATAAACTATTCTGGATTATTTTAGTAAAAAATAGAGTTTCTAACTTAAGTAAAATGTGGGCTAGTGTCCGTCTGTGCAAGATGTGTAGTTTAGACACCCGGAAACTTTTCCCAGTAACTGGAAAAATTTCTAGGGAGGGGGGATTTTTCTGTATTTGAGAAAGTTGTCTGGTTAACCGGAAATCTCTCATCCCCGGAAGTGCTCTGCACCAATTGTTCCGGCTAACGGGGTTATCACTGTATAATGACTAACCCCCGAGTTCAAGGATGGCTGGCCCAAGGGCCACCTAGGCATGGATTTGTTTAGGGTGTAGAAGCTGTCAGCAATACAGCAACCACACCCTAAGTTAACAAGTTGCATGACCCAGTATCAAGGAATAGTCCGAGAAGACCGGACAACTCGCCAACTGCACTGGCTAACCATTACCCTGGAATAAGATCAGCAAATCGATTAACATCCAGGTCCCCAATTACTGCTGGGTAGACAAAGGCAAATGGCACAAAGAAACTTGCCCATAGTTTGACCATGCCCAGGAATTAAATCGGGTCCACTCGCTTGCGAAGTGGGAATGCTGACCATTACACCACTGGTTGCCACAAAATCCTACATATATACACACACACACACATACTTATGTACATACTTACATACATGCACACTTGTAGTGACCTTGCACCACACACTAATGTTACATCACAATATGGACCAAGGAAGTGTGACATTCAAATAGAATAAAGGATACATCCCGTCCTGAGATGCCTGTCCCTGTCTTAACTCAACTCTGAAGCTGGTCTGGCCTTCCAAACACATACTGTACAGTAGTGTTACATATGTATCATGCAAATACAGTATTTTCTCGATTCAACGAACTAATTTGAGTCACCCCTTTCCGATAAATTGAATTTCCGTTATTTTTGCACAATTTAGCGCACTAGTTCACTAAATCGAGTGTGATTCCATTAAATTTCACGCTAAATGTGCCGCTTTGCGTGTGGGGTTTGTTTACATCCGCTCAGTCTGTGTCCTGCCACTACCGCATGTGTTGCTAACTGCTACCTCTCAGTCAACTAACTACTGTGATTAGACATCATGTCAAAAGTCTCTCAGAAGTCTCAGAAAGGAAGTGGTGTTTGAGAGTGCAGCTATCAATTGGAAAAAAGTTTGAAAATTATAGAAAAAATTAAAACAATCACCGAACCCCCTAGTTTAACCCTTAGGTCCTGGGTTAAGGTGTTGCTGGCAGTACCCCCCCCCCCCCACCACGGGGATAAATCGAGAAAAAAAATCAACTTAAAAAAAAAATAAATAAAAAAAAAAAAGGGAAAATAGGCGTATGTTCTGGAATGTCACCTGGGGAGAGGTGGTCGGACGTTCTGGAACGTTACCCGGGGCCTAAGGGTTAAGGTAAACCATGAATAATGTTTCCAATGTTTCTATGTACATAACATGTGTCTGAGGTGTCTCTGTTGGTGTGAGCTTATTAACGGAATTTATCTCGATTTAGCAAACTACCGGGTAGTTCAGTAAAGCGAGTGAAAAATTACGGAAAAATTCTTTCCGTTAAATCGAGCGTATACAGTACTGTACTGTACATTTCTTGTTTTTTGCAGCAGACATAAAAATACAATACAATTTCCCTATTTACCCTACATCTTTGCCCCTACACAAATGTTCACATATGTAGGCTGGAGAAAAAATGATGAAAAGTACAGGAAATTGCCAGTCACTGACAAAATGTATAATTACTGACACATATAAAAGGTTAAAAAGTGTACAGTACAGGTACTTACTTTTTGGTATTTGTTTAACCGACACCTTTATTTCCATAAATTTATAAGGCTGTACATCTGTTTGAAATTGCTTTTTCTAAAAGTTATTAATAATTACAGTATAATGGCCCAGTGGAGAAAGCTATTAATGCCAGACAGGTTAAATTTATAATACGTACAGTAGAACGTCAATTTAACGCGAATTGATTCAAGATTATTGATTTAAAGCGACACCCACAATCAAGGACAATGTTTCAATTTAAAGCGAATCTTTCCTATTTTGCGCGAGTCAATCAAGGCGCGTCAAATTCTAAATTTCACGCCAAATGTTTCCCACCAGACATGTCTCTGGCCACGCTACACGGCTGCCCGCCACCCTCCCACACACTCACGCATCCTCAATTCTCGCGCTGTCGCTCTAGTGAACGGACATACTGTGTGACACTATCTCTTCTACCACGTGTATCAACCATCGCCATTATGTCCAAGAGACCAGCTACTACATCATTAACTACCCCACAGGTCAAGAAATCAAGGCAAGCAATTACACTGGAGCAGAAAATCAACGTGCTGGAAGCACTGCAACGAGGAAATGGTGCTTCAACTGTGGGGCGCCAATTTGGACAGTGATGTGGATAATGAGCTGGTCGAGTTGGGCTCTGCATCTTCAGAAGATGAATTGCTATGTAAAGTTGAGTGAAAATATATTTTTGATAGCATAGAGTAATTAAAAACCAAGTTGAGAGGAAAGTGAAACTGCTTGGTGAGTCAGACAAGAGGCGGGCGGTGTGCGGCACCAGTGTAACCACCCTCTGACATCAGCTGATCGTGAGTAAACAGACCATTTCGTATCCCTTAATTTTAGCTGTGTTGATTTATGAGTGTTTGTTTTAACATAATACAAAAAAAAAAATAAAAAAAAATAAAAAAAAAATGTTTTGTTAATTCTAGGAGATGGGCTGAGGTGCATCTGCGTAGACTCTCAGTCCTTTTAGCAATTTGTGTTTCTCTCAAGTACCAAACTAAATTATTCCTTTGAAACAACATTTCGATTTAGCGCGAATTCGGTTTAAAGCGACCTCTCTTGGAACGCATCTCGTGTTAAATCGACGTTCTACTGTATAAGACTTGAAAATCTCACTCACTCACTCAGGAGATAGTGGAAAAACCGGCATGAATTTGTGATGTTTTTGTGATCTGTGGAGTGAGGGGCAGAAGAAATCCTGTTACAGGAAGAAGTTTCCTTGTTCATTTCTCGAATCTAAGTGACCAGAGCCTCTTCAGCATCAAACAACATAGCTGTTTTTCAGTGTTTGTGCTATTTTATACTCCACTACTGTTTTGTACAATTGCACAGTACAGTACAGTACAGGTAGTCGTCGACTTACGACCTAGATTGGTTACGGCCGCCTGGTCGTAAGTTGATCTGGTCGTAAGTCGGCATATGTTATAATTACCTTACGTATATTATAATGTGTAATGATAATATAATCATCTTTAAGTCATATTTTATCAACATTTTCTTTGTTCATTATTGTTACGGTCGTCAGGTTTAAGTAAATCACTGCATACTACAGTACAATTGGTTTATTATTTACACAACATACAAAAAAAAAAAAATACAGGTGCAAAACATATAAAACATTTTAGTTGCAAAACATACAAACACATACAAACATACAAAAAACATCTTATTGGCCGCTGGTGCTTGGCTGTGGATCGTCGATGTCGTCAGCTGGGGCAGCGTTTGGGGTAGCCGGAGGAGTTGTTTTTTTCATGAACATGGTGAGCTTTGTCTGAATTGTTCGTTTCTTCTTCTCCTCGTAAATTTCTTGATACGGACGAAACGAATTGCGTGCCATCCGCTCAATCCTTGCAAATCGTTCGATGTTTGGGTCCATTCCTTCAAAATGGGCAAGAAGTTTATTCAGTAGAGATAAACCTTCTGATAATCCCTTAGTGGCAGGTTGAGGAGTAGATGAAGACAGTTTCCTCTTGGTAGACATCTTGGGGGGGTGGTGGTTCAAGAAAAATTTCCAAGACAAAAGAAAGGCACAAGGCAAACAGACACAGAGGGAAGTGTGCTGTATCAGCGAGCGTGTTTGTAATTGAGCGCGGGGATGCGCGCGGCTCCAGCTCCCGGCAGCGCCGGGAGGCTGGGGCCAAAACTGTCGTACCGCAGGTCGTAAAGTCGAACAGACGTAAGTCGCATAGGTCGTACGTCGACGACTACCTGTACTTTCATTAATTCCATACCCATGTGCAATTCTTGATATGAGGCATCTAGCATAGGAGGGACGAACTCGCCAGTCCCCCAAAAATCTGTTTTCTATGGTTTTGGAGTTTTCCAGACTTTATCTTACCAACTGTGATGTCAGGAAGTGGCGTGTTTGGCTCTACTCCCCGTTGTTTTCGTATGGATTTAGGAGTGAAATAAACCACGCGGTCAGGCCCGAAAACGCGCCAAGCGTGAGTGTTGGAGTGACGAACTCGACAGCCTGGCTGGGGCCGCACAACCAATGGGAACACAGGGAGGCAGCTACACCCACCCGCTCAGCCAATGAGTGTCGATTACCCACCCCAGTGTTTGTACACACAGCGTCGTGAATGTGTTTCTCATCGATAGTGCTCCTGTTAACTCTGTTGTTTTTGATTAAATAGACATTTTGGTGGATTAATAATGATTTCTTCAGAAAGTGATAATGTGCCTGGCCCCTCTGGGCTATCACGCAAGCGTTTAAAGCATGAAGCGATTATAAAAATGATTGTTTGTCTTGTGAAACTTTTTTTTTTATGTGTACATTGGGAAGAATAATATTTATTTTACTAGCTATTTATAATATTTTTTGGGTACAACAGGCTTGTCGTTGTATTATGCACACCTTCTACACACAAAAATTATCAATATCGAACATAACTGAGGCAATTCTATCAATATTCCATGGCACTGTGTGATTTTACAGTTCTAAAGCTTTGACGTGCGTTTACTCAAAACTATGATTTGGTGAGTTCGTCATTCCTACGATAGATGCCTCATATACACTCACATTTCTTCAGGCATCTAAACACCTTTACAAATCTTAACATACCATGTTGCTAATTTATAATTCATATTTTAATACAAAATACTGTACCTCACAACTAGCTTGCACAAAGCTTGGCTTATCAACATTGTATCATATCCACACACACACCTTCAATGGCTTCTAAGTTAGTGACTGCTGAGTGGTGCTCTCACACCAAGACAAGATGCAGCTCATTGACACTCTTGGCCACAACATACAAAGATGATAGCTGACTAGCATTAAGTTCTTCCTTGGGGCCCTCTGCTGTTGCTCGTGATGAATCCAGCTATGCCACAACAGAAAAACATGAAACACCCTCTATGAAACTATAGCAATAAAAAGCATACCCTATCCAAGAACTCAGGATCCACTGGGTCTCTGTACTGTACTTACCTGCCAGCATTGGGGTTTTCTTGTATGTATCTGTAGTAAGACTCTTCATCGTCCTCCTCATCTATGTCATCTCGAACTCCTTTCATTTCTTTTTTCTCTCCTGCACCTTTACCCTTTGTCCTTTTTACCTATAAAATATTAAATTTATCCACAATTATTAATCACAGCTGTTAAATAATATCCCACTTCAACAGCAAATGCAGAACTAAATTAATTTTTTTATTAAATATTACTTGGCTAACAGTTGAGCACCAGATGTTTCCAAATCTTGGCATATTGTTCATATTACAGGTGAAGAAACTACTTTCTCTTCATTTTCAATATTGATTCATACAGCAGGTAAAGGTAAGGGGTTCCAAGCAAATTACAATACTGTACAGTGTATAGAACAAGGAAATTATTGAACTTCAATTTTTATTTTGCAACATATTTTTCACTTTGAACCTCAATTATTCTCCACGCCTCTCAAATGGAAATTTACCATAGCAAATGCCTTTTATTAACACAGTAATTCTGTGCCTAGCTCTTAAAATGTAAAGTATGTACTGTACGTCTAACAAATAAATCAACAGTATCATAACCTATAGTGTACAAGTCTACCTCCTGTTGAACAATGATTCAATGAACATAATATCAAATACATTGCAAAGTATGTGTCTATGAAAAGAGTATAAGCACCTCCTGTTCAATTCCAGCCATGAAGGCATCCAGTGGATCCTCATCAGAGTCTGAAGAATCTTTTCTCTGGGGTCCAGGACTACCTGGGGCAGGCTGGTATGCTCCTTCGAAGCTCTCGTCCTCATCATCAAAATACCTGTTAGTTTTAGGTACTTATTAATGGTGCTGAGAGTAAAGGTTTTCTCATAACTGGTAAAAACCTGCTGTGACATAAGAAGCCATTCACAGATTATACTGTACATCAGAGATAAATCCTGAAATCTCATTTTATAAGTGAGCAAGGAACAAGTAACCATATAGCTACTCTCAGAACTGTCTACATTGTAAAGCATAAAATCCCAGGTTCCAACTTGTTGACTGGACCTCAAGTTTAGAAAAGAAAATTAAAAAAGTGTTTATCTTCCCAATCATAACCATAAGGAACAATGAAGGTACAATATGCAGCATCATATTTTTTACAGAGCTACATAGTTAATATTTATAACTTGTACTGTACCCAGATTACTGTAATGAAAATTATACTTGTACTAAACAGAACAGTGTGTCTACAAAGTCCTGTTCTGTTTTTAAAATGCTATTACTGTACAACAAAACCGAAAAAGATTTATGAAGTTTTTCTTGATTTACACCTTGTAATGTGAGCGTCCAGGCGCTAACAATAGAAGCTTGAATGAAGGCGTCTACACAGCAGAAAGCTCAATGTGTCATCTGGCTTCCAGAGTCACAACCATTCACTATTGGAATTTGATTTTAACTTCCTTGAGGGGAAATCCTCTGGAAGATGGGCTGGACATACTAGGCCCATCTCCAGACCTCACTTGCTGACATTGAAACACTTTATACATTGATGACCAAGGACATCAGAAGTAACGAAGGATATGTAGACCAACAAATGGACTCAAATGGAGTAATGGTGGAATGGGCTATGGTCCACTAATGGTGTGCATGTTAGGGTGCAATGCAGAAATTATAAATCTTTATTTGTAAAGTAACAAATTGCAAAAAACTGCATCATTCTATTTCTTTTAGTTTTGTTGCAATTAAATTTCAAAACTAGAACAGGACTTTGTAGACAACTTGTACAGTATATCATTTTTTAATCATTATGCACTGAACAAAATTCAGAGACTTACTCATCCTCATCCCTAGGTCTCTTGCGAGGCTGACCATAACCACAACCTCCAGAAATTGCATTCTGGCTAATGGCTGTCATTGTGTGGTAGCCATGTTTGCTTAGGGTGGCATTAGGTGGAGGTGGGATTGCTTCTTGTTTCCTCGCAAACGAAAACCCTCCAAAACCAAAACCTCGGCCTCTGTTGTAGCTCATTGTTGCCCAACTGTTCAAGAAGGAGAATTCAATTACAGTATACACAACTCTCTGTATAATAAATAAGTACAAATGCTGTATCTCATTATTAAACATTAAGAAGTGTATTCAAGCAGTGTACAGAAGTTGACAAAATTCATAATTATGCAGCACATGCGCAGTCACCCTAAGAACTATCAAAACAAAATTGTGTTGAAAAAATATAACAACAGACGAAAGATTTTGGCAACCCAAACGAGACAACAAAAGTCGCATTGTTCATTCTGAAAGTCATCAGCCCCCCAAGCAGATATAGTTTTTGAGTGACTGTACAGCCATTGTGTTGATGTTTTAGAATGTAATTAAACTGTCAACATAATATCTAGTTGTGGAATAATATGAACAGACGGTAGTGAAATTGGGACGGGTTATAAATTTTATTATTTTTGCTTATCTTAATTAATCCTAGGTTTAAGTAGCCTGGATGTGCAAAAGGTCCCCGGTGACTGGAAAATGGCTATGTGAGGTTTTTATTCAAGAAGGGCGATCGTCACTCCACAAATAATTATAGACCAGTGAGCCTGACCAGCATAGTGTGTAAAGTACTAGAGAGCATCGTAAGAGATGCCATGATGAAACATCTGCTACGAAACAACTCTGTGAAGGAATGCCAACATGGTTTTATGCTGGGGCAATCCTGCTTAACACATTTACTCAAGGTACTAGATGCTTGGGTTAAAATTTCTAGAACATGGCGGAAATATATACCGAGATATTGCCGAGGCTTTTGACAGCGTACTGCATGAAAGGCTGAGAACTAAACTGGAAGGGTACGGAATTTGGGGAAGTGTCCTAGCGTGGATCGGAGACTTTCTGCATGACTGCAAACAGTGTTTGGTGATTAATGGTACAAAATAGTCATGTGTACCTGTGACTAGCGGAGTACCACAGGGTAGTGTATTGGGCCTGTTGTTGTTTGTTTGTTTCATAAATGACATGCCAGAAGCTACAAACTCCTCCTACAAATGTATGTGGACGATGCCAAGTTATTTAGGAAAATTAAAAACCAAACAGACTGTGAAGAGCTGCAGAAAGATCTCTGTGAGCTTTAAGAATGGTTGAGGAAATGGCTGCTAAGATTCAATGTCACAAAGTGTAAAAGGATGCCCCTGGGTGGCACCAATGGTAAGGAGACTTATCACATGTCCCAACAGGATGAAGAGACTGCATTAACAGAGATGGAATATGAAAAGGACCTGGGTGTTTATGTTGACAATGAACTTAAGTTCTTTGGTCATTATGAGAAGAGGGTGAATCAGGCAATGAAACTAGTAGGTCTTATAAGAAGGTCATTTAGATATCTGGATGGTCCATCGCTCATCACAATCTTCAAAAGTGAGTTGCTTCCCCGTCTGGAGTAGTCACTCCGGCTGGTTCCCGAGGTATGCTAGAGACTGTCAATTGATTGAAAATGTCCAAAGGAGAGCCACCAAACTGGTGCCTGTTCTACGGAACATCAGTTACCCAGAGAGATTGAAGTGCCTGCAACTACCTAGATTATACTACAGACGGGCGAGGGGCGACCTAATCTAAGGGTATAAACATCTCGGGGGGGCACTACTTGGTCGAATGTGCATACCTGAAGCTGGTGGACGTCTACCCCACAAGGGGCTACAGCTCAAGGTTGAAGAAGCCACAAGTTCAGAAAACTATGAGGGCAAATTTTTTCGGAGTGAGAATTGTAAACTCTTGGAACAGCCTGACAGAGAGCGTTGTGAAAAACACGAGTGTGAGCTCTTTCAAGAACCAGACTTGACCAACACATGAGCAGGTTCAGATACATTCAGGAGCCAATGCATGCCCAGTATACTTGCCAGCAGTTTGTAACAGAGACGTGACCGACCGCACAAGCGGCTAACGAGCCGAGCAGTGTTGAAGAGGATAAAATTAAATAATTATGGTAAGAACAAGAATTAAAAATAAAATTTTAACACAGGTGACATTATGGCTGTAAGGCACTCAAGTCTTTCAGCTTGAGGGTCAGAGGTTCAAGCCGTGCTACCTCCTTTAATGTGGTGGAGGAACTTGGTTCGTTTCTTGCAATACAGTACTTAAACCTCTTGTCGTTCCACCTCAGCCAGTGTGTGCAAGGAGATGGCTATTTTCACCCCTTCCAGGATAGTAAGACTCAGGCTACAATGACTGACAAAAAAAAAAGCATAGAAAATGGTGTAGAACAAATCAATTATCTTTTCAAGCAAAATTAAAATTGTTTTTTAAATGTTTCTTTTGAGAAAAAAAACCCACAAACCCCCAAAAACATGTTTGTATTTTTTGCATCACTAAGTACAGTACAGTATATAATTACAGTAATATGAATTACATAAACTTACTACAGTATTGCATTTAATTCAATGTCATAAGCATTATTTAACCAGAACAATTTTATTAAAAACATGTTCAATATCAATTCATTACGTTTTGGGGATTTCTTAGAAACAAAGCTGCTATAATGGTAGTCTATAGGAACTTAATTCAATTTACAAAATAAATTTTTGAAAGGTTTTTCAAAAACTTAACTCTTTCATAAATCAGGATCTGCCTCTATTTCCATCCTAGGATAGGTACAGTAGGTCTTGTTGGTTCACTTTACATCATATAGATGTGCAGGTACCTGTATCCCTGGCTATACTGTACAAACATTCGAGATACAAAAATTCGCTTATACAAATTTCTTAGATTACCACCTCTTTTTTCATGTTACAAAAGCTTTCCCACTTATACAAATTTGGGTCTCGGCAAAAATTCAAATCGTGCACCCCCGGGGGTCAGCTGGGGCGGCCGCATCCCCCTAGCCCTATCCTTACCAGGTGTGAGTAATTTTATGGTTATTTTCAACTCATAATTTCATATTCATATTTGTTTTATTTAGTTACATGCACATTCAATCCTAACATACAAATGTGCAAAAAAAAAAAAAAAAAAAAAAAAATAGTCTCCATTTACGGGGATTTTGTTTATGCGTTTGGTCATTTACGCGGCACCTTACCAGAATGAAAATTTTAAGTTACGCGGTTCATTCCATCATTTAAGCGGGAAGCGGCGCCTGGAGGGTGCACATTAGGTCGCTCTTACGTTATCGCTGACGTCATATGACGTATCGGACTGTGATTGGGCCACGCATCCTTACCACCCACGCATTCCCTCCGCCACTAGCTGTGATTGGTCTAATGTAACATGACGTGCCCTGCCACCAGAGGGAAGAAGTCGCTGACCTAGCCGGGCCAGTCTCATTGTTCTCAGTTCTCCGCGTATACTGTTCTCTCTTGTGCCCGCTATTCCCCTCACAATGGCTTCCGCTGGACCCCCACCACCCCCGAGAAATCTTGAACTACCTGGACCAAGCCATGGTTATGTGAGGAAGTCATCGAGTTGGGGGAGAAAATCAAGCTCATCCTTGACAAAGTCACAGTCAAGCATCGGTATGAAGTGTCTAATAACCTTCTGTCGAAAATTATGGAGCCGTATGTACAGATGTATCACGACAACATCAATGCTAGTCTCGCCCGCAACCCACCACAGCCAGCCCAAGTCAGTGATAGTGACAGTGAGGATATGGACTTTGAGGGGTTTGTCAGGGAGGCCCTGCAAACCTCTGTGCGTAGTGATAGTGATTCACCGGAGGACCACTAATCTGCCCCCTGCCTCGGAACCAGCCGCCATCCAAATGTGCCGACCCATCTCTTCTACTAACGTAAGTGTTAAACACCTTTATATTATGTGTGTGTCAATACCATCATAAAATTATGATGTTATTTTTACTACAAGGTATGTATTGTGTCAGAAAAAGTGGAGTTTGGGAGTCGGCCCAGTCTCTATTACAATTAATCCCATATGTTCTGTTATTTCGTTTACGCGTTTCTCGTTTTACGCAGACCTCCACGGGTTCAATTGACCGCGTAAATGCAGACGATACTGTAATAATAATAATAATAATTATCATAAGGTACAAAACATAAAAGGAATAAATATTTCTTCATGCACCAATTAGTTAACAAGCTGAACTGGGGGCAGACATGTTATGGTTATGTTCCAACTCTTCAGCTTGTAATTTTGGGTAGATAAACATAGCTTTCTTCTTTTTCTTACTCAGTTACATGCAGACACAATCCTACATACATAATGTGCAAAAAAGTAAAGGAAATAACTATCATAAGGTCAAAAACATTTCTTTGTGTACTAGAGTGGAAAGGAGGAGCAGAGTGTGGGAGCCCTGTTGCTAAGGTCAGCAGAGGCAGCGTCCTAGCTGGGCTGTGTTACTGTGGCGAGGCTTGAGGCCACGCAGCAGTGTCTATACAAATGGCAGTTGTGTTATACTCCGTTTAGCTTTTCATTAATGGTTATAGCTAAATATTTTCACCTAGAAAGTATTTTATTAATGTTTTTAATGTGTTAGTTAATTACAGTACAGTGGTCCCTCGGTTAAAGAGAGCCTCGGTTAACGAGATTTCGGTTAGCGAGTTACCTTCCATAAGATTCTTAACTTCGGTTAACGAGCAATCCCTCGATTAGCAAGTTTCTTACGAGCTGACCTCAACATGTTTTCGCTTGCACTTGGCGGTCAACCAGCTGTAGTATTAGTCCGCCAATACAGTAATCGGTTCTAGGGCTTAAATTCCTTACTATTTCAGCAAATATCAAGAAGTTTATACTATTCAATAATTTTAAAAGTTTAATATTAGATTCTTTAGTCATTTTAACAATTATTGAACATAATTGAAGGTAAGGAAACTAGTTTCATGCACGCCATCCAGCCTGCCAACACACCATACAAGCGTTAGTCTCTGTCTTTTCAGTGGAGGTAACATCTTGCTTGAGACTCTCTTCAACTAAACACTTTTTTTCTGTGTTTCCAAGCAAATTATTGGTCATTTTGAAATTAATTTTACATATTGACAATATATAGCGCAGTGCAGTGTTATTTTAAAGAGAATATTCTTTATTTACAGCAAGTTTAAACTTAAAATATCACGTGTTGAGATTGTTTGAATCCAGCATGGGGCCTAAGTGATCAAGAAAAGTGATTTCAATCCAAACTAAGCAGGAAATTATAAAAAACATGAAGAGGGCATTAGAACAAATGTGCTATGCAAAGAATATGGCATGTCGACATCAACTGTGTCGACAAATCTTGCACAGAAAGAAAAATTTAAAGAAGTGAAAGTGAGAGACAAATCTACCAGAGTGTTTAAAAGTAAATCCCTAATTGCAGAAACAGAGAGGTTAGGGAAAAACAGATGAAAGGTAATTCAGTTTCTATTGAATTCATTTGTGAAAGAGCCAGGGAGATTATGAACATTTAAAGACAGATCAACCTGGTTCTTCAGGCACAGAATTTGAAGATTTTAGTGCCAGCAAAGGCTGGTTCGAAAAATTTAAGAAAAGAAGTGACATATTTAGTGTAGTAAGGCATGGTGAGGCTACTAGTGCTGATAAGGAAGGGACAGCAAAGTTTTTGGTGGAGTTTAAAAAACTTATGGATGAAGAAAATTATCTTCCACAGCAAGTGTTCAATGTGGACGAAACTGGGCTGTTCTGGAAAAAGATGCCCAAAAGAACATTCATCACCAGAGATGAAGCCTCTTTACCAGGGCATAAACCCATGAAAGACCATCTCACTCTATTGCTTGATGCCAATGCTTCAGGGGATTTCCGACTGAAGCCTATGCTTGTCTACCACTCTGAAAATCCCAGGTTGTTCAAGCAACAGAAAGTGGTAAAGCTTGGAGTTTTTTGGAAGTCCAACCATAAGGCATGGGTGACAAGACAGCTCTTTAATGAATGGGCTGTTGATGTGTTTTGCCCTTCTGTCAAGAGCTACCTAACCACCAATAAACTCCCTTTAAAGGCTCTTCTCCTCATGGATAATGCCCCTGGGCATGATCCTGAACTTGCCAGAACTTTGGAGTATCAATTTGACTTTGTGAAAGTGTTGTTTTTGCCTCCCAACACTACATCAATCATACAGCCAATGGACCAGAATGTGATCAGCAGCTTCAAGAAGTTGTACATGAAGAAAATGTTTAGGAGGTGTCATCAGGCAACTTCCACTGATCCTGAACTAACACTGAAACAGTTCTGGAAGGCACAATTCAACATCCTGGAGACTGTAAGATTTATTGTGTCATCATGGCAAGAAGTCTCCACTAGATCCCTCAATTCTTCATGGAAAGCACTGTGGCCATCAGTAGTCCACGATTTTGAGGGATTTGAGGAAGAAGCGGAGTTGGACCAGGAGATTGTGTCCATTGGTCAGTCATTGGGCCTTGAAGTGGAGGATGATGATGCCGAAGAGCTTGTGATGTCTCATGAGGAGGAACTTACTCCTGAAGACTTGAAGCAACTGGATGAGATGTTAGAGGCTGACAGTGGTGAGGAGGAAAAGGAAAGCGATGACCATATGTCAACTTCAGAGTTGAAAGATGTTATTTACTACTGGGAGAAGTTCAGGAAACTGGCTTCAAGGCACCCAGATGTGGAAAAATCTGAACTAACTTTGTGTCATGTTGAGGACACAATGGTCTCCTTCTTTAAACATAAGTTAATGATGAGGAGGAGAGATGCCCCACAGACCACAATTGACACTTTCTTCAGTAAAAGGCAGAGGGAACAAGATGCTAGCCTTCAGCCTTCCACTTCAAGAAGGAGAGAGGATGATGCTAGCCCTCAGCCTTCCACTTCAAGGAGAGAGGATGTTCATGGTGGAGAATCTGTCAGTCCAGAGGTTCCTGACATTTTCATGGAAGGTGACTCACCTTCCAAGAAGCAGTAAAATGCTTCTCCTCCACCTCCACTTCCTTCTCTTCTCCTCCTGCACCTCCCACTTCAAATTCACATCAGCATCATCATCCAGGAGCCTTCTACATACACACCTCAAGGTAAGTGTACTTTTCTACCTTTTTTGATGAATTTAGGCAATTTTCAGTGAGTTGGAACCAATTACCCAAAAACCCAATGAAACAATGGTTTCGTTTAACGAGTTTTTCGGTTTACAAGCAACCTTCTGGAACGGATTGTGCTGTTTAACCGAGGGACCACTGTACTTGTGTACGATATACCATTAGTTAGATAAGTTTTATGTTGTTCGTGAACTCATTTTATGTTTCTGGGACATGATATAGGTGTTTTCTTGTCAAAGGGGAACTGAACCCTATTTTTCCCATTATGTTTTTTTATTCACTATACAAAAATTCACTTAATGAATGGTTTTCAGGAGCCTTATGCATAATTATATATCGAGGGATACCTGTAATGTAGCAGTTACTGGAAGTACTATATTTGTGTGTATGGAACAGTCTCTGGGAAGAATTAGGGTGTTCCTGTCTACAAAACATTCCATGTTCACATACACAATCAAGAGGTGCCGTAAAAAGGTAAAGCATCAATGTATATTAGTGTTTGTCATAAAAAATACCAAAATGCTCTCAGTAAAACTAAAAATCCTCCACATTTGATTTTTTTATTTTTGAGGTAAGCATGAAGTTATCTTTTATTGAAAATTTTTTTGTTAAGTTTATAGTTAACCAGGAACCATGCCCAAGACTATTACTAAACATAAATACCTGTACTTGGACGTCAAGAAGACACTGAGGTAAAGGTGGAGACCACTAGCACCAGAAATAACTTACGGAATTGAACCAAAATTTCTGGAGGTACTATTTGTATGGTACTGAGCACGAAAATGGAAGCAAGAATGCACAAAGCCTAGTAGAGTCTGGCCTAACCTACCTAACTTCCTAACCTGTGCATTGTGGTTTCGATTTTCTTACTATCATCCAAACACCATCTCAAAAAAAAAAGAACGAATTCAATCCAATATCAATTGTAATAAACACACCCGATGAGATCATCAATGGTTTCTTGATACGCAAACAAAGACCACGGACGCTCCCGTATATGAGACAATGTGAACCAAAACATGGTCACCATGGGAGATCCGGTGGCACTATAATTATGGTAAGTATTTTATTTCTTCACCTACAAAGGACGTAGAGACGTGAAATTACTTGTACTGCCATACGATCAGTGTTCGCAGAGTTTTTGCCCCATTATTTCCCTCTTCCTTCATGCCTGCCCATTAACAAGTAATTTATAATTGAAGGATAGGCTACAAAGAAAATTTGAAAAAATACAATGTTCTCACTTTGATTTTATTACACAGTATCATTCAAACAACATCTGGAAATTTGGTGCAATTCTATTAAGTCCTTCTGGTGCTTAAAGTTCCCTCCACCTTTACCGACACTGAAAACTACTATCTTTTAATATGCACAAGCCCTTCTCCTGAACTAAAGGTAAGAAACACTTTAAATTCAACATAATTTACTAAAAAAGTAATTAGTTTAGCTATGATAACTAGCTTCAGTATTATAGATGTAATAAGTTCAAGTTCTTACTACCATTTTTTTAAATCGACTCTAGAATAAACAAGGATTAATTTGGTTTGATATTTCCATTGCTTAATTTATTACCAAAATAGGTGACCAAATAAAAGTTTACCTTGAATTCTTTTGTTGCATATGCACTGCAACATTACCAACTTTACTTCTATGCAAAGTCTTCAAAGTGTCTAGTTCAAATGCAAAAGAAACGTAAAATATTAAGATTTCAAGAGAATAAATGAACTCCTTCTAACCACCTTCTCAAAATCTCTAATGATAAAAAGGCTCACCATCAATTCTTAGACAACATAACGACTTATTTGTTTGTAGTCCTTGAACACAAGTTGTGAGGCCACCAAATAATAAACCCATTATTGATTAATGTAAATAACTCACCAAACCCTTCTATATTGTCTTAGGAGCTACACTAGTATGAGAAAGTACCGGTATGTCAGATAATTCCCAACAATAACAACCAACCTCGGCCGCAGCACAATCAATCGTTGTTTACAATTTCGTCGACAGCACCAACTATGCCGATCTACCACCGAGAAGAATACAATAATCTTGAAAATTAAAGGTAATGACATTTAGGTAACCTGTTATAAAATTACTAATGATATTAAAATTGAGGAAAATATATAGAAGATAAAGAATACTTGAAGGTTATATTTTCCCCAGCTATACCCTTGTATGTAAAATTGCAAGACAAGCAGAGGAAATGGAGCCTTATTTTTAAGAAATGAAACTTGATTTTTTATACTTTATTATATTATTATTAATTGTGAATAGTCTTACCAGTACATGAAATTAAAACGAAATCACCTGAAATTGGAAGATGCCGTTCTTTCAACTCCTGGAGGGATTATGAGACTGACATATTTGTAAGACCCGGTGAAAAAAAATAATAATAATAAATCTTAATACTGTAAATATAAGAAAAAATGGTTCCATTATATACATTTAAGATTCTACCTGTTGTCCTTGCGAGGTTCGGGTTTCGGCAAAGATTAGACCTCCCCGATCCCAGGTAATCATTGACCACTATTTATCTCCACTTGCTAATACTCAATAATGTAGTTATGGGACGCTAACGACACTTTGGCGGGTGGTATCATTAGTTCTGAATATGTTCTGAGAGTTAAGTTTGATCGTACGTCTTTTACTAAATGTACTGCTGTGATGAATTAGATGAAAAACTGATTACTGTACTGAGGACGATCTGCGGTCTACCTCACTTGTCTGTTTTTGTTTTTTAACTGTGATATTTGACTCAGCGTCCAGAACCCGTCTCAACGCACTATAGTTTATTTACTGAAACAAATATACGGTGACTATTGGCAATACAGCAGAAAGAAGCCTAGAGCGTATATATTACATGAAGGGAGAAAAAATTAACAAATTAAAAAGGACAGAAATAGAAGAATAAGTGACTGAAGTATGATCATAAAGAACGATAAAACTGAAAAGATGTACCAAAGGAGTAAACAAAATGTTAATTGTAATCCTGAGGATTGGTGGCGCATCGTTTATGAAATGTAAGTTGCTGCTGGCCAGTGAGAGATACTACAAGTGTTATAACTAACCAGGTACATCCTGACATAACCAACCTAGTCTTCCCTAATTTACGATCATTGGGATTTATTTTTTCTATCCTTCACCTCAAAAAACCCTGAATAAATATGAAGAAAAAAGAAATAGGTGTATATTAAATAATGTTCTATCCGGAGACGCAAATTACCCCTTCCGTAAAAGGTAAAATTATTATTATTTTTTTTGCACATACACTGAGAAAATACAATAACCCTTTTTCTATGAAAAATTCAGACAAAAACGTTGATTTTTATCTGACACTTTCAGCACATTTTACCCATAATCGAAATATCTGGAGTTGAAAATCAGAAAACTACTCGAAAGCTTTTATTGCATTTATTGCCACGGACAGAATCTCGGGTTTCTTCTTTGCAGACAAGAGACTAGAGTTTAGAAAATTCTAAAACACTTTTCTTCTATGATATTTCCCTCGCAAACGACCTAGAACCGAGATATTTAATATGCAGGGGATGGAGCCCACCGGTTGGGAAGTTAGGGTCAGGTCGGTTTGGTTGGTGCCAATCATCCACGTATTATCTTGGTTATGGGTAAAATGAAAAAAAAGTTGTCAGAAATGAAAATCGTTTTATTTTTGTCTGAACTTATTAATAAATAGAAAAAATGCCATTTCTGGCGCCACTTAGATATTTTCTAGTAGTTTTCCGATTTTCAACTGGGGTAACATGAAGAGCAAAGCGAGCCCATCTAGCTAGGCCCTAGCTGCTAGGGGGTTAGGGAGGTGGGGGGGGGCGCTGTTAAGGCCCCCCATATTTTTTTTTAATTTGACCAATATAATGGGCATTTGGAGGCCAATTGAAGTCATGTTCACTTGATATTAGGAGATATTCTGAGTTCAATAGCAATCAATTTGCAATTTACAAAAGCGTCTGAGTTCAATACTGCATTAAAGAAAAATTATTGAAATTTCTGGTGAAAAAGGGGGGGGGGTCCGGACTCCCCCTTGGATGCCCCCCCCCCCCCCCCTTGGATCCGCCCTTGCCACCCCATAAAAAGATCTTCCGCTTCTCTGTCCTCACATACGATATATGCAATTAAAATGCACAAACTTTAAAAATATCTGCTATGACGGGCATGTAACTATTAGACAAGACCACATAAGACCACGTTACATCACAGCTTCACGAATCACGGCTCTCCCACGGTTATCAAACACATTTAGGCGGTCAGCGGTGCCATGTAAATCACCGTACTGAATGTAAGAGTATTATCGTATGAGACAACAGGCGGAGTTAAGGCCGAGACTCGTACACGTAGCCCACACACAACACTCCTAGTTATCTTTTTCTTATTCTTTTTGTTGGTATGGATCGAACACTCGTGAGTTTATTCATAATTTGTTTAGGGGGAGTTAAGTAAAAGGTTACATGAAAGGTCAAGTATGGAATATTTTGTGAAGGTGTAAATCAGCGTCCATGTTTATTCCTTCTGCTGAAAGTTAAATATTAATTTCCCGCGCTGTACTGGAAGGTTATTTCGAACTTTTAATAATCATTGTGTGTTTTGTAGAATAAACTATAGTCAAAATGCAGTTTAGGAAGTTACTCCAGCAAGTAATTATACAGTATATCAAAACACAGACCAAATATCTAAGCTGATGCGCATCTGAGTCTATACAACAGTTTTCGACAGTACTGTACATTATTAAGATCAAATCACTAGCGTCCTGTTTTATTACTTTCCCTGTTCAGCTATTACTTTCATGGTTGCTATTTATATAATTTAAAGAAAGACCAACCTCTAGTACTCTGTAAAAGTCTCCTCTATTTCTCCATCGTTTAGCCTACATTTTTTTGTCGTTTTAAATTAACATTAAACGTTAGTCAAAATTTTTATTTCGTAAGCAGACTCTACAGCAAAGCCTAATTGGGGGGGTCAAAACGTAATGACTGGTCCATTCAAAAGTATGCCCTTAATAAATGCGTCATTTCGTCTCCTATTACGAGGAAATATTAAATCATGAATCACTGAGGATCCAAGTATTGCAAACAGATTTCTCGTCTTCCCGATGAACTTGAAGCAAGAGCTGGCCTGCAGCAACACTTCCCGAGTTTGTCAGAATTTATTTGCTCCAGGCTATAATTTCGACTTGTATGTTTCATCTCTTTCTCTCTCTCTCTCTCACACACACACACACACACACACTAATGTACAAAGTATAAATATCCGAGAGGAGATAACTAATAAAGCCTTCCCACACGGTAAAACACAGCGACCCTCACACCTGTCCATCACGGGGAATGAGAAGAGCTTGCTGGGTGTGAGAACTGGAGCCTCTCAGCACCTACACCCCGCCACCAGCCTTGATCCAGTTACATGGGGCGGGAAGAGGTGTTTAAACGTATCTCTTGAGCGTCATTCACTATAGCGGTTTTCGCGGCCTTGTCCAGTCCATAAAAGTGAGATATGGGCTCAATATTTTTTTCTCTCCATCTCTCTCATTCTGCATTAGTCATCATTAACCCACAGTAGAAACAATTAGGAATTTAAAACTTTCGTATGCTCAAGAGTTTCTTGTCTACATGGTTTAAAACTCTTAAAGTTATTTTGTCCCACTTTGGCCCTCAGTATTTCTATACCAGAAACTTATTTTTAAAAACAACTAAATTTACTGGAAAGTATCTTTTCCTAAAGGACATAACCACGTCAACAGAGTAAGTATAAGGAAAGTGTTGTACAGTATCTGTAATACTGAAAAGTCAACAACTATACTCAACTGTTCATTAGTTTTAAGTCAGTAATTACGTCACAACTCAGGCGTAGTTCTCATTGTTTTACACAAGATGACTCTACCTTAGTTCAGGGACAACAAAAGAGGTCACTTAAACATATTTAAGGTCATAATCTTACCACAAACTCTTCTTAAACAAAGACAAAATTAACTCTATTCAAGGATAATGTTTTGGTGCGAGTTAAAGGAAAGATACAAGACTGACTTTTTTACCAGTCTCTAAAGTCGACACCCTTCGTGACGTCACTAACACACACCATTTAGAGACGTCATCAAATTAGTCCTCAGATGTTATCAACCACCCAATAACAGGTAATAAACACCTTTCTAGTAATCACCTGCACCTGCAAAACACACCTTGTTAGTGACAGATGTGCATCACTCCCCTCTCGCTCACAACACAGAGAGAGAGAGAGAGAGAGAGAGAGAGAGAGAGAGAGAGAGAGGTTTGTGAGTTTGGCATTAAAAACGTATAAAGACATCTTCGTCTCTCTCCCCTCTTTTAGAAATTCCCCACCAACGCTTTCTTCCCCTTTCCTCCTTTTCTTCTCCCCTCCAGGCCTCTGTCCTCAACTTTCTCAATTCCCTTCCTCCCAACCTATTCCATTTTCTTCTTCCCGTCTAACATTGTCCCTCTCCCTAGCAACCACCTCCTCTTTTCCTACCCATCCCTTCCTCCAAACGTCCTCCCTTCCTCTCCCTCGCCACCATAAGTTCATAACCTCCCCATACTCTCCACACCCCCTTCAAGACCTCCTCAACCCTCCCCTTCAAAACCCCCTCCTCATCTTCCCTTCAAAGCCTCATCACCTCTTCTTCATCTCCATCAAAACTCCCTTCTCCCTTTCTCTCCCTCTCCATCAAAACCCCCTCCTTCCTTTTTCTCCTCCACTCCCCAGGGGGCACCATCTCTCACACCACACGGCAATAAGTGAGACACTCCTGGTAGCTCCACCCCTAGGTGACATTGTTAACTTCATCGCCCTAACATTCCCACTGGGTTAATTCATCTTCTTCACCTTCCCACATGGTTAAAAATCCCCCCTTAATCCATTCTATTATCCAGCTTGTTCCTGGTGAAATGTTGCCATGAATTACAGTAATCTCGCTACGGCAGTCGGCATTCAGCTCTGGGGTAGTCTGGGGGTCTGTGAGTTATTTGAGGAGGTGGGCGTTGTGAAGGTCGTGTGTGTGTGTGTGTGTGTGTGTGTGTGTTGACATATGTATACATACAGGGATGTCATTACATACACACGAATTTTATCATGCCTTATTTACCTAAATAGCCACCCACTAGAGGTGGCCATGACGAGGGACGGAGGCAAGTGGCGTGTGTAGGGTCCTTCCATTGTTCTTGATAATTTTGCCAAGGGCTATTTTGAATCCCAGTACTGTTCTTAGCTCCACAGATTAGGGCAATAGACCGCTTTGAAGGTCTACCAGCCTCTGCGTGAAAAAGTATTTCCTTATATTCGTTCTGCTTGATAACTTGGCGTATTTGTAGTTATGTCCTCTCGTGTTGGTGGTGCGTGACATCACAAAGAAATGTCCCGGGTTCACGTTTTCCATCCTTTTCTGGATTTTGAATGTTTCAATGATATCTGCCCTATAGTGTCTTGTCTGAAGGGTTGTTAGTCCTAAGGCCCTCAGTCTACTTGGATAATCAAGATTACATAGTTCCGGAATCATCTTAGTCGCTCTGTGTTGCACCTTTTCTAGGGATGCTAACTCCTTCTGAATGTAGGGTTTTCATGCCTGTATATAGTAATCCAGGCTGGGACATACGTGAGATTTGTAGAGTTGGAGGAGCATTTTCCTATCTTTGTATTCGAAGGTTTGCTTTATAATTCCTAAATCGCTATTTGCTTTTCTCACTGCTATTCCCACTTGTTCCGCCGCCTTCAGTGAATGATTTATCACAAAGCCTAGATATAACTCCTTATCGACAGTATCATAAATACATGAATGTTATTATACATATACGGATATAACCATACACACACGGATGTAATCACACACACACACACACACACACACACACACACACACACACACACACTTGTAATAAACCAGAGAGACCTGGCAGTTGTAGCATTAGTAAATATGACAAATTTTGTAACGAGAGGTACCGGTATGGCCAGCATAAGGACAGAACCAGACAATGTGATGTAGTCGTGACCAGAATTAGGCTAGGATACAGACACATCTGGCAAGTTAGTAACGCTGTACCCATACCGGAACACTCAGCATGTAAACTTTGTGATAAACCTTTGAAGCATACACTTGAACACTATATTATTGAATGTGACACTGTCAAAGACTTCAGGCCACCTGACTTACTGTATCTTGAATTATGTAATTACTTCATTGAATCAGGTGTGCTTGAGGACATTCTTGCTGTTTATCCCAAATTTGCTAGCCCACACTGATTAGTCTTCAATTAGAATATGACTCCAATGTATGTGATCCACTGACCTATACATGCTGCTGATGAATGTGATGTATTTCCTTCTTTGTGTACGAACCTCTGTCCTGCATGGCAGTGAACAGTGGCATTACCCACATGAATCTGACCTATATATAGTGTCAATGAATATGATGCATTCTTTGTGTACGAACCTCTGTCCTGTATGGCAGTGAAAAGTGACATTACCCACATGAATCTGACCGACGTATATGTATGTATGTGTGCGTGTGTGCATGTATATGTACGTGTACATGTATATGTGTATGTATATACGTATATGTATGTATATGTGTGTGTGTGTGTTTACATATATGTATATGTACTGTCAATGAATATGATGCAACTCTTTGTGTACGAACCTCTGTCCTGCATGGCAGTGAACAGTGACATTATCCATTTGAACCTGACCTATATACATTTATAGTTGTTAATGAATATGATGTATTTCTTTGTGTGTGAACCTCTGTCCTGCGTGACAGTGAGAAGTGATACCACCCTCAGTGTCGACCTGACTGAATTACTCAGAATAGGCAAACTGTACTACAAGCTCTGCCAATAAATTTGTTAAACTAAAAAAAAAAGTGTATTCACTCCCAGTAATTACTACTTCTTGCACTGTCACTATGTTGAAATGCACTGTAGTTTGAGCTTTTCCCCATCTAGTTATTATATATCTTATTTGTATCACTTATGTTATTTGTATATTATTTGTAATTCGAAACCTGTTCCCCAAATATGTAACTGTATATTTTCAGCCTTCTGGCTGCCAGGCTCTTTCAATAAACCGTTAATTATTATTATTATTATTACACACACACTGGTTTCTGATTGTGGAAATAAATAACTAGGATCCAACTCTCTCACTTGGCGCGCGCTTCATGTACTGTTATAATGGCAATAGGTGAGGGTGATTCTCTTGCTGGTAACCCGACAGTATAGTTAATTCATCCATTATTTCTAATACATTAATGTTTTGTGTATTTTGAGGAAGGATTTGATGTTATAATCTCTCTCTGTCTCTCTCTCTCTTGTCTACACCAGAAACTATAACTTGTAAGTAAATGAATATAAAAATACAAATGAGAAGTATACAATTAGCCTCCATACCTCCTCTTAATACATCTTTCCTCCTCTCTTCTATCCCACCTTCGTCCTTGTGCTCCGCTTCCTCCTTCCCTATCCAATTCTCAACTCTCCCTTTCCCTCATCTATCCTATCCCCCTGTTCCTCCTCCGTCCCTACCCATTTCCCTTTCCCTCCCGCCATACTATGTTAGTGAGGACGCCAGTAAGAGTCACTTGGCTAACTCAACAATGGGCGGATGTGAGGGGTTATTACTAATGAAAAATGTGATTATAGCGACGTCTGATGGTGAGCTTCGTACTGTACCCCTTACCTAACTCTGGCCCATGTTTGGACCCATAGTGAATATAGATAATTTTGACGCAAGTTATTATTATACTAGCTGGCGCTGTGTTGTAGTGGAAAGGATGTCTCCGTTTTCAGTTTTATAGGATTGAGACCCTCGATAGAACCTGTACTGAGACGTATACAGTACCAAAAAGATTTGCCTTCATTATTCTTAAATACTTCTGACCGTACGACCTTACCAAACATTACATTATATCTTTACTATATCAGCAGCAGTTGTTATGTTTATCAACAAGTCGTAGGTGGAGAACCTTTCTGAGAGTGAGAATAATACAGTATATAACAAGGACGAGGCAACTCATCAACAAAGACCGGAGACTCGTGCAAGTAATAATTATATACTAGCTTTGATAAATATAAGACAATTATTAAAAAATTTCCCTCACATGGTGTTATCTCATCAATCTTTTTTTTTAATTTTTTTTTATTTATTTATTTTGTTTTTAATTTCTGCCACTTATCAGCTTAGTGGTCGTCGTTCGAGCGGTCGGTCTGTTCTCTGTTACTGTGTTGGAATCTTCACTGTTCAGACTGCGTACATTTCTGGAAGGGGATTTCTCTTAAGGTTGGAGTTTCTTAGGGTTCTGCACTAATACCAACTGTTTTCCTATTACATACAAATTATCTTGTTTTAGTGACAAATAACTCTATTTATTTTTATGCAAATGATCTCTAATCTCTCTCGCTGCCTTAGACTTAACAGATAAAATAGTGAAGGCTAGGCAACACACATCCTAATCTCTACAGGAAGATCTCGCATTCACAGCTGAGTGGGGGTGCATTTAACATGGTTTTCCTTACTGCTACTAGAACAAAACATAATATTTGGTAACAGGCATGATATTGTAAAACTCAATATAAATTATTACCATCATCATTCTGTCACCACACAACATTGCAAATAAAGGCATCAACCTTACTTCAAGTCTTACCGTGACAAATTAGGACAGCAATTTAACCAAACTGCTGCAATGAAACTGTGACACATGTTTCGTCAGGGCTTACTTTACCGGTAAACAGTTGACAGTCAATTATGTAACGCATGTGCACTCCCAGGAGGAACACTGCTGTCATCTGTGGGATGGATGTTGTCTTGGGGTACTTTACCTCCGTGATTCCGTGCAGAGGAAAGCCACAAAAATAATAAAAAATAATGATTTACCAACAAATATTCTCCAGCATTGCTTATTTTCAGATATATCTCACAGCTTCTGAGTGTTGTGACGAGCTCCACTCGATACCACCACCACCACACACATTCACACACTCACTGTTTACGAGGTCACCTAAGAGGGTCCACGGCTTTAATTCTGTTACAAACCTGTTGCAATTACATTCTATAAATCTTCTGTCTACAAAAACTCACTTATACCACGGAGTAGCACTGTCTCAGAGTGATTTTCCTGCCATATGATCTCCATCAGTTCAAGTCATCCTTCTTCATGTCTTCATTCTTTGGCAAGGGAACACCTTAGTGAATAAATTTGACAACACTTTTCTGAATTCTTTTTAATACTACTGTATCTCGAAATGCTTCACAAATTGAAATAACTGAGGTAAAACTAATCCATTATACAAATATCTACTCTAAATCTAAATGCATTCATAACACAAATATCTAAACACATAATATAGCCACTATACAAAGAAAAAATACAAGACATTAAATAAAACATTTTGCACAGTCATTTACTTGTTGACAATCGCCTATTTTAACATTTCACCAGGTAGGCTTCATTTTAAACCCACGACCGAACCCTCGAACTCTTTGGGGATAACGGAGCCATAATTCCAAGTAATGAGCTAATAACACCTGATTTTTTCTTATATTATAATATTATGACAATGAATTTGAGGCATGACCTTCCATTCTATACAATGAAGGTCATCCTGTGATTCGCCTCGTTTAAATTTTAATTTCTAGGCTGTACGAGCCTAGCGTTTTTAGGTTTATTTGCTACTTTTAAAATATATGTATTCCAATATATTTTTTTAAATACTGAAATATAAAAGTTATATATATATATATATATATATATATATATATATATATATATATATATATATATATATATATATATATATATATATATAGTACTGTATATGATAAGGCATAAGCTAACACACAGGTAGTAGGCAGCTACCAAACAGGGAGGTACTACTGCCTGGGAAGATATTGGAAGCATAACGTGTTGTCTAATGGTGGACCCTGCTGCTATATGGCATCACGAAAATTGTGACCAAGTCCCAGACTCCTGATCTGACTTTCTGCCTCATCATACACACAATTGCAGGGTCTCAATTGTTTCCCTTACCTTTGACAACACAACATACATATATTGTTTCTCACTAATGATGTTTTTTTTCATATTTGTATTTCTTTATGGTTTTGTTGTTATAATTATTATTATTATTATTATTATTATTATTATTACTGCGGTGTTATTATTACTATTATTATTGTTATCATTATTACTTTAATATTTATATTTTTGTACTTTGTATTATAAATTTTACTTATCTGAATTATTATTATTGTTATTTGAAGTAGTAGTAGTACATTTTCGCCCCCCTAGGCCCTGATGTGGGTCAGTGACCTGTGCCCGGGTGGGCTAATCCCCGTTAACAAAAAAAAAAAAAAAAAAAGTCTCCAAACTTAAGTCAAGGGTGTGAAAGAATCACATTTAATATTCTTTTTATATGTCCATAATACAGAATTTTTTAAGCTCTCAATACCACAGTAAGTGGGAATGACGAAATACAATAACATGTCTTCTTGGTCGAAGGTCACATACTGTATAAAATGAAATAATAATTACGACCCGTGAACTTTTTTACATGACCTTATTATAGCTAGCGGCTGTGTAAGGGGGACGTGAAGAGGCCAGGGTCTAAGTTCTAAGTCGTAGGATGATTATTCTTCATACATGAAGGTGTAAAAGTATACCTAACTGGTTGAATTACGTTAAAGAATGGTCACCTGAGGATTAAACACCCTAGATTATTTCACGTGATGATTAAATACCCTAAAGCTAACCTAACCTGAACCCCCGTCCCGTTAGGATGTTTTTACCAATAATAATCAGGTGAAACAAGCTGGAATATCTGCTTTTCAGGTGATCCATAAAGACAAAAAAATTAGTAAAAAAAATTACATTCATATAACACTAAAACATTACCTTAATTTTATATTCTTATCCTGCCACAAGATAAAATCAACACACAATGTTTCCTAAGATTTGTTTATATAAATTTTGTCTCCCAATTGGTGCAAGTTTTTCTTGTGTATTAACTTGAGACAGCCAGTTCAAGGTCTTATGAGAAATGTTTACCATTCCAACCTTTGAGAATCTTAACCCATATAGTGTAAAGCCTATAATGGAAAGAATAATATGGAAGATCTATCCTCCTTTTGCTTAAACTGGAAATATTTAATGTTGAAGTGATGAGGAGTGAAACATTAAACACGTCATAACACAAGCTGAGAAACTGGGTTGAAGTGGATGTTATTAGGTGAGTTTGAATAAGAAACCTTTATAATAGCCATGAAAGTTGGAAAATTAATTCATTGTTCTAAAAATATCCACCAAGCAATATGTTTTTTATTCAGTTAATTACTTACTGAAGACGAAAAACAAAATAGTATACCAGACAAAAAGTTCCGCGTTTGAAAAAAAAATTTAGCCTGGAGGTGAAGGGGAGAAACAAACGAAATGGAACCTAATCTCAAAATGGTTCTCAAAAAAACCTATGAAGTAACACCGAGGATCCTCAGGTAGTCACGTAATCCCGCACACCCGGGTGCTGTGGCAAGGATGTACGGTATAGTAGTCCTTGTGCTGTGGTGCCTCCCAACATTATCCCGTCGGTGACACCAGGATTACCAACCCTGCGCTTCTGCCACCACACAAAGAGAATTTCCCATCCTCGCGTACAGCTGATGGGACGAAAAGTAATTGCAATTGTTTCTCCCACGACACTACTTGTCTCGCTGCCCTTATCTATTACTGTAAAACGGTATGAGAAATTTTAAAAAAGATGACAAAGTTTCGGCATTTTACCTGTCACATTTTTCCGGTGAGTTTTAATGGTGGGTATAAAGTTATACATGCAACTTCCGCCCTGCTAGGCACCGACCGATTAACACAAGCATCTGAAAAATACAGCATATTTTTATATTTACGTTTTGTTAATTCATCTTTGAAATTTCTAGTTAATACTTATGTGTTCATTGCTGTATACATTTTCCCTTTTGTCATGTAAATTTCTGAGTATCTTAATCTTCAGGTGTCTTAATTGGGAGGATTCTCAAAGGACCTTACGTTAATTTTCCCTGAGTTACACTGAGGTATAGAAATATATGAACACTTAAACTAGGACTACAACATAGCACCAAGGCGAGGAAAAATAGCATAAATCGAAACTCTGAAGGCGAACTTTTTCGGATTGAGAGTTGTGAACTCCTGGAACAACCTGCCAGACTGTTGTGATGGCACTAAGTTTGAGCTTTCAGGAGCCAGTGCATGCCCAGTACTTGCCAACAGCGTGTAACAGAGACGTGACCGATCGAAATTCCCGGATGATTACTCTTCCTTCCAGTTAAATCACAGCAGTTTGGGACAAGAGGAGGAATGGCAGAGGGAAGTGAGAACAAGGAAAATAAAATGAGAATGAGAAAGTGGGAGGAGGAAGGAATAGAAAGATTACTGCGTTGCTACTCCATACAATATCTGCAAACGGCGCCTGAAACGTAATTAATTTAGGGAAATAAGACCAGCTTGAGTTTACGAAAATGAGAGACGTATCCGCCATATGTAATGTTGGCCCACCTGGGAACTGTCATTGTGACCCACATATAAATCTCCTGTAGAGCTGAACTAAGAAACTTTTTAATATGTCAAATTGTCAATGAAGGTATAGCACAAGGGGTGGAGGAGACTGTACTAGGGGAGGTATAGCACAAGGGGTGGAGGAGACTGTGTACTAGGGGAGGTATAGCACAAGGGGTGGAGGTGACGGTGTACTAGGGGGAGGTATAGCACAAGGGGTGGAGGAGACTGTGTACTAGGGGAGGTATAGCACAAGGGGTGGAGGAGACTGTGTACTAGGGGGAGGTATAGCACAAGGGGTAGAAGAGACTGTGTACTAGGGGGAGGTATAGCACAAGGGTGGAGGAGACTGTGTACTAGGGGGAGGTATAGCACAAGGGTGGAAGAGACTGTGTACTAGGGGGAGGTATAGCACAAGGGGTGGAGGAGACTGTGTACTAGGGGGAGGTATAGCGGAAGGGTGGAGGAGACTGTACTAGGGGGAGGTATAGCACAAGGGGTGGAGGAGACTGTGTACTAGGGGAGAGGTATAGCACAAGGGGTGGGAGGTGACGGTGTACTAGGGGGAGGTATAGCACAAGGGGTGGAAGAGACGGTGTACCAGGGGAGAGGTATAGCACAAGGGGTGGGAGGTGACGGTGTACTAGGGGGAGGTATAGCACAAGGGGTGGAGGAGACTGTGTACTAGGGGAGAGGTATAGCACAAGGGGTGGGAGGTGACGGTGTACTAGGGGGAGGTATAGCACAAGGGGTGGAAGAGACGGTGTACCAGGGGAGAGGTATAGCACAAGGGGTGGAGGAGACTGTGTACTAGGGGAGAGGTATAGTACAAGGGGTGGAAGAGACGGTGTACCAGGGGAGAGGTATAGCACAAGGGGTGGAGGAGACTGTGTACTAGGGGAGAGGTATAGTACAAGGGGTGGAAGAGACGGTGTACCAGGGAGAGGTATAGCACAAGGGGTGGAGGAGACTGTGTACTAGGGGAGAGGTATAGTACAAGGGGTGGAAGAGACGGTGTACCAGGGGAGAGGTATAGCACAAGGGGTGGAGGAGACTGTGTACTAGGGGAGAGGTATAGCACAAGGGGTGGAGGAGACTGTGTACTAGGGGGAGGTATAGCACAAGGGGTGGAAGAGACGGTGTACCAGGGGAGAGGTATAGCACAAGGGTGGAAAGGAAGGGATACTCGGGGAATGGGAGGGAGGGAGTTAGTGTGAGGGGAGGAGGTGGGTGGGTATATATAAACACGGGTTGGGACGAGACAGGTGTAGTTCTCATCTGTGGGCCGTACCTCAAGCATCATCGTCCAGGTAGGTCGTGCACCATCACCTACGTCCACGTTCTCACAATATCACAAGTTATCTTCTCTTTTTAACTGTTAGTATTACCTGATCTTATTATTTAATTATCTGTCGTCACTACAGCTGGATGAGTGAAATTCCCTCTCAGGAAGGAAATTAGAATACGTAGGTAGTTACGGTGGAGTCTGTAATTTTTATTTCATTTTTACCGCCGTGTTTGCCGAGCGTAGTAGTGTAGGTGAGTTAGTTACACGTATTTTAACAACATCAGTTAGATAGGGAATTAGAGAAAATTTTAAAGGTACGATCCTTTGAGAAACATAACCCAGGTCTGATGACACAGCCACTCATCTATAATACATGTAGCCTATACGTTAAAGTCATCCCTTAAAAAATACTACTTTCCCACTATATTATTTTAACTAAACATTATCACATAGCGAGGACAAAATAGCAGTAAGACCAGCTTTAGGAGGTATCAGACACAGGGCCTAAAGTCTCAAAGATCCTGACACTAAATGACGTCCTTGTAGGTGATGGCAGAGGAAATACTAGTAACAGTAGTTGGTTGTGTTCCCACCTTACTTGTTGGCAGGAAAAAATAGTGTACGAGATTTTGAGAATCCTGTTCCAGAATAACAAGTCACATGTGAAATAAGAGACAGCAAATAGTGAACAGGACAACGGTGATGCTGCTCTTGTTATCATGAAGCACTAGTGAGGGCAGGTGGTTGAAGTCGAAGATCACTAACCTTTAAAACGACGTGTTATAAAGTAGTACAGACAAGTATAGGGAAACGCCAGGTTCTGTTGATTGCTCGAATTGATGTTGTTTTTACGGTAAGGCTCAAGTCCCCGCTCTCTCTACATGAAATTAATTTCCTATTTTAAAGCAGAATTAGTTTGATAGCTGTAAGATATTATAAATTATGTTAAGACGATGTGCTACTAATTGTATTTTAAAGTAACTTTCTATTACTTGTAACGTTAGATCAGTATCAATACATCCTCATCTAACCCCTCCTATCTCATGCTCCCCCGCTGCTTGTCGAACCTCTTTCTCCTCCTGCCACTCCGCTTCCAACTACTTTTCTTCCCTTTTATCCCTTATTTCACCAACTCCTCCACCTACTGTTCTTCCTAACCCTTCTTCCTCCTCTTCTGGCGAAGGAATGCGGCTTCTAATGACCAAACTATTTGATCGCTACAAAAACAGCTGACAGTCACTAACCAAATTCATCTTTTGGTGTCGCCGAGCACATCATTTTTGTTCCTCTAGAGTCTAGAATAAAGCATACACCTTCATTTTCTCCGTCAGTTCAGTTTTAGGTGACTTTCCACGTCTTGTCATTCTCTCACAACAACATCTTCGATATAACGACCATCTAAGAGTTAAATCACGTAATGTAACCCATAAAATCCCAAGAAAAGTGGACATCCTATATTAGCAACCATCACAATAATTTAGTGTTAAAACACGATTTGTTATCCAATTCATGGACAATAATAAACTATACACTCCATAGTGTATGGAATTACAACGTTTCCTTCTCTTTTCATTTTCGGGCTCACCCTAGAAATCTAATAGGTTCACAAACATCAAAATAAAGTCATAAACCTATCCTATGAGGGCCTGTCTGTGATACTGTAGGTGACACCCACCAGATCCACGTGGCTGGCGCCGTAGGTCAGCTAGGGAGAACCTCGGTGAGGGTCAAGTGAGTGCAGGGTGTCAGCCAGTAGGTTGTGTCTCGTCATCGTATATCTCTCCTTATTGTCATATTTACAAGACAATATTAACTTTCCCATCAGGGTCCAGCTTCTCAAAGGTTCGTACGATGAATATTCCTCATAAGTGAAGAGGATAAGGATGCACCTCATCGGTTGACTTAATGGAAACACAAAACTTACTTTTAATATTTGAATAAAAATTACACCGAGAGCTTGGGACTGCATTCAGCAGATGCGTTCACTTAACATCAAACAATAGCAAAATACAAAATGTTTTCAAAGATTCTATACATTAAATTTGTCTCTTAACTAGTAATAAGTAAGCCTGCAAGATATGACTAAGTTAGACTCAGTGCAATTTATATGCCATTTTAAACGTCATTTTTTTTGTGTACTAGCTAAGTCAACCAATTATGTGCCTTCTTAAATCTTCCCTTACGAGAAATATGCATAGACCGAACCTTTGAGGATCTGGACATATTGTAAATGAAAGTTTCTAGGCATGAACTTAATTAATGATTTCTTGTATTTTCATTGTTCTTGAGCTGTCTCGCAGTGTTTATGTTGACACTGGGTAAATAATGCAGAGTATATCGAGTTCTGTTTATTTTTCCTGGGAATGGTCAGCTTGAAGTATTGTGAAGAGTTACCTTGCCAGACGAAACCACGAAATTAGTCGATATCTCCCATACACACACACACACACACACACACACACCTCCTTCGTGCTCTTCATCACTCACAAGTACAACGTCTTCTCCCCCCCCCTCTATCTCCCTCTCGTCATCTTTAACTAATCGTCTTATCTCATTCATCTTTATTGGCCATCTTTCTCACGTATACCTGATTGTGTTGGTCCCCACAGTCTCTCCTCTTACCATGTTATCTCGTTCCCTCTCCACTTTCACTGGCTCTCTACCTTGTTCTTTGTGACTATTTATTCTCTGACGCAATTTCTTAAGATTTCTGGGGTCAGATGGTCTGTTCTTAATATATTTTTCTTCTTCCTTCACCTCTTTCTATCTTCCTTTTCAAGTTCCTTTTCTCTTTTCCCTTTTTCCCCCTCCTCCTCCTACTCTTTAGTCTTCTTTCTCCCCTCCTTCCTCTCTAATTTCTCTTCCCTTTTTCCCCTTTCTTCTCCTCTCTTTTTCCCCTCCTCCTCCTCCTCCTACTGTTTATTATTCTTTCTTCCCTCCTGTCTCTCTAATTTCTACTCCTCCTCCTCCTCCTCTCTTTTCCCTATTCTTCTCCTTCAATCTTTTCCCCTTTATCGCCCCTCCTTCCCCTCTTTTTCCCCCTCCCCCCTACTCTTTATTCTTCTTTCTCCCCTCCTTTCAAATTTCTACTCCTCCTCTTTCCCCTATTTCTTTTCTCCTCTCGCCCCTCTTCTCACACTCTTCCTTTTCCTTGCCTTCCATATTCTAACCTGACCTAACTCTGACCCTCCACTTGACCCCTGGCTCCCTCCTGACCTGTGTTTATCCTTGGCCGTCTTCCTGACCTGTAATATACATCTGACTCCCACCTTTCCTCCTGAATCCCGTTTGACCTTATGACCCTCTTCCTGATTTGTTGACCCCCAGCTGTCCTCCTGACCTCTGACGACCCCAGCTGTCCTCCTGACCTCTGATGACCCAGCTGTCCTCTTGACCTCTGTTGAATCCAGCAGTCCTCCTGAACCTCTGATGACCCCCAGCTGCCCTCATGACCTGAGTTGACCTCGCTCTATCTACCCCCCCTCTCCCAGGATGGTTTCGCGCATCTCAGCCGTGGGGTCGCTGGTGGTGGTGGCAGTCTTCAGTATCGTCCTCGTTGCGGCATCCTCCAGGGTAAGTCTCCCACGCTGTTTCCCCCTTCTCTTCTTCTCACAGGCAATTCCTTCATTCCTTCTCTTCTTCTTCTCTCAGATTATTCCTTAATTTTTTTCTCTTCTTCTCTCAGGCTGTTCCTCCATTTCTTCTCTCGGGCTGTTCCTTCATTTCTTCTCTTCTCTCACTTCATTATATTCCTCCTTTTTCTTTCATCTTGTTTAGTCCTTGATATTCTTCTGTCTCTTATATGTTGCTTTTCTCTTGGTTCTCTTTCGTTTTTTGTCTTCACCTATCTATTTCCTTTCTTTATTTGCTATGTTACTTTATGTTTGATCTCAGTTATTTCTCATTTTCCCTCTTCTCTTTCGTAGATATCTCTCTCATTGAACCTTCTTTCATTTTTCCTTTGTTTTTTCTTATCTTGGTAGTATTAAGTCCCCCAGTTCTCTTTCTTTCTCACTCACTCTTTGTTCTTTTCGTGACTTTTTCTTTCTTCATTCTCACGACTTAATTTTCTTTCTCGTCTTTATCAGTTTCCTTCTTTGTATTTTCTTTCTTCATCATATCCTTTTCGATTCTCCTATCTCTTATTTCTTATAATAATTCTGTTTGCTATATTTTCCTTCTTTTCTGTTTTCGTTCTTAGAATTTAATCTGAATGTTCCTTGTGTTTAAGGTGTCTTTATGTAGGTACTCATCCAGTCGACGAACCCCGGTGAAGTAACCAATCGTTCACCGAGTCTCCGATGTCTTAAAGCTATAACACCTGGCCAATCACTAAGCCCGAAGATGTAACTTTAGACCAATCAATGAGCAGGAATGAAATGTTTGGCGTAACCCGAATATATAATGGAGCCTTTACGTCATCCGGAATTAAGAATGGGGGAACGAGGTAATGTTTGTTGTGTGTGTGTGTGATTATTATTAATGATTGGCCTTGTAAATCCCCCCCCCCTCTGGCCAGTGGTTGTGATCAGAGACGACGATGCCACTATGGGAAGTCATATAATTTCCTTCATCGTGGGCCCATATCCGCTAGATGGATGACGGTGGCCCTACTGTCACCCTCACGGCCCTCAATCCCTACAGACACTTGCCGCCCACGTAGTTAATTAACATGGTATCACCCGACTCGCCTCAGCATTTTGATTCATTTCTTTACCCTAAGGAACACTTCAAGAGGAAAATGACGTTATTAACTAAAACTCACACGTCTAAAGCTTGATATTGATAACGTTTATTATAAAATATATATATATATATATATATATATATATATATATATATATATATATATATAAAAACAGTCAACCTAAACTAACATAACCTTATGGGAAGCACATAGTCCAAAGTTAAAAAAAAAAAAAAAACCAGGACCACTTAATAGTGTATCACGCCACACGAGCCATCCTAACCTAACCAACCATAAGATTAGGTTATCTTAGGTTGTCAGTTTGTAAGATATTTTGCAAAATTACTAATATGCATGTCGGTCATTCTGCAAAATAACCGATTCCGCAGAAAAACCGTAATATATATATATATATATATATATATATATATATATATATATATATATATATATATATATATATATATATATATATATATATATATATACATTAGTTACAGATAAAAGATGTGTACAGTAATAACTAGTTATCAGAGCTATCAGACAGGGTGGGTAAGAGGAGGGGAGGTGGGTCATAGTGGCAGCCGTTGAAGTCATTCGTCACCTTCAACCGGCAAGAGAAAGGTTAATATTCTTTATAGCCTTAGGGTTTGTCGTTTGATTTTCATATTGATCTATGCCATATAAAACTATTTACCTGCAACTAGACTCAAGCTAATTTACCTCTTAATGTGTTTATATGAAAAGGAAGTCCTTTACTAATGCCACACAGAAACTTTTCAAATGCCGTTTTTACGCCGCAACTGTTCCTCATGTTTTCCCTAGATCTTCCCAGTTTATGGAGAGTACCACTGAAAAAAAAAGTATTGGATATGACCTTTCATCTTATCACAGAAGTCAGCCAACCTATCCTCCCAACCTCCTGGTATATCAAATCACGGGACATATATCATATCAAGACGTATACAGTGGGGGAAATAAGAGAACCTGGTTTATATTATGGTTAAACCCACTCAAATTCAATCTGAATTTATCAAATTTCACTATTGTTACTGCAAGCAACGGCTTTTCTCGACTCAAGCATGGCAAAATTCGGACCAGACTTTTTTCAGAGTGAAGTGAATCATTGCCATGACCTCACCAACATACTCTCCTTACCAAACAACGGCAGGGCTAATCAGTGCTTGTAAATATCTACTCCGGACTTATTAGTCTATATACAACAATATTATATTCGATAATGACCCCCTAAAAAAGTTCTTGATTCGCCCTTAAGTTTGTAAAAGTAAGAAAGAAAAAAATCTTAATAATTTTTCGAGAGTGTTTATTATATAAATTGATAGGCTTTATCATTTTGTACTAAGTAACATATTCGAGTTTAACGGTGTTTTCATCTTCAAGCTGATCCTAAGTACAGTACTGTACGTATTTTACGTGTCGAAAAATCCTTTGTTGATTCTTTAAGTTAATTCAATTTCTTCTGTTTTTCAAGGCAAACTCAGAAGAGAATACATTTGAAGTCTAAATTGAGAGGTTAAGTTAGACACTAAGTTAGAATAGCCAGAAACATTAGAATAAGAAACATTAAATTAGGTCACTGTAAATAAAATCAAGATAGAGATATTGCAAAAGGCTACTAGAAGAGATAAGTAAGTCTTCTGGAAAATAAATTTAGACAAATCATTGATTTAGACAACGACAAGAAAAAGAAGATAAGAATGGAGGAAACTGCAGCGGGCCTATTGGCCATTACTGGGCAGTCCCGTTTACACCCAATCCCTATCGCTCATAATTTATCCATCCAACCTATATCTGAAGCTATCCAGCGTATTTGAGTTAATGATGATGCTTGGCAACTTGTCCCACTCATCCATTACTCAATATCCAAACCAATGTTTACCTATCTCGCATCTAAATCTAAATTTGTCTAATTTAAAGCCATCGCTACAAGTTCGCTCCTGGTTGGGTAGTTTAAGTACCTTTGTTATATCACATTTGTTTAGCCCTGACTTCCATTTATACACCTCTATCAAATCGCCCCTCACTCTACTGTACGTCTCTCAAAGGAGTGCAAATTCAGATGCTCTGTACTCAAGGTTCCTGATGCCAGGATTAGTCTTGTCATCCTCCTCTGAATGTTTTCCAGGGATTCGATATCCATTCTGTAGTACGGTGACCAGAACTGAACTGCATAATCCAAATGAGGTCTCACAAGCGCAAGATATAGTTTCAGGATAACCTACTTTGTCTGAACCCAAGTATTTTATCAGCCTTGTTTCGATCAAATACGCATTGTTGTCTTGGTGTAAGATGTTAGATTGATACAGTATAGAGACATAAAATAAATTGATAGAGAGATTTATGCATTTCTGTGTATGTATTTGTTTATGTTGATGTAAGGATGGATGCCAGGTTGTATATGTGTATTTATATAAAGTTAAATAGATGGAATGGCCAGACGTCCTTCACGAGTGTATACAGTGCCAACCCCCCCTCAGGCACTAAGATTGGTTTTGGCACTTTGGGATATACACATACATACATAGTCCCCACACACACACACACACAGGTACGAGGTTCCCACATGTATGTAGCCGAGACGAATAGTAAGTTACCTGTTGGTGCCGGAGATCCTTGCTATTAACACTGCCACGTAGCTGAACCCGTGACACACTCTCCCTCTTGTTGTTCTGTCTTTCTTTTCTGTCTGTCTAGTCTCTATCTCTCTCGTTAATCTAGCGTTGATTGTGGTCTTGAGTCTCGTTAACCAGTTTATTTCACCATCGTTATTGCTTCGTTAACCTTCTTGGTTATGTACACCTGAGATGTTGATGCTTATTGTCTCGTTATTTCAGCGTAACCTCTTCGTTGACTTTTCGTTAATCCTGGCATCAGCAGTAATATTTTGTCCCTTTCGTTGAGCATTCGTTAATCTGGTGTTAGTGGTGACATCTGACATCTCGTTAAACATTCATTAATCCTGGCATCAGTAGTAATATTTTGTCCCTTTCGTTGAGAATTCGTTAATCTGGTGTTAGTGGTGACATCTGACCTCTCGTTAAACATTCGTTAATCCTGCGTTAGTAATTTTCGATCCTTGGTGGAATAGGTGGAATGAAATGCAACATATAGGTGATTTTACAATACAATACATAAGTGATTTTACAATTTGTATTAATTCAATATACAGGGGTATATATTTTTAATTTTACACTTTTATGGTTGAAGACTTTCAGCCCAGGACAATCAGCCAGAACCAACTGGGCAACACCACGACCGAGTCGAAACACACAAACGTTTCCTAGATCGTCCCACATTTCCCCTTCTTTTCTGCCACCTCTTCCATCTCTTCTTCCTTGTTCATCACCTCTACCTCCTCCTTCACCTTCTCTACCTGCTCCTCCTCCTTCACATTCTCTACCTCCTCCCCCTTCACATTCTCGACCTCCTCCTCCTTCACCAGCTCTTCCTCCTCCTCCATCAGTTCCTCTTCCTTCTCCTCCATCAGCTCCTCTTCCTCCTCCTCCACCAGTTCCTCCTCAGTGTCCCATAGTTGGTATGGGTAAGGCACACAAGCTGTTACGTGCACTCTGGTTAATGGTTCCACAGCAGGGGAGGAGGATTCACACCCTGGCTGAGTAAAGTTAATAGTGGAAAGGAGTTTCTTGCTTCTGTCCTGAACCTGAAGACTTTCGGTGCGGACTTGGTCGAGGAATGTACATGATGACATTCGGTTTTTATAGAGAGTTTTTTTCGTTGAACGCCACTTAAATGACACAAAACTCTTGTGGTTCTCTATGCCCTCCAGAGGGATAAATGCTCCAGACGGAACAACATAAGTGGCTTCAACTCGTCCGTCACCGATCTACACCCAACTATTCTTCTCAATTGTACAACGTAATATTATTTTTCGGTTATTGTGTAAACCATATAATCTGGGTTTATACAATTCAACAAAGAGGTGGATTGGACGCCGTTTGTTTTCAGGTAAACTGACGTGGCCGCTGAACACTTCTATAAGATGATCAACCATTTTCATTTTTTAAACTTAATTTATATTATGTGGTAGACTAACAAAATTATGTGAAAATTTCATTGTTCGATTATAATAATGACAAGACATAGTAATTAATACCTGTTGTAGTGATGTAGTGAACATGTAGGACTAGTTTTATAATGAACATGTAGTGTTAGTGAACATGTAGGACTAGTTTTATAATGAACATGTAGTGTTAGTGAACATGTAGGACTAGTTTTATAATGAACATGTAGTGTTAGTGAACATGTAGGACTAGTTTTATAATGAACATGTAGTGTTAGTGAACATGTAGGACTAGTTTTATAATGAACATGTAGTGTTAGTGAACATATAGGACTACTTTTATAATGAATATGTAGTGCTAGTGTTGTAGTGAACATGTAGTGTTAGTGTTATAAAGAACATGTAGTACTTGTGTTATAATGAATATGCAGTGTTAGTGTTGTGAATGTGTACATATGCATGTGTGTGTACAACGCTTGTGTGCGTAGCTTAATGCGTAATTTATGTGTGTATATCGGTGTCCGTGTGTATTGTATGTGCGTATTTATCATTATACTGTATGTGTGTGCGGGCGTGCCGAAGACTTCAACGCGCTAACCAGTAGTTACCAAGGAAACAATTGAACATTATAACCCACTCTCCGCCTTGAACCTTCAGCGACACACGACCTCTCTCACGAGTGATTCCCGACCCACACTCTACAAGGCCTGTTCATTTCCTCTTATCTAGTGTGTATTATTACTATTCTGTGGCGATGTTTATACACACTGGTGGGCATCATTATGTCATTTGTTGCATTTCCGTCTTTGTTTGAGTGGCGAGATTAGTTTTGGTTAAGTTCGGTAAAAAGTGTGGGTTTGTTGGGTTAAAGAAAGGTTTTTAGGTTAATGTTTGGTTAAGTTACATTAAATTAGGTTTAATTAGAATAGGCGAGGGTTTGGTTCGGTTAAATTATGTTAGGCTCTTATTTGTTAGATTAGATAAGGTTGTCTTAGGAACGGTTAAGTTAGATTAAATTCGGCTAGGTTGAGAGGTAAGTTAGGTCAGGCGAGGTTAAATTTGGTCTGATTCAATGAGGTTATTTTAGGGCAAGTAAGGTTAGAATAAGTAAGGTTAGGTTAAGTTTCATCAAGTTATTTTAGGGCAGGTAGGGTTAAAATAGGTTACATTAGGTTAGGTTATTTTTAGGTCAAGTAGAGTCACGTTAGATTCTCTGGATATTTTCGGAAGAAAACGAAAAACCACATACCTTGACCATGTGCAGGTAATGATGTAACTAACTTATCAAACGTGAAGAACAGTGATATACTGTATATTTTTTTACCATTCTCCCCATTCCCTTACATTCCCCGAATCTCCTACCGCCTCCCCTCACCGGCCCTTGTATCCCTCTCCTTCCTGGCTCTCCTAAAAATCCCCCTTCCCTACCCTACCAATTCATTCCCTTTCCACAAGAACCCCCATCCCCAATTCCGCCATAACTCACGCACATTCGTGAAGGCCATAATCACGATCGGTCATTGTTCATAAAACACCTCCCATACCCGCGCGCAGGTTGTATTCAGGCTCATCACTAACTCCACCATATAACACGAACCAGCGAGAGGATGTCCTATTATAAGACTGTAAGGTGAAATTATGATACAGTAATGATGTGTAAAACTGTCATCGGTTAAAATAATGGGAGTTTTATTTGTTTACGTCATTTTCCCATCAAAAGGCCGTGAGGTCACTTTCACTTCCTTGCCGGGAGGTGGGGCGCACAGCACGGAGAGATTACCTCATAAACCAATTAGCATCAAGCATTATACTGTACTCAGAAGATGCTGGCCGGAAACCAACAAGTACCCATATGGGGAATATTTTACTCGTGAATCATCTTTAGAAAGCCTTAAGAATGTTTAAAAATAACTGAAGATAATTCGGTATTTAAATTTATCTAATTTTCTGGTGTTCTTCAATAGTTATGTACATTTTGAATAAAGAAATATTACCAAAAGAACACAAAGAATAAGAAACAAATTTTGGTTAATTTTCGTGCTCAACAACTCTTACCACTGCCCATCACACTGACCCCCAACAAATTGCATGGTTGTTCACACACACACACACACACACACACAAAGGTGAACACATCTTTCTATGCACTACATTATTATATTTTTATGAAGCCGCCACTGCACCATTACAACCATCAAGATCACCATCATTAACACCATACTTCCCGCCCACCAAACCCATCAATGCTACCGCCACCAAAAGAGAGAGAGAGAGAGAGAGAGAGAGAGAGAGAGAGAGAGAGAGAGGATATCACCAGAAGTTAACCAGTACCTCCCCCCCAGGAGAGGCGGCAGGTGGGGGCAGCAGGAGTAGACTATCCGACCTACTCGGAGGTGCCGCCCGGCCTCTCCTTCACCTGCAGCGACAAGATTCCTGGATACTATGCCGACCCCGAGGCCCAGTGTCAGGTGAGTGTGTAGATCATTAGGTGAGTGTGAGGAGAGGGAAAGCCAGTGCCTGACGAAAATTCAAGAAAGCCAGTGTCTGACGAAAATTCAAGCGAGTGGAAGGTTGTAAGGAGAGGGAAGACCAAACTGGTGCTGAAGAAACACACCAAGGATACTTCAACAACGACATCAGCAGCTAAGTGTACCACCTCGTTCAGTCCCTTGATAGACGAATTGGACGTTAGTACAGTCAGGGACAGGGCTGACAAGGAAGGTATAAAAACTTTAATTGTTGGTGACTCACAGGTAAAGTACCTGGACAGGGCCTTTTGTGGTAAAAACATAAATAGGATGAGGGTGTGTTTGCCAGGAGCTGGGGTGAGGGATATAATTGACAGGATGGACAATATTTTGTCTGGTAATGGGAACAAACCCATTATCTGCCTCAGTGCAGGAGGCAATGATATTGGCCGGTACAGGAGCGAGGAGCTTCTCGATAAGTTCAAGGCAGCTATAGATCGTATTAGGACTAAGGGAGGGATCCCTATCATATGCGGTGTCCTGCCTAGAAGGAGAGTTGTCAAGGGCAGTTGGTGTCAACGGCCATCTTGACAGATATTGCAAGTCAATATCAGTCCCATTCATTGACAACTGGGACAACTTCTACGGCAGAAGGGACCTATATGCTAGGGATGGGGTGCACCTGTCTAGGGATGGAATAGCAACCCTGGCTGGGACTCTAGAGGGGGCAGTTCAAAATATATCAAAGTCTTTAAACTGCTAGGAGAACATATGAGCACGGGGGTGGAGGAGAATGCAGTGGGAGCGGGTAAATAAAGTGAAAGATTACAGGGAAATAGTGTTAGGAATGATGACAAAACTAAATTAGACACGGAGTTTAAAACTAAACGCGGTAAGGGGAGGACTCAGAACACGACTAACTTAAATGTATACTACGCGAACAGGAGAAGTATGAGAAACAAAATGGATGATATTAGGGCCTTGGTATGTACCGAAAAAATCGATATAATAGCATTCACTGAAACATGGATCAACCTAGACACACGTGAGTTACCGGTCGAATACCAAATTGCGGGTTACAAACTGTTCCATACCGATAGGCAGACCAGGAAAGGAGGTGGAGTAGCAATCTATGTTAGGGATAATCTGAAGTGTGAAATAAATAAGGAAATAAAAACTGAGCGGAATACAGAAACAATTTGGATAGAATTAATCGATGGTAGGGAAAAATTAATCACAGGAGTAATATATAGACCTCCCAATCTTGATAGAGTCAATGAGCTACTTATCTGGGATGAAATGCGCAGGGCTTCCATTCACAACAAAGTCTGTATAGTAGGCGACTTTAACCTTGGCCAAATAGATTGGACTGACCTTACGGGTAACTCAGAATCAGAGGATTTTCTCGAGACGATCCAGGACTGTTTCCTAAGTCAACATATAACCGAACCCACCCGGGGTAATAATATACTCGATTTAGTTCTGCCAAACAGAGGAAACCTCATTAGCAATGTCGAGGTAGGGAACGAACTTGCAAACAGCGATCACAAAGAAATTAGATTCCAGTTAGATTTGCAGGGCAGACATATGGAAAATTCCACTGAAGTACCAGATTTCAGAAGGGCAAACTTTGACAGTTTAAAGAGGCAGCTGAGAGAGGGGGTGTCGCACTTGGCCGTGAACCTGACAGATGACACCGACCTGATAATGAGATCTGAGATTGCCGAGTTCCACGACAATTTAAATAATGAGTTACTTAATGTACAAAGGCAGAACATACCATACAAAAAACTCAGATCAGACAACAATGACCCTAAATGGATAAATAATTATTTAAAGAACATCATTGGCCAAAGGAAGGCTATAGGTAGAAGGATAAATCGTGGCGAAATTTACCTCCGAGATTATTATAGGGTATTGGCGAGTAGGGTTAAAACCGAGATAAGGAAAGCCAAGAGGAATAATGAGGTAAGGATAGCAAGGGAGGCGAAGACAAACCCCAAAGGATTCTACCAAATGTATCAAACTAAAACACGAGAAAAGATTGGACCAATACGGTCAGACACCGGCGAGCTCACTGATAATGACAGAGAAATGAGCAATAATTTGAATAAATATTTTTCAACAGTTTTCACCACCGAAAATTTAAACATGATACCCGGGGCACCGACTCTATTCAGAGATAGTGAAGAAAACAAATTAAGCGAGATAGTAGTGACTAGTAACAATGTTAGTAAGCAAATAGACAAACTAAAGCCTAATAAGTTACCTGGTCCCGATGAGATATTTGCCAGAGTATTAAAGGAATGCAAGGAAGAGCTTAGTATGCCCTTAGCAAACTTGTTTAACATGTCCTTAAAAACAGGTGTAGTACCAGAATCCTGGTGGATAGCGAATGTAATACCGATTTTCAAGAAGGGGGATAGATCACTATCCTCTAACTACCGCCCAATCAGTCTAACATCAATAGTAGGCAAATTACTGGAAGCAATCATTTCAAACTCTATTCGAAATCACCTGGAGAAGCACAGATTGATCAATGATTCCCAGGAAGGCTTCACAAGCGGACGTTCATGTCTAACTAATCTATTAACATTCTTTTCATCAGTTTTCGAATCGGTGGACGAGGGGCACAATTATGATGTGGTATATCTCGACTTTAGCAAAGCCTTCGACAGAGTCCCCCATGAAAGACTAATTAGAAAGGTAGAAGCACATGGCATCAAAGGTGATATCCTTAAATGGATTAGGACGTGGTTACGGGACAGGAAACAGCGAGTGAGCATTAACGGCACTAAGTCCCATTGGAGCAACGTCACAAGTGGAGTTCCCCAAGGCTCAGTACTTGGACCATTATTGTTTATTATATACATAAACGACATAGATATCGGCATAGACAGCAACATAAGTAAATTTGCTGATGATACTAAAATAGGACGTGTTATCAAATCTGACGAGGACTCGGCAAAACTACAGGAGGATCTAAACAAATTTTTCGAATGGTCTGAAAAATGGCAGATGAAATTCAACATCGACAAATGTAAAGTACTCAGTATAGGAAATGTAAACAGGGAAACCAGATACCAGATGAACAACGATGCCATAGAGAAATCCGACTGCGAGAGAGATTTAGGAGTAATGATAAGTAGGAACCTTAAGCCAAGTAAACAATGTATTTTTGCTCATAACAAAGCTAATAAAGTACTTGGGTTCATATAAAGGAGTGTTAGTTACAAGACTAGCGAGGTCATCCTAAAACTGTATCTTGTTCTTGTGAGACCACACCTGGATTACGCAGTTCAGTTCTGGTCACCGTATTACAGAATGGATATAGAATCCTTGGAAAGAATTCAGAGGAGAATGACAAGACTAATCCCGGGCATTAGGAACCTTGAGTACACAGACAGGTTAAAGCGTCTTAATTTGCACTCCCTCGAGAGACGTAGAGTGAGGGGCGATATGATCGAGGTGTATAAATGGAAGTCAGGGCTAAACAAAGGGGACATTACAAAGGTACTCAAACTGTCCAACCAGGAGCGAACTCATAACAATGGTTTTAAATTAGACAAATTTAGATTTAGGCGCGAAATAGGTAAACACTGGTTTGGGAATAGAGTAGTGGATGAGTGGAACAAGTTACCAAATATCATCATTAACTCGAATATGCTGGAAAGCTTCAAACATTGGTTGGATGGATATATGAGCAATAGGGGTTGGGTGTAAATGGGACTGCCCAGTATGGGGCAATAGGCCCGCTTCAGTTTCCTCCACTCTTATGTTATTGGTGTGACCCAGGGGAATCCTTTTGCACTTCGTGACATTGAATCTTAGCAGCCATTTCCTCAACCAGAGATCTTTCTGCAGCTCTTGACAGTCTGTTTGGTTGTTAATTTCCCTAAATAACTAGGCATCGTCCACAAACATTTGTGAAGGGGAGTTTATAGCTTGTGGCATGTCAGTAATGAAACAGACAAAACAACAACGGGCCCAATACAGTACACTGTGGCAACCCACTAGTCACAGATGCACATGGCGATTTCGTAACATTTATCACCACGCACTGTTTGCATTCACGCAAAAGTCTCCAGTCCACGCTAGGACACTTCCCCGAATCCTGTTTAATTCTCAACCTTTCATGATGTACACTGTCAAAAGCCTTGGCAAAATCTAGATATATATTGTCGATATTTCCGCCTTGTTCTAGAATTTGATTCCAAAACAGGTTGTTTTGTAGCAGATGTTCCACCATGGCATCTCTTACGATGCTCTCTAGTATTTTGCACACTATGCTGGTCAGACTCACTGGTCTATAATCATTCGTGGAGTGACGATTGCCCTTCTTGAATATAGGACTCACATAAACCATCTTCCAGTCATCGGGGACCTTTTGCTCCTCCAGGCATTTGCAGAACAGGATCTTAAGGGGTCCCACAAGCTCGTTACACAGTTCTCTTAACACTCCGGGGTGTACCATATCTGGGCCAGGACTCTTGTGAATCTTTAGCTTTGACAGTCTATTTCTTATAACCTCGTCCGAGAACACAATGTGGGTCAGCTCTGTGTCAAACCGCCTTTCCTCAAGCGTAGGAAGATTGTTCTCATCCTCTTGTGAACACAGATGAAAAAAAATTTTCAACGCCTCCGCCTTATCCTGGTCAGAATCTGCATAACTACCATCTTCAAGCCCCAGGTCTGATATGCCTACTCACGTTTTTAATTTCGACTGTGCGTAGCGGTAAAATGCCCTTGGGTTTGACTTGACCTCACTGGCAATCTGCCTCTGCAACTCTTTTTCAGCCCTTTTACATGTTGACTTTGCTTGGTTCCTGGAAGTGGCATACATCCTCCTGTCCTGCTCATCATTTGTCTTAACCCACGTCTCGAAATCCTGAGTTTTCTTCTTAACATTGCCGACCGCCGCGTGGTTCATGTGTTGTGGTCTCCTAGTATTCCTGGAGGCATTGGGTCTGGTCTTAGGTATATATTTGTTGCTCGAATGGTTACTTTACTGGCTATGATCAGCATAACATCTGCGTTCTTATTCCTTAGTATGTCAGGCCAGTGTATACTCATCTTCTCCCTCATCCTGTCATAATTTCCTTTGTAATATTTGAACCTGGATCTGGTTTTGTCATGAACCAAGTAACAGTTAAATCTGAAGGACGTTATGTCGTGACTGGTGCCAACTGGGGCTAGGTTTTCCAGATTGGCCACCATACCTTCCTCGTTAGTTATGATGAGGTAAAACGGTTTGGGTGTTTGCGCCCCTCTGTATTGAGTCAAATATTTAACATGGAATAGAAAATTGTCTCGAGACAATTTCAACGAAAAGAGTGCTGGATTATATAGGTTGCTTGGCGTGGATTCATTTCTCCACTCGATGTCGCCCTAATTAAAGTCCCCTATGACAAGAAGGTGGCTAGGGTTTTGCATCGTTACATTGTCAATTTACTGTAGGTTCTTAAGTTCCTCTGGTTTAATACACTACAGTTTGGGGTACTGTAGATACATCCAACAATGAGTAAGTCTCTCCCGTTCAGTTTAATTTTACACCACTTGGACTCTTCAAAAACATCTTCCCCCTGTACCCTCACCTGGCTGGCTCTAAGGTCTTGCCTAGCATTGATAACCACACCCTTCTTGCAAGTTTCTTGGGATAGGTTAGTAAATGAATCATATTCATCTACATTGAACTTAAATTCCTTCAGTTCGATTCTCCTGTTTTTGTACAACTGTTCTACAACACCTATTATATCGGGTTGATGTACCCTCAGTACTGTTACAAACTCCGATCTCTTGTCAAGGAACGTGTCAGTTTTAGTGTACATGACTTTCAAGCCGGAAATTGTCCTCTGTAATATCTCTGGTGTTGGTGGTACAGCGGTAACGTGCATAACTCTCGCCAATATGTCAAGGGTTCGAGCCTCGGCCCGGACACACGTGAAAGGGGCGTTATTCGGTGTGACATACCAAACACCACAGTTTCCCGGTCCCCGGTGTCCTCCTGTACTAACACTGGATAGACCGCCCAATCGGCTAGTAAGCCGATAAATGGCGAATATGCTATTAAAAAAATATAAAAAAGGTATTGACTCCAGTCCCCCTCCATTCTCTGCAGTTGCCTCATTTACTGTATCCCTTGGGGTTTGTGGGGTGTGATCAGAGATGACATTGTTTACATGGCACTCACCTCCTCTTGGGTGGGAGGTAGAGCGGATGGAGGGAGTCCCGCTGTCCCCTGGTTCTGTGCTGGCGCTCTTGCTACCACTACCCTCCCCTTGTATATAACTCAAGTAGGCCTCTCCTCTGCTTAAGTGACTCCAGGAGTTTTTTGTGCTGTTTCCTTTGCATTACTGTGCAATCTGGGTTTTTTGCATTCTGAATAACTTCCCATTTCTTATACTTACTCACTAGTGTGATCCTGAGGGGGCGGGGCTTGTCCATCTGCCTTTGTCCCAGCGTCCTCACGTCCTGAGTGGGAGGTGGTAATTTCAGAGCCTCATCACAAATATTTTGAAATTTCAGTTTGTCGTGTGTTTTCCTCGTGTCAGCTTCCTCTGATTGGCTCTCAGGGACTCCAAACACTATAATGTTGTTCCTACGCTCTGAACGTTCCCGTTTCTCCTCTTCTCCCATATCAGTAGGTCTACTAGTTGTCAACTCGTTAACACAGTTCTGCAGAGTCCCTAGCCGCCGGAGGACCTGGTCAGATCCTGCATTACTCTCCGTCACCTTCTGTGACCCTGCTACAACCTGAGCATAGCACTTCTTAACTACTTCCTCCACTCTGTCAGCTTAGGGAGGATTTTTTTCCAAACCTGCTATAGTTTGGCAATCAACATGGACTTAGCTTCCTCTACTTTTGTCTCTAAGTATCTCATTTCCCTATGGGGGGGGGGGGACCGGAGGTAGAAGCGGTTCCGTTCTTGCCTCACAAGCGAGATGTCACGGGTTCGATTCCCGGGCCGGTGGAAGTTGTTTGGACTTACTTCCTAGCCCCCATTAGTCCCTGTTCACCTAGCAGTAAAGTAGGTACCTGTTGTAAGACGAAAGTTGCGAATTCGTATTCAGGGACAAGTTGTTGGAGCTTCCAATAACTTGATGACATAAACCACTGACTCTTCAGGCTTCTACGCCCTTAACTCATGAGACATAAAGGCAAGCATGAACTTAGCATGCTTCCCTTTTGGGCCCTGTAAACGCTTCTGCGCTCCACCTTACACAAGGATGTAGGGGAATGCCCAATAAAAAAAAAAAAATTCCCTATGGCCTTCAAACATCTCGTTTACTTTGATTATACAGTTAGGGCAACTCCAGCAACAGCCTTCATGCTTTCTTTTTCTCTTTTATCCTCTTCACCACTGATCGGCTCGTAAGCCGCTTGAGCGATCGGTCATGTCTCTGTTAATTTTCTTTTATCCTCTTCACCAAATGATCGGCTCGTTAGCTGCTTGAGCGATCAGTCACGTCTCTGTTATGCACTGTTGGCAAGTACTGGGCATGCACCAGTTCCTGAATGTACCTGAGCCTGTTCCAGTGTTGGTCAAGTCTGGTCTTGAAAGAGCTCACACTTGGTGCCGACACAACACTTTCTGGTAGATTGTTCCAAAAGTTCACAACTCTCACTCCAAAAAAGTTTGCCCTCACAGTTTTCTGGACCTGCGGCTTCTTCAATCTTGAGCCCTCCTTTGAACATTTTCAACCAACTGACAGTCCCCAGCATATCTCGGGGAGCAGACTGGGTGACAGTACTCCAGATGGGGAAGCACTTCACTCTTGAAGATCGTTACGAGGGACGGACCGTCTAGATATGTGAACGACCTTCTTATAAGACCCAATAATTTATTTGCCTGATTTACCTTCTTCTCGCAATGGCCCGAAAGCTTCAGTTCATTGGCAACATACACACCAAGGTCCTTCTCACATTGTCTCAAATAGTGCAGTTTCTTCATCCCGTTGGGACATATAATACTCTTCCTTACCGTGAGTACGCCCCAGGTGCATCATCTTATACTTCGTGACATTGAATCTCAGCAGCCATTTCTTCGACCATTCTTGGAGCCAACAGAGGTCCTTCTGCAGCTCTTCACAGTCCGCTTGGTTCTTGATTTCCCGAAATAACTTAGCGTCATCGGCAAACATTTGTATGGAGGAGTGTACAACGTCAGGCATGTCATTTATGAAACAAACAAACAAACAACAGAGGGCCCAATACACTGCCCTGTGGTACCCAGCTTGTGACAGGTACGGATGATGATTTCGTGCCATTAATCACCACACACTGCTTGCGGTCATGTAGAAAAGTCTTCTATCCACGCTAGGACATTTCCCCGAATTCCGTACCCTTCCAGTTTGATTTTCAGCCTTTCGTGAGGTACACTGTCGAAAGCCTTGGCAAAATCTAGGTAAATATTGTCGATATTACCACCCCGTTCCAGAATATGGGTCCAAATATCCAATACTTTGAGCAATTGTGTTAAGCAGGAGCGCCCGGGCATAAAGCCGTGTTGGCAATCCTTTACAAGGTTGTTTCGCAGTAGATGTTCCATGCTTTATCGCATTCACTACCTTCCTAAATGCTGTCAAGCCCAGACCTGCACAATTTACATTAGATGTTGCCCTGCAGGAATTGCATATCAACCAACTTCCTGGTGATGCTGGGGTTTTAGTCCCCGATTCCCTATGCCTATCCATGCCTTGCCACAAACTTTCCTCTTCCTTTTACGTACTTTACACCTGTCGTACACCAGTGCTTGACAGCTGTCACTGTTAGGGAGGGGGATGTGCAGACTCTGTAAAAATCTTCTTAGGCTTAAGCCCATTTTGCAATGCGATATAATCATAATCGTTTGCTTGATAATAATGATGATAATCATAATTATAACTATGATAATTTCTTCTGTGTCTTGGTGGCAGGGCTTTAGTGTCAAGGTCCCTCTAGAGCCCCCCCGCAGCATTCGCCTAGGCCTCCTTGTCTGGCGATTAGGGGGGGGGGGGGGGGGGGAAGTGATGCCAACTACAGAACTCTCACACTTCATTTCTTTTGATGCAGAAGTTTGCTCCTCACTGGGACGACTTCCTTTATAATCACATCTACTAATTGTAATCTAAGTGAACCAAGATGTGAGAGATCATGCCCTTGTTGCAGACTAATATTATTAAAACAAAAAATAAATAAAGAAATTACTTAGCAGCCTGCCAGTCTTGATCTCGCTGGCACTCTCGTCCATCCAGTGTAGCCATTCAAGACAGTTTGACGTTTTTTTCTGTTCTCCTCGACGAGTTATTGGTATCTCTGTGTGTTGTCACTATGAACATTGCATCTCAATATGAATGGTGGATCATATGCACGATTACAGTCCCTTAGAACACAGAAAAAAAAAACTTTCTCTGTGGTGGTATCAATGCTTTCGAGACAGTACGGCTTGTTTTTGTTTTCGTTTTTCGTTTCTTTTAACTATTATTCAATTTTATTCTCTTGTCCAGCTCTCAACAACGAAATTATCTCTATGTACTATCATTATATACACACTAGGGTTATGATGGGAGTGTCAGGGTTATGAGGGGAGTGTCAGGGTCATGAGGGGAGTGTCAGGGTTATGAGGGGAGTGTCAGGGTTATGAGGGGAGTGTCATGGTTATGAGGGAAGTGTCAGGGCTATGATGGGAGTGTCAGGGTCATGAGGGGAGTGTCAGGGTTATGAGGGGAGTGTCATGGTTATGAGGGAAGTGTCAGGGCTATGAGGGGAGTGTCAGGGTCATGAGGGGAGTGTCAGGGTTATGAGGTGATTGTTAGGTTTATGAGGGGAGTGTCAGGGTTATGCGGGGAGTGTTAGGTTTATGAGGGGAGTGTCAGGGTTATGAGGTGAGTGTTAGGTTAATGAGGGGAGTGTCAGGGTTATGAGGTGAGTGTTAGGTTTATGAGGGGAGTGTCAGGGTTATGAGGTGAGTGTTAGGTTTATGAGGGGAGTGTCAGGGTTATGTTGGGAGTGTTAGGTTTATGAGGGGAGTGTCAGGGTTATGAGGGGAGTGTCAGGGTTCTGAGGGGAGTGTCAGGGTTCTGAGGGGAGTGTGACGGTCATGAGGTGAGTGTGACGGTCATGAGGTGAGTGTGACGGTCATCAGGTGAGTGTGACTGTCATCAGGTGAGTGTGACGGTCATCAGGTGAGTGTGACGGTCATCAGGTGAGTGTGACGGTCATCAGGTGAGTGTGACGGTCATCAGGTGAGTGTGACGGTCATCAGGCGAGTGTGACGGTCATCAGGCGAGTGTGACGGTCATCAGGTGAGTGTTAAGGTTATCAGGTGAGTGTGACGGTCATCAGGTGAGTGTGACGGTCATCAGGCGAGTGTGACGGTCATCAGGCGGGTGTGACGGTCATCAGGCGGGTGTGACGGTCATCAGGCGGGTGTGACGGTCATCAGGTGAGTGTGACGGTCATCAGGTGAGTGTGACGGTCATCAGGTGAGTGTGACGGTCATCAGGCGAGTGTGACGGTCATCAGGCGAGTGTGACGGTCACCAGGCGAGTGTGACGGTCATCAGGTGAGTGTGACGGTCATCAGGTGAGTGTTAAGGTTATCAGGTGAGTGTGACGGTCATCAGGCGAGTGTGACGGTCATCAGGTGAGTGTGACGGTCATCAGAAAAGTCTCTAGGTCACTAGTTGAGGTCAATGACAGGATGACAGTGGATAGCGTTGATAGTTTTTGTCATATAACTTAGTGTTTGGTAAATATACAGCCCTGTTGTGGGTCGTTTGACCTGTGCCCGGGTGGACTAATTCCCATGTTAAAAAAAAAAAAAAAAAAAATACACTGAGCAGTAAATCATAACAAATAGTCCTGTAAGTTTGCAAAAAATATGTATATGCCAAAATTTAAATCTATTTTAATTTAATATATGAATTGCTAAGAAAATACAATTGCTGGGTTTGTTTGTTCCCTGTCCCCAGTCTTGCCGGATGTAGGCATAATCTTAATTGTGTTCATGTGAAGGCTTGTTTTTTCATTTGCCTTTTCTGCAAGTTAAGAGATTTGAAGTCATATGCAGGAGTGAAAAAGTATTATTTCTATCTATTCGGAGATAATTATTAACACATTTATTTGGTACACAGTACAGTATTACACGATCCTTGCCCTCTCATGTTGTTTATTGAAGAAATATTTAGTTGTAGGTGATTAGGAAGGAAGCAAGTGTAGTGATGGAACAGAGGATTATTTTGATGTGTTGTTCCTCCCCTCCAGGTGTGGCACTGGTGTATCCCAAGTGGACAACGCTACTCTTTCCTCTGCCCCAACCAGACCCTCTTCAACCAAGTGTACAGGTACACATCACATATGTACTCTCCCCCCACGGTTTTGTCTACAGTAGTCTATATTCATGATTTTCCCTGCTATCCATAGCTATAACTATACTGTACTGTAGGTATAATTTAAGACAATGAGTCGCTCTTCAATCAAGTACAGGGCATCTTCCCCTTTAAAGCTTCCATATACAGTATTGTTTTTAACTTACATTTTTACATTTAGGATAAGTAGCTTCTGTTTAGCCAAGGTTATAAACTCAAGTGAAGCTAAATTAATAGCATCTTCTTCAGCATTATAGTACTGTATCTGTTCCTCATTCATATCTTTAGATTTCAGGACAATTAGATCCTTTCCAGTCACATATTCAAGTTGAGTATTGTACCAAGGATATGGCAAGCATATTTTCCTCTTATTCACTTTACTTCATGCTGCTCTCATAATTCCTGTTACTGTGCTGTACTGTGTGAGAATAAAGAAACTCCTCAAGTGGGCACATACTACCAAGATGAAATGATCGTGCTACTTTTTTCTTTCTTGTTGAATTTTGCAAAATTTGTTGCATTTATTGTTTCTCTTAATTTTTTTCCCTTTTTGGGCAGATTCTCTCTCTTCAAGAATTTGTCATTTAAATATTTTTACTACTGTATTTGAACACAACTTGTAAGTATTGTACATGTTCCTCCTCCATGTTTTCTCTTTTTTCCTCACCTCATTCACTCAGTTTTATGATTCTTCTTGGACCCCTCCACACCCAACCCTAAAATTAAAAATAACAGACATATTTCAAAGTATTTAAAACTAATTTCTGATACATCATGACCGACCATTTACATAAGTTATGATTATACAAAAATACTGTACTCTAAGGTAAATATAAAAAAGCAACAAAGAAATCACATTTCATTACCAGTACAATGCTATGAAATATAATTCAGTTATTTCTTATGAAAGGGGTTTTGGGTGTGGTGGTTTAATAATAGATTTTGGACCTGACCCTGACTGAATTAGTGACACATTAACCTACCTCTTGTGTGTGTTCTGGCAGGGTGTGTGACTGGTGGTTCAATGTAGACTGCTCAGGCTCTCCTGACAACTACAACATCAACGAAGACCTTTACAAGATTCCTGACGAGTTTGTTGGCCGGTCGATCGACCAACCTGACCCTGTGGATGAAGAAATCAGCGACGAAGCTTAGCGACGTTGTTCACGACTGCTACCAAACTCTGCAACTCCTGGCTGTGTGCGTAATCTTTTCCTGAGAGCAGCTAATAATCTCAACAAATTCAGCTAATAAAATTTGTAAGTCCAACATGTGTGGTCATTTTTGTTAGTTGCAAGAGCTTATCATATTCAGCTTTAAAACATATATAATACTTAATACCAGTAGTATACTACTGAACTCTGGGAAACCTATAGTAGAATTTATATAGAGAAAGGAAATCTTTAACACACTATCACAATAGACTACAAACATAAACAATAACAGTACAGTACTGTACTGTAATAATCTGCTTTAAATATTTTCAAGTCTCACCAAAAATATCAACACAAGTTGGAAGTGTGAGGGAGTCCAGTACTGTATGGGTGTGTCAGGGGCATACCAATGAAGGTACAGTACAGTAAACTATGTTAACAATCAAGGACTGTTATGTGTAGAGGAGGATGTGTGAATCAATGAGGAACATGGCAACATTAATAATGAGTCAAGATACTTGCAATACCAGAAACAAATATAATTTTTATTGTAACTTTTCTTCAGCAATTAAATAGTTACAGTAGTTATAGAGGTCACCAGAGAACAAGCACCAATATCAGTATATTATTTTCTATCTAGGAACATTTCTTCAGTAATAAAATTCTTACTCAAAGGTCGCCGGAGGACAGGCATGCAGATCAGTTTATCAATTTTATTATGGAACCATTAACAATGCAGTGCTGACATGAGGAATATCACCCAATACATCAAAGCCAAATGTAGGCATAAAGTTTTAGACACCAAAAAATTATAAAGCTATTATATTTGAAAAAATACAAAATATGCACCAGCATTAAGAACAATACAGTACTCAGGTTCTAATGTCTAAGGAATGAACATGTACTCCATACTTCAAATGTGTATACGTACAGCAGTCTCAAAGAAATATATATTTTTTTAATAACTATGGGTATATTCAATTATAGACAATAAGTATAGGAAAAATATTCAGCAAACTTTTCAGTTTACCCTATATTTAACTGACTGTTAAACATGATCAACAATGAAAATAAATCTCCATAAATTTGATGATCCAAGATTTACTAAAAAACAACTACCTGTACTGTATCATCATTCAGGACGATATAATTTACTCCAAATTACATGAACTCTTCAGAAAATATGCAAGTTCATGTGAAATGCAAGTACTGTATATACAAAGAGATGTCCTGAAGAAAATATATTCTATACAAACCAGTTTGTGGATATGAAGGATGTGGGAAAAAGATTGTAGTGCTATAACAGACAAGATTGCACAAACTTGCCACTAATATAGAGGAAGCATAAACAACTTAAGAGAGCTGTACAGTAAAAGTAATGTTTCATCAATTCAAGAAGATCTTTGAAGACTCCTGTGATCAACTAATATGACAGGTTCTCTATTTGAACACAGAACAACCCACATTTATAAAAGGCAGCCCTTACTGAAAAAATATTGAGTACAGTACTATATACATTAGATCTCATATTTCGCGCGATTTCATTTCGCGAGCACTACCTAATGTAACCTAGTCTTATGTTTGGTGTAAAATATCGTGAGTTTTGCGAGATCCAGCAAGCTGAATGCTGGCCACCGTCAGGAATGACGTCACAGCCTTCATACCAGTTACAGTCACTTCTGCTACAACAGGTGTTTTGTCAACGCGAATTGGTTGTAGCGCAATTGATGAATAGGGGAACACTGTTTGTAAAACGTGAGCTCTTGCATACGAATGTTGGCTATAGCATGATTCCATCCTCAACGTTTTAAGCGTGGCGCGGAGTTATGCAACATTTATAGTTCACATTCGACATCACATGTTCAATTGATTTGTGTCTTTTGTTAAGTGTTTTTGAGGGGTACTCTGTAAATTCTTCTTTTTTTTTTTTTTTTTGCAAATTTAGCTGTTACCCATAAATACTGTATGAAAAGAATAAGTAAAAAGAATGTTTCGCAGTGAGGACTAATAACAGTTTACACTAGCGCTCTCTCTTAACATCACATGATCAGTTGAATCGAGCAGCTTCTGTCGATTGCTCTGTGATTTTCGCTGTTTTCTCAAATTTTGTTGCGTTAGCAATGAATATGGAAAGACAAGGTAAGAAGAATGTTTCCAAGAAGCGTTCTGGTGATTGAATTGCCGGTGGTGAACGTAAAAGAGGTTTACAAGAACGTAATTATCGCGTTGTAGCCCGCACCATCCTAGTGACCGCCCTGGCTGCTATTGTGCGCTTTTTTGGGTGGTGCTACCACCTGTCGAGTCAAGATAATGGCCTTTACCTCTACTGGGGGTCCTACTGGTGCTGGTAGGGGTGGGACAGACCCACCTAAGCAGCCAAATAAGGAAAAGGAGAAGCGGGACTATCATAAGGGAGTTAAGCTTGCCAAGTACTCGATGCAGGATAAGCAGCGTGTGATTAAGTTACTTGAGGAAGGCCTAAAAACTAGTTTCCGGAAAGCACAATCAGGTCAATAAAGACAGAATTTGTATCATTTGGAGGTTATAAATGGGAAAATTAGAGGTTGTTGTAGAGAGGCTAGTCTATATTGTTATTTTTCCCATTAGTTTATATATATATATATATATATATATATATATGCAAGTAAATCACTGTAGGTGCGCGTGATCTAGGTATATATATACAGTGAGTTCTGCTATAAAACGTGTTTTGATAACGCGAATTTGCTCTAACGCGATTTGTGAATTAGGAACGATATTTGTATAACGCGAACGCTTGTTTGCTATAACGCGATTTTTGCTTACTATTTCTCCAATTTTGTGGTACAGTGGGGTATGCTATAACGAATCTAATTGGTTCTAGAACCTTGTTCGTTATAGCATTCATTCGTTATAGGATTAATCCGTTCCAGGCCCCCAAATACAACCACTTAACACTGAAAAATATAATATAAAATTGTAAAAAAGTGCATAAATATGCATCTAAACCCCTGAAATAAAGAATATCATTAATATTTGTAATAAAAAAACAATAAATTAGAAAAAAAAAAAAAAAAATTTAAATAATGTTCGTTGTAGGAGTTTCATTCGTTATAGCATTCTCAATTTTATAGGTAAAACCGTTCGTTATAGGAATATTCGTAGTAGGATCCGTTCGTTATAGCATACCCCACTGTATTAACTGTGAATATAGTAAAGAAGAATATCAACAAGAAGCGTTCTGGTGATAGAATTCCCGGTGATGATCGTAAAAGAAAGGATATAACACTTGAAGAGAAGCTCGATTTTATCAACCTCAAAATCACCCTTCTCCCCAATCAAGTAAAGTGTTACATTTACTGTATGATTTCATTATTAGATATGAATGTAACATTTATTTAGATTGTGCTATCCTTTGTGTTAGGCTAACTACTAAATTTTTTCAATTTCGAGTAATCTGCACCTAACCCTATTTTCTCCATAAGCCCTGTTATTTCTATTACGCGATTTTCTATAACACGATATTTTACAAGAGCACAATTATCGCGTTATAGCAGAACTACCTGTCTATATATATATATATATATATGTATATATATATATACAGGTACAGTGGGGTATGCTATAACGAATCTAATTGGTTCTAGAACCTTGTTCGTTATAGCATTCGTTTGTTATAGGATTAATCTGTTCCAGGCCCCCAAATACAACCACTTAACACTGAAAAATATAATATAAAATTGTAAAAATTGTAAAAGTGCATAAATATGTATCTAAACTCCTGAAATAACCAATATCATTAATACTTGTAATAAAAAAACACTAAATTAGTAAAAAAAAAAAAAAAAAAAAAAAAAAAAAAAAAAAAAAAAAAAAATTAAATAATGTTCGTTGTAGGAGTTTCGTTCGTTATAGCATTCTCAATTTTATAGGTAAAACCGTTCGTTATAGGAATATTCGTAGTAGGATCCGTTCGTTATAGCATACCCCACTGTATATATATGTACGGGTATATATATATGTACGGGTATATATATATGTACGGGTATATATATATACAGGTATATATATATACAGGTATATATATATATATACAGTGACACCTCGATTAATGTAATTTCGATTAACGAACTGCCTTCCATAAGGATCTTCAATTCGGTTAACGAAAAAAAATTCGGTTAACGAAGTTCTTACGAACCAACCTCAACATGTTTTCGCTTGCACTGACCGGGCAACCAGCTTTAGTATCAGTCCGCCAATACATTAATTGGTTCTAGGGCTTAAATTCCTTACTATTTTAGTAAATATCAAGAAGTTTATACTATTCAATAATTTTAAAAGTTTAATATTCAATTTTTTAGTCATTTTAACAATTATTGAACATAATTGAAGGTAAAGTGACTAGTTTAATGCGCGGCATCCAGCCTCTAAACACAGCAAACAGGAGTTAGTCTCTCTCTGTTTTCACTGGAGGTAACATCTTGCTTGAGACTCTCTTCAACTAAACGCTTTTTTCTGTTTCCAAGCAAATTATTGGTCATTTTGAAATATATTTTACATATTGACAATATATATAAGGCAGTGCAGTGTTGATTTAAAGAAAATAATCTTGAATTACACCAAGAGAGCTAAAATTTTATGGGTGAAATGGCGCCATGGGGTGACTTCTCTTCCACCCCAATGCCTTCTCTTCTTCCTTCTCCTCCACCCCCATTCTAAATCCCATCATCATCATCATCCAGGAGCCTTCTACATACACACCTCAAAGTAAGTGAACTTTTCTACCATTTTTGTTGAATTTAGGAAATTTTCGGTGAGCTGGAACCAATTACCCAAAAACCCATTGAAACAATGGTTTCGGTTAACGAACGACCTTCTGGAACGGATTGAGTTCATTAACGGAGGGGTCATTGTATATATATATATATTTATATATATATATATATATATATATATATATATATATATATATATATATATATATATATATATATATATATATATATATATATACAACCGTGTATGCAAAGCACTATTTTCCAAATCAATAATTCAAGAGTGGGTTTTGACATGACTGTTTTTGATTCCATACTCTAGTGTTTACTTATATAGTACAGGTTGCACCTCTCTAGTCCAGCATTCTGTGGTCCAGAACGATTTTAGTTTGTCCAATAGGTAGATAGGCAGTTGTGGTTTTTTTTTTTTTTTTTTTTTTTTTTTTAATTACTTATCTGAATTATTATTATTATTATTACAGGAGTATTAAATTTTTGCCCCTCAGGCCCCAATGTGGGTCAGTGACCTATGCCCGGGTGGGCTAATCACCTTAAAAAAAATAGCCGCGGGAAATTAAGTTTTGTTTACATCCGGCAGTTCGGCTGCTCTCTCTCTCTCTCTGCTTGTCTATACAGAGTACAACATTTAACCCTTCAATATATATGAGGAGTAAATAAGTGTTGCTTTCATATTCTTATGTAGAGTAATGATGATATATTTTCACATGTGCGCACTTACATACGAGCAGTCTCACTTTTTTTTTTACCATTAATGGTTAGCTACTTATATTGTTCCATTTATTAACATTAAATAACATTACAGGTACTTCAAGCAACCATATTCATTTTTTACATTAATTTTACTACAGCTAAACTCAGGGTCTTATTTTCTTCAGTTTTATATGTAGAACCAATCAATCACTGGTTTCGTAAGCTTTAACATAAACAATGCCGGCAGCCGTCTCGTCTCCTCTAATATTCCACGTATTATTAATAAGTTGTATTGTTAATTTTGCACACACACGTACATTAATTCAATAAAAACAAATTCAGAAACATTAATTAAAATATATATGTGAACAGTAAATAAGTGTCGCTTTCAAATTCTTATGAAAGTAATGACGATATGTTTTCACGTGTGCGCATGCGCACTTACATATGCGATCTCTCTTTTTCTTTACCTTTATCGTTAGCTACTTCTATTGTTCCATTTATTAACATTAAATAACGTTACTTAAAACAACCATATTAATTTTACTACAGCTACAACCAAAGTCTTATTTTCTCCAGTTTTATATGTAGAACCAGTCAGTCACTGGTTTTGTAATCAACGAAAACAATGCTGTGTCATTTCCTCGTGTGTTTTAATATTCTACGTATTATTAATGAATTGTATTGCTCATTTTGCACACATAAACATTAATTCAATAAAAAAGACATTCAGTAATAAACAATAATGAATCTTTTGTACATAAGAGAAATGACGCTGTTTACACGATTATGCACGTCGTCTGCACGTTGGCGGGCCGTTCAAACCCGTCGAAATTCAAGTTTCCGCCGTCAAAATTTTTATTTATTTATTTTTTTGTGTGTTCCAATAAAATACGTTAAGAATTAAAAACTCGCGAAATTTGAGAAGCTACTATACAACTTTTAACCCTTCAATATGTCTTCAAAGAGACCATGATGCAGAGAAAGTGGTGCTAGTGCTTCCAGGCATAAGCACAAGTCACTATCTATCCAGGAAAAGGGTGAATTTCCATGGTCCGGCACCGGTCAGGTCCCGAGATTGCCGGACTAGAGAGGTACAACCTGTATAACCATTTGCATAGACATACAGTACACCCACTGAGAAGTGTTGGTTTTTCACAGGGTCTATATTAGCTGATCACATTTTGTATCAGAAGTGCTACAGCATAGAAGCACACACACACAATGTTATAATATACTGTATATATTTGACAAATGTATATGACCAGATCTAAATTAGCCTATGGCTCAATACAATAAATTTAAGTCATCTATATGATTTACACAATAATAGTTCCATTCTCTTTATCAAATTCAAATCAAGATGGCATTATGTGATTTTTAAACAATACATTCAGACAATTAATTTGTTTTTAATTAAACATAAGTTGTGACCCCCCCCCCCCCCCAAATAAGGGGGAGGAAAATTATCCTGTACAGGTAATCTTGTTTACTACCCAAGCTGCCATATCAGGCTACTCATGTAATGTTGACAAGTCCACAACATTGTGACTGGAGATCTAAAAAAGCAAAAAAACTTGAAAATTAGATAAACCTTCTCAACCATACCAGATTCCTATGAAGGTGACATTTGGTGTGGCAGTTCTTATTAGAGGAAAGTCGAGTCTCTACTACAGGTTGAACCACGCTAATCTGGGACCTGATAGTCCGGCAGTTTCGATAGTTCGAGACGGTGCCATAGCTCTCTTCTAGTGACTGTTACCACTATTTTACCTTTAAATACTTATAATTTACCCCTAAATATGCCTCCCAAGAGACCAGCAAGCAGTGGAAGTGGTTGTAATGCAGCAAAATGTAAGCATGTGACTAACTATTTTAGAAAAGATGTCAATACTGAAGAAATTAAACAGTAAAAGTACATTTTATGCATAATTTGGCTTTTTTTAACCTCGGCTTCGATGGTTTGGAATTTTTGCTAATCCTGAACCGGTCTGGTCCCAAGCTTCCCAGATTAGTGAGGTCCAACCTTACCACATACTGTAATCACATATGCTCCTCAATCCTATTTTGTTTAGCTTGTTCACAAAAATATAAAGCAGGATCAACAGCCTCACTTTCAACCCACTAGGCCATACTAATGGGAGGGAGGAAGGGGATCTGAGTCACCTGATCCCAGCCCTAAGGAAATGTACCCCTATGCAGGAAAATACATGGATCAATTCCACAAAAAAAAATGCAGAGAAACATTGTATTGTACTACATATTCTGCAAACATTAGGGTCAAAGCACTTCATTAGGCAACTCTATCAGCCAGTGGACACTTGGCCCTATCCACAACATAAAGTGCAGTCCCACAACCTGACTTAGTATATGCACAAACTGACTTCCCTGTTCATGTGAACAACTTATGATTAAGTCTCCCTTATATATCAAAATGAACCTTTGCCCAATGATAACATGAATTCCAAAAAGGTATATGCAGAAACTCAAAACCTTTCCAAGAGAATCTGAAGAAAAACAAAACAAAACACAGGTGAATTGCATCCATAAGAACAATTTATTCATATATGGGTCACTCACCCTTTGACGCACTTTCACAGAAACAAAGGCTTGGAGCCAGCTGTCGGGGAATCAGAGCATTATTTCATGGAGCGGGTGGCCAACTCAGAGTGTTGAAAACAAGTTTACTCGTATACTTCAGTTGACCTTAATGAACAATCTTAATTGAAAATGACCAATTTTCAGATCTGAAAGGTTTCCCTTATGTCCTATAAACAAAGGAGGAACAATACTACAAGTATCCGAGAGATAATATTATGCGCAGATTTTACAAACACTAAACATAAAACAATGAGAACTGGAGTTGTTCTGAATCCCCAAATGCCAATCTGAATGACACCAAAATGTCCTCTTAGAAGCCAATGTCAGACAACAGTACCGTATTCTATATTTATAAATCTTTAAATATGATGAGCTACATGGCACATTGCCAGTTATGAAGGCCTGCAGACCAACAAGACCCAACCCCCAAGCTACAGTAGGTAATTAACAAATGTAAACCCTCTTCCGATGCTTATCACAATCTTCCAAGAGACATAACACCAACACCTTTCACTAGGTGGCCACCAGTCAAACATAATAAAAGTACTGTACAACATGTGATTTATGGGTAACATTTAGTCTCTGATCTGGAGACACATGTCATTGGAATTAAGTCAGTTGACTCAACTTTATCTTTGTAGCCAATGTGAAACAAAATATGGTGAGTAGTGCACATACCAGTACTTAATTGACAGTAAAAACTTTCATTCTTCTCCTGTGGAGGACTGCCATATCAAGGGTTCTAATTAATAAATTTGTTTATTTTTTGGACCTCTAGTTGAGTTTTGGGTCCTGGGACAGTTGACTTGCAAACATTACATAAGTCACCAGAGACTGGCACTGGGTTAGAAAGATAAATTTTCTTTCAGCATGAGACTAGTACTTTGTTTTTATTAGGCATCATAATCTCATCAGTCATAAATACCCACATTTTATTTTATAACACTTTTAATTTTTGGGAACAACACTCAGATTTGATACTTACTGGACTGTATATATAGTATACATATACAAAGCATTTGATATTTTCATGGATACTAATTCCCAGAAGTAAACGGATTAGCAGTACTGTACAATGTTTCAAATTAAATCTTGATATATCACAATTTAATTTGTACTAAATACATAGGGTTAATATTCATGTCAACACCATTACTTAATCTGAGCAATGGTTTTCCTAGCCATAGGCAATGCTTTACACCATCATTAATATAGCTGTATCATCATAGTTCATGCATTGAATTGAAACTAAACTATAATATGGCCTAAGCTATGTCCAACCATTTGCTAATTAATATTTTCACTGTTATACACAATACATCTTTACATTATAAACACATTCAATAACCAGGAATATATATATATATATATATATATATATATATATATATATATATATATATATATATATATATATATATATATATATATATATAATTTTTTTTTCTAAGATATACTGTATATTCCTGCTAAATTCTACCTTTATACAATGCAAATTAAGGCTTATGTGGTAACCATGAAGTCACTTTTACCCAAATTCACCTATGAGCAAACTTCATTCACACTACAATTATTCACCATAGGAAACTATGATATGGAAGGCAGATTTTGTACACACACTAGTTCAAGAAACAAGTTTATCAAATTTTTCAATTTTTTATTTTTTTTTTACTTAGCCTTTAACTACACTATTAACCCTTTAGAGGGAAAGGTATTCATTCGGTATTTTATTCTGGCTGGCTAACGCCAGACAATTTTATTCAACTGAAGGGAGTCCCTGCCCAGTAAAGGGCTAGGTACTATCTTGATTACATTCATTTTCTTACATTTTGATGTTTCTAGTACCGGTTATATATTTTTTATGCTTCTACTGTACAACACTTAAAAGTACAGTATGTGTACAGTATTATTGAATCTTCATTCATTTAATTTTCTAGCAGCATGATGACTATATATTTAGTTTTCAGCATAAAGTTCCAATTGTAGCTAAATTATTTCATAAAAAAACAAAAGGGTAACAGTTAACAAGGAACTAATTAATGCACCTGCAATGAAACACAAAACTGAACTCATGGCTCACTAGTCGCCACTACCATTAGACCACTTGTGTCATTAAAACTTTCCTTTACTTGAAATGTGAAGAACTACCTGTACTGTACTGTACTGAGGTATCTCCCAGTTTGAAAGTGACTCGGTAAAAACATATCAATGTATAATGGTGGAATTCAAGAACAAACTTTTCTTTACAGTTTCAAGGTCTTCCTCTCTTTAAAGAAAGGTATCAAATCACCTCTTAGAAAGGCTACATTCACAAGTCATTTCAATAATGAGCATTTTTGACAAAAATACTATGGTTCACAGTTTGTTTTCCCCAAGAAGGAATGATGCATTAAAACAAAGATCTCCATTAAGATGTAGAAAAAAATGAGTCAGCCATGTGATAAGTGTCCTGATTCACAGGTACTGTACTGGTGTCTTTGCAACTAATGAAAACACAAACACTAGCAGTAACTGAAGGGGAAGATGAGTCTTATAATTAATGAAACTGATACACGATTATATCTTCTTACCATTAATACAAAATGATAATGATGATGCCAGAGCCCAGGAGCCATAATGACTCAACATACAGCCAACATTTTCAAAGTTGACTACTGTACTGTACTGTACTGTATTTGTTCCACTGCCAAGAAGTAACACTTTTACTGGAAAATTTTGCTTACAGTGTGGCACAAGCTTGCCTTCTGTCCTCAAGGGTTCTGATCTGTGCTAGGGGTCCCCCAGTCTACCCAACTGTGCTTGGGTATATAACTTTATGTAGGCAAGAGAGTAATCTTTTTTTTTTTACCTCTAAGAGTTGTGACCCGGCCTAACCAGCTCCCGGGGTGCTTGAAGCCCTACATATAATGCCCAGTTCCCACCCTGTAAAGGTGGGTTGGTGATGGAAAGGGCATCCAACCACAAAACTTACCACAAATTTACCTGAGGGTATCTGAGACACCATGATGGCAGGTAATCATGACTATTCCACACAAGTGTGGAAAATGACTGTAAAATGGTATTCCTTTATAATTTCAAACAATACATACCATGGAACTGGTAATGACATAGAATTCAGTGTTGCCCTTGTATAATGAAGTTATAATAAAGATATCATTTAACTTTGATATCTTTACAATAAAAAATTATCATTACAAATGAAATAAGCATAAAAAAAATTCAAAATAGTCACTAAAGGTGATGTATTCATCCACCAAAACTTTCAAGTTTGCAAATGAAACTGCAAACTAAATTTGTTTTGTTCCATAAAGCCTTTCTCAAGATACTGAATGGATATGACAATTGCACATACAGTACATAAAGATAGATAGAGGTAGCATATTTGTATTAAATTCTATTAAACAATTAAAAAAAATTCAACATATAAAAATGTATGATGATGATACTGTTTAGGGATTTCAATGTCAAGCATCTTTTTGTTACAAATATTTAGTCAAGTTAGTATGAATTGTGCTATAAAAAAAAAAAAAAAAAAAAATCCCCTAATAAAAGTAGAGAATTTTCCCCTAATCATGACCTCACACGAGTAACATCCCAATACTGTACAGTACATGTGAAAAGATTTATGGGATGAGCCAATTTTACATTCATGATTACCATCAAATGCTGTATTCTTATTCAGAGAGTTTAATATCTAGCAGTACACAATTTACTATTATTGATTTCATTAGAAAAACTGCTGTTGTTAGAACAAATTTACTGTTCTTATTTTCACATTAAATATAAAGGGCAATAAAATTTTTGATATGTCATCCAAATCAAAATCTGAACCTTAAGAAAGGAACTACTTTAGGGTCATTAAGAAGAGAAAGAAAAAACCAAAGAACAGTGAGTCAATAAGGTTCTTAATGGCAACTACTTGTACTTCACTTTTACACTCAGTGCATACAGTACTGTACTGTAAAGCCAACTGAATGAAATCTGAATATTTTGCCAATTGAGAAAGCAAAAATAAGTAAATTTCCCTATCAAGGTTCCTGTACCGGTTCATACTGGTTACAGTACAGTACTATAATTACGCTTCAATAATGTGGAGGAAATTATATTTTCAAAAACCTAGCAATAATCAATGCATTGTTTTATATGACTAGATCAAAATGTATGAACAGTCACTAAAAATTATAGTACAGTACTACAGGTACAGTAGAGTCGCAACTTACGCGAGGGTTACGTTCCTGGGACCTCGCATAAAGCCAAAAAATGCGTAAAGTCAGAAACACTCCTAAAAATCCCATAAATCACTATACTGTATATATGTACATATACACTAGATCTGGCTGGGAAGATGGGGGGGGAGGGGAGGTGATGTATTGTGACAGTTGGTGCCAAAGGTCTAGTGGTACAAATCTGTCCTTTAGAGTGACTATGTTTTTCTCTTATAAAATGTCACTGAACTGACCTGGAAGAATATAATTTACATTACTGGAATTCTTGTAAGATTGTGATTAATTTGAATATAAACAAGCTAAAGTTTGCACTAGCCATAACATTTTTGGTAATTATTTAGTACATTTAAATACAGTACAGGTTTGCACAGGACAATTATTTCTTTACCTTTTTTTTAGGATGGTGTGTGCAAGTAAATGAGTAAAAATAATTGAAGAAAGTTATGTAAATCTACCCAAAAATACAGTTGAAAAAATTGCACATAACTAAAATGTACGACACTAATGTACTAAATTTTTTTTCTCTTATGCAAAATATATTATGTCTATATTCAAATTATTTGCTGTCTTGCAAGGATTCCAGAAATGCAAGTTATATTCTCCTAACTTTAGTCTGTGATATTATATAAGATAAAAACTGCAAGCCTAAAACCACCCAACCCTGGCTGGGAAGATGGGGGGTGATGTGTTTGACAGCTAGCCCAGGGAGGTCTAGTGAAGTATTTATTTATTGATTTATCTGTCCTTTAGAGTGACTTTAATTTTTTTCTTATAAAATGTCACTGAACTGACCTGGGGGAATATAATTAACATTGCTGGAATTCTTGTAAGATAGTAAATAATTTTAATATAAACAAGCTATAGTTTGCAATAGCCATAAAAATTTTAGCAATTATTTTGTACATTTGAGTACATGTACAGTACAGCTTTGCCTTTAGGACAGTGTGTGCATGTAAAGGAGTGAAAATAAATGAAGAAAGGTTGGCTTGTGTTTGGGTATTATGAATGAGTATGAGAGGTTTAAGTGCACTAAATTGACACACGAGAGCCAGATGTTACTCCGCCAATACCCACGCGGCAACTGAAGACAGAGAGGTGGGATGGCGGGGAATTGGAAATTGTAACGTAACCCCAGGGGGTGATCCACGTATAGTTGAAACCGCGTAAGAAAAATACCCGTAAGATGCGAGTCTACTGTACTGTATATGAGTATAAACTATATGCCAATACAGGGGGTCCCCAACTTACGAACGCCCGCCGATACGATTGGAGTTAAACTTGAAATTTACAATATTTTATTTACCTGATGACTTATTTTTTAATTTCATTTACTGTATTTTGCCAATCTATTTCCTCTTGTGTCTTAAATTAACTGATTTTAGATGTATATAATGACTTGGGCTATGATATAGTGGAATTGTAAACATTATTCTGTAAGTACAGTATGCATATAACATGTGTTCCAACTTACGTACAAATCCGACTTACGAATGTCATCAGGAATGGAACCCGCTTGTAACCCAGGACCCCCCATATTAAGCTAAAAATTTTTTAATGTAGGATTGGATTAGCTAATACCATCTTCATTGTCTTCTAAACTGCCCATAAACGTACTAGGATGTTATGCAAAACTTTATTTTTAAACTTTAAATCTTATTGTCACAGTACTGTACATCATAATTAGTTTATTGAGATAGGAAACAAACTGTTTGGCCAGAGTCACTCGTAGAAGCACCTACTTGGGGACAGTTCTCTCTCCTAGAGACAGTTATTACTTTTAGCCAATTTTAAAATACTATACATCATCACTTGATGAGGTGCCAAACACACCACAGTATCCTTACAAATTAGCTCTCTTTATCCCTTCATTATTGCTTCCCTATTATACAACTATGTAAGGAAACTCTAAATCTTGGCACAAATTCTTCATGCCAACATATGACAACTGTGATAGTCATTCAACATAAACAGAATTTTTTTCATGTAGGTTTCCTATGAATGTTTCACATTTAGTGATACTGTACAATATTTTATAATCAAAGACAACTAACAAATTTGCTGCACACTTCAGCCTCCTCTGAATTCACAAGGCAAAGACATGTAAGACAAAAAATTATCCCAATAGGTAACTACTTTTCCCCCAAAAAAAATATTTCTCAAGTACCAATATTGTTGGTCTGCTTAAAAAAAAAAAAAAAAAAAAAAAAAAAAAAAAAATTATGTATATACAGTATATATATATATATATATATATATATATATATATATATATATATATATATATATATATATATATATATATATATATATATATATATATTTAAGATTATTGATTTAAAGTGACACCCACAATAAAGGACAATGTTTAAATTTAAAGCGAATCTTTCCTATTTTGCACGAGTCACTCTGGTGCATCATATCTTAAAATTCGTGCCTAATGTTCCTAATGTTTCTCTGGGTACCTAGACTGTCCTAGGGGCAAAGCTGTACTGTACATGCACTCAAAATAATGTACTAAATAATTACTAGAAATTATTGTCTAGTGCAAACTATAGCATGATTATATTCAAATTAATTACTATCTTATAAGAATTCCAGCAATGTAAATTATATTCTCCCTGTTCACTTCTGTGACATTTTATAAGCAAAAAACAAAAACTCAAGCTAAATGACATAAATAAACAAATAAATACTTCACTAGACCTTCAGCGCCAACTGTCAAACATGTCACTGTCACCTCCCTCCCCCCCATCTTCCCAGCCAGGGTTTGGCAGTTTTAGGCTTAAAGTTTTTATCTTATATGATATCACAGACTAAAGTTATGAGAATATAATTTGCATTGCTAGAATCCTTGCAAGACAGCAAATAATTTGAATATAAACATCATATATTTTGCAAGAGATAAAAATTTTAGCCCTTTGTAATAAAATTAATTAGAACATGTCAGTTCAGTGACACTTTATAAGAGAAAAACTTAGTCACTCTTAAGGACAGATAAATAAATAAGCACTAGACCTTGGCATCAAGTGTCAGATATATCAACCCCCCCCCCCCCCCATCTTCCCAGCCAGTAAACAGACCATATTGCATCCCATAATTTTAGCTGTGTTGATTTAGGAGTGTTTGTTTTAACATAATACGACAAAAAACAATTTGCTTATTCTAGGAGATGGGCTGAGGTGCATCTGGATAGACTCTCAGTCGTTTTAGTATTTTGTGTTTCTCTCAAGTACCAAACTAAATTACACCAATGAAACAACACTTCGATTTAGTGCGAATTTGGTTTAAAGGCCCTCTCTTGGAAGTATCTCATGTTATATCTACGTTCTACTGTATATAAAGAAGACTATAAAGAAGACGAATAGGTTTTCACAGGAATGATGACAATTACCACACTCAAATTAGAAAACAATAACACTGCAGCATTCTTCATCCCAGAGTTAAATTTCTTGATGAAACCCAGTTACAAACTACAGTACAGTAGTACAAAATAACTCCGTAAGACTGCTTTTTTTTTTTCAGATGGAACTGGTTAAATTTGAGACCATCAGGCCCTACAATATATTATTAATGTATTAATGAGAACAGTTATCTAAATCACTTACTCATACAAACAATATACCTCACACACTGTTATATGCTAATTCTTCTTGCATACCAGGTAACTCACTAAATTTTAGTAATAAATAACTATGATGCCGACTATGAACAATCAATCTATAAACATACATACACAATCTATTCAACCAATCATTTACACGACCATATGCAGCAGCATGGTTAAACTTCAACTTGCTTATGGAAATGAACACTATAATATCTTATTACAACTTCCATGTTTGATGTGTCTATATCTCCTGTCTAGAGTCGACATACTTTAAGCCATTAATGTCAAGAAAATGTAAGATATACGCCTATAGTACTTATAATCAAACCTGAGATAGTTAGGTGTCGTGACTAGGGAATATGAACCTTTATATTAAGTGATATTACGATCCCTACAGCATCACAATACCATTTTTATAAGTTTATTTAATATTAATAATGGAAATCCTGTGAACTTGACATTCCATTTCTGAAGATGTCTAATTCACGTATGAGAAAGTAATAATTCTCAGTGTAGGCAAGTCACGTACAATATCCTGAGGCCCACAATCACTTTTCATGCCACTGTATTACAACGTGCTTTCTTGTGTATAGGATTTGCATATATAATACAGGGTTTTGTCTTCTAAGTATATAAAAATATCCTATTATTATCTGAAGTGAAGCCTTAGCACTTACGTAACTGCATATACTTCATATAAAAAACACATACACCACATTAAATTATATACCCTAACAAACCACACCAGCAATTTTTTTCATATCTTCAATTAACACTGGCATCAATATCCACAACATGCACATTACTCCTATTCTAGCACTGTAAAAAATAAAATCATTACACAAAATCAAAGTACAGTAATTATTTGTGCACTCATTCTGTGATTAAATTTCTATATACGTACAATAATATCTTTAACGTCATCAAAGCACAATCACAATGTAAAAGTATGACACTCTTGATAATCTACAAGATTTCCTTAAAGAATTTAAATCACAAATTATTAGTAAACAAATCATTTTTCTTATCTTAAAATATTTTGCTAAGAGCCACATTCGATTGAATTACAAATGCAACTTAAAAAGCACAGCAGAAATGTAAAGCTTTATCACACACCTAAAAATTTATGAAAAAAGTTGACTTTGAGTAATCCTTTTATCCTCAGTGATAAGTTTTCTGATCAGAGTACTGTACCCATGAATGAAGTTCTAGCAATCGTGAATATTAATTACATACATGAAGGGTATGATCCTATGAAAAGATGTTTTCAAGCAGTTCAGATCCTACCCTAGATATATGGTTTCATTTCATTATATAAACGATAAGAAAAAAAATCCCCTTATAATTTTAGTTTTAAGAAAATAACCAGAGCAACAATAAATTTTCTTCTCTGTCCATTAAACACAATGATTATTTTCCGTTACACAAGGTCATATTCACTTCAGCAAATAAGTATCGTACAAATTTCTGTCATCTATAATTATCATATTTTTGAATCTGGTCACATACAGTACTAATAACTACAGTGTAAAGAAATACCTTTATTATCCAGCAGAGGCGCACCAAAATCTTCATTTCTCCAGGTACCTTATGTTAATAGTGCATGTTTCTATGTGTCTTACACTGCCCCTACTCAAAACTAGGGTAACCAAGCAGAATCTCCAGTACGTGCTGTATTCATGATAGTCTTTTTTTACCTTTATAAGCCCTTTGCAGCTACAGTGCAGCATAGGTGGAATCAAGAGCAACATAGACTCTCACTTAACTGCCTTGATCAGATGTGTTCCAATAGGGTTTTTTCCCACTCAAAATATCCATCCAATTTATAACCCAATCTCACATTTGCTTTCTAATATGCAAAATCTATAATTTGTACATACGAGTAAAAGAGCATTTTCAAAGGGAATGCAAATAGATGAAGAAATAATTTTTACACCTCATCTTAAAAAGAGACTTGAGTAATTCTTATCATTACCATCAGCATAAAATGTCAACTCCTGAGGAAATTTGAAATCTTGCAATAAGAAAATAAACATCAGGCATATTTATCAGCACTGATCGTTCACATTTTTGGGCCACTGGCATACTTATCATGATTGACAGATCAGATCCACCTATTCATGTTTCAATTGTTGATTTACCTGGACTTCTTGACTATGTATTGTTCCCATCATATAAATTTACTGTTACAAGAACTAATCCTTTAAACAATGTACTTTAATCAAAAATGAAAATTAAAGAAACTAGCAACAAATTCAATCAAAGTACTTTCCCAAATAACATGCAGAAAAATGTGAAGAGAAAAATATAAGCAGTTTGAAACTGGGCTTCTAATAAAAATGTACAGATGCAGCAAAAAGCTAACACTTGTAGCACTATCTCACACAGCTATATACAGAGGCAATCCCCATGTCAGATAGATTTTCTATTCAAGGGCATAACCAAGACACAAGTAACTGGTCCTACACATAACAGCAACAATAATACTCCTTTAACTCTGCCTGGACATGATACCTAACACTCGTATTTGGACTTAGATGTTCAAATCATTGCCAACTGTACTAAAATGCCCAACAACTAAAAGAATATCTTATCAAAACTCTAGCTTGTGAGTGAAGGAGATTCTACTTTTGGTCCCCAGCTTAATCCAATATAATTATGCTAATTATATTCATGTATTTAAAAAATAAATAAATTACTGTGCAAGTGCTACATCAAACTAGAGACACTTTAGTACCAAAAACCTTTCACAATAGTATAAATTAAATTATTATTTGTTAATTAAGCATGAAAGCTAAATTTAAAGATTATCTACTAAAAACAAGAACTGTAATAGTATATTGTAAGTAAAAAAAAAATTAAAATGAAAAATCATGAAACTTAGTTCATCTCTCACCTTCTTTTAACCTGCAAAGTTTCATACCAAGATTGAAACCAGAAAAACTCCTTATGATGTATGTAGAACCACCAAAATGAGTTATCTGATTAACTGGCACTCTCTTTCCTAACAATGGATGACTTTGTAAAGCAGTAAACTTTTCTTTGATGATATAAAGTAGGAGATTTTCAAATACAGTAGAATCGCGATAAATCGGACTAATTGGGGCAGATAACAGTTCGAGAAATGCGAAAGTCCCCCAAAACGCATATATAAAGGGCAGATGGGGGGGGGGGGTGTAGAGATAACACTGTTTACTGTATATATTTACTGTTTATAGAAAATAAGTTGATGTTATGTTATTACTGCACTTCAACAACTAAGGTCTCAAGTGTATAACAAGGTTATTAATAGAATATTACATCAACAATAAAAAAAATATGAAACAAAACTCTGTGGGTTGAAAATCAGACATATAAGTCTGGTTGTCAACAACTGTTGAAGCTGAGATGATTGTTATTTACTGTAAAGTGTTATATGTAAGTAACCACAGAATTTGTCTTATGAATAAAGAGAAAACGGTATACTGTACAGTACTATAAAAATAAGAACAAATAAGTGAAGGAGTATACTGATGTGGAAGACAGGTGTTTATCCGGGAGCAGCTGGCAGAGGAGAGGGAGGGGGGGGTAGCATGGGTGGGTGCTCTCTCCCCCAAGATTCCTTAAACATTTCATTATGCAGTCTCACCATAATTCTCATATAATTTAGGATCATTTGGTGTCAGATTGATAAAGTATTATCCTAAAAGAATCAACTTTTCTGAAAAAAGAATCCCACACTGAACACCATGAGTCATTTGTTTACAAAGAGCAAACAACTGATTGGCTTACCACAATGTCTGTCTTCAACACTTAGTAAATTAGTACAGTACAGTTGTGTATTTATCACTTCATAAATACTATTTTAGTGTATTTACCATCACCTAATAAGTAATATTGTAAAGAATTATGCATCTGCATATACCCTGGTTTATTCATTAATCATTTGTCTAAGTGTATAAGTAGCCAAATTGAGCCATCATATAACACTCAAAGGTAGTAAATGTTTTTAGTAAGGTATCTTCATATCAAATACTATACAGTGTGTTGTAGTGACCCCTGTTGTAAGCTAGTCTGCAGAAAGCTCTCACACGAAAACATCTTCAGTAAATAACCTTCTGATACAGCTTATCCTTTTATTTTCAAGTCATATTACATATTACATACAGTATTATATTTTTTCTCTATTGCTGAAGATGTTATATTAATCATGATGAACCATAAACTATAAGAGGCCAATCATATGAGAATATAATACTGAATCAATAAATAAATAAACCTGACAAATGTGGCAACACCCGGTCAGCCCCAGCCTGCTAACATACTCAAGTGTCTTAGTTCTCAGTAGGCCTATAGCAAATCTGATTAGACCACTGTACAGTATTCATTAAGTGCTGTTTATTTAAGATTTTTTATTTAATCTCCCCCCCCCCCTCCTTTTTTCGTATTTCTGGTGACCAGAACATCTCAAGAGTCCGAAAAAAGCAAATTCTGATATATTGAAGTCCGATTTATCAAGGTTTTACTGTACAAGACACACAAAAGAAACCTAACAAAGATAGAATTGGGAACAAAACTTGAAAAAAAGTAAATAATAAAACAGTAAGAGAAAAAACAGAACATTCCAAATATTGTAAATACTGTATGCTCAGATTGTCTGGATAATGATTATTCTGGTTGCTATATTCTAGATAATAAAGGTAAAATCACAGTAAATCAGGTCTGTACAATTAAAGCTGTAAATCAGCTATTCAATCTTTGTGCGACTTCAGTGAGCCCCAAAAATAGTACTACAGTATTGCCCTAATAGATTTAAACTTAAAAAAATTCCCCAACATTCCTTGTGAGCAATATAGAAATGAATGCATCATTTTAACTCAACAGTTTAGTATTTATCCAATGTTCATACGCTGTAGAATGGCACCCTTTTCAATAAGTGTATCCATATACCTTTAGGAAGCAGAAAATCTGTCTTTTGAAATGCATATACCTTGACTATTTTCAAGTACTAATGCCACCTCATTCTCTTTTGATAATAAACTGAAATATTCTATAGTTATTGAGTTCTTTCCCAACAAATTTCATTCATATTACACTGCTCAGAATTAATACACAATTGATAGATCTAAGACAGATGGTGGCCAAGAGCACCAATAATGAGTGTAATAAAGTGTGTTGTCTAAGCCTACCTGTGGAATCAAATAAACTATGTATGAACTTTTAGACAATCATCTACTACCCAAAAATATACAGTATTTTCACCTCAAGTACTCTGTAAAATAAGTTAAGAAACCATAGTTTGCAACAGAGGGACCAAGCCATTGAGATGAAGCACAAGTAATACCATCTCCCATGTAGGTGACGACCCACACAAGATCTCAGCCCTGACTTTCAATTTGAGAACAACTTCCTACACTTACCCAGACACAGTCCATAATTCACAATTCATTACTGTATTTCCAGTCTCAATCAATACTTAAACTTCTTAAAGAGTGTTTGCTTAGGGTGCCACTTTTTCATCTTCAATTATCCCTGTATTGTACAGTACTTTTTCAATCCATATCCAAATTTCTTTCTGTTGTCTGATAACTATTCTGACAACATTATAGGTAACTTCTTTAATAAAAAAATAAATAAATAAATAATTTAGGCCCTTCACATTATGCTTTAGTAGTAGCATTGAGAGCATTTTTAGTTACTTCAGTATCAATCACGTGCAAATTTTCTATTTTGAATGCCTTAACTGTGATTTTACCTTAAAATTTTCATGAAAAATTTCAGTATGTACTCGAGACGACATCCCAAATATTCATTAACAAAATAAATGAACTTCGATAATCACAATCATGAGTGTAAAATCTCAACAAACAATGCATTTATGTAAAGCTTTGGAAAAAAACTCCTCAAAAGTGGTTAATTTCATCTGGCAGTACAGTAGTGTAATGATACCTAGGTAGTATTGTAGTTCCCAGTTCCCTTAATCACAGCCTAAACCATCCGGTTCATTTCTTCAAACTTATGAGAAAAGAAAATAAGTTTAACCTCTCCAGTGCTTACTGTGATCCTTTATCTTCATTCCAGAAAATGCTATAGGTTGAACAGCAGACTTGTCAACAACGTACTGGGTAAACCTCTTGAGGAACTTGGGATACTCTCGCTTATATACGGCCCTTAGTACCGAGGCAGGAGCCCATCCACCTGGGTTCACTGTAGAGGGCAAACTCAAGTTGAGCAAAATTATTTGCAAAACAAATAGTAATTACCCTAAAACAGTAAGTACAGTGTTAACTAATAAGAAATGAAAAAATGGGTATTGATTCTGAAATCCCATTTCATAATGATCATGGATTAAACTTAATATTATACTGTGTCATCAAACATGCAGGTTGACCCTAAAGATGCTCAAGAAACCTCCACTTGTATGACTGGGCTATACTCCAAAATTCCAATAAAACCAGAAAACTAGAGATATGATCTCTTCCAGCTCAAGTGTTCTCCCAACATATAGGGGGTCACAAGGAAGAGCCAGTTACCAAAGCTAAGAGCTGTAAGTCTATGATGCTGCACCATTGATAAAGCATTCCACAACACAATGTACACAATAAAACAGGCTTCTGACTCAAGCAACCCTCAGTTAATAACTCAATGCTGCACTCCTAGGGAGGAGGGTGGATCCGGGTCATCCAATACATAGTTATAATAAAAAGGGATTGTAAGATAAATTCCTTATCTATAACTAATGCAGTGGATCAGGTGACTAATTTATGTTAAAACTAGCTGGTATCAAAGGAAGGAAAGAGACATGAATTCAAAGCAATAACACATATCATATCTTTAATCCCAGGAACCTGGATACAGAATTATCCTAATACTCTCCCAAGCACCACCAAGTCCAATGGTATGGTAGACTCATCCAGATATCTAGTGAGGAAGACCTTTACATATGTCCATTCTCCTTTCCTGAGGATGTTTTCCAGTGGATCCCTATGAATAAGGCCAAGGACAGCATCACTCTGCAAAGGTCATGGGTACCCTGGCTGGTGCCTGTAGAGGACATGAAAACTGAATCTAATGACCCTTTTCGTAATGCTACAGCGACATCTTCCATATGGAAAACACACTCACCACTCTGGTCAGGAGGCAGAACTTCCTTCAATATCTTTGGCTTAGTCTCCAGGAAAATAGCAGGAATGTGGTAATCCCAATACTCTTTCCTGAAGAATAAATCCACCAATGACCTTAGCTAATCAGACTAAATCCAATCATAACCATCAAGAAAAATACTTAACTTCTTCTTGATAAATTGACTGCAAATGTACAGTCAACAGAAAAAGGTCATCCCAAACCAATTGCATTATATGAGACAGGTGATCTGGCAACATTGTAAGGGGAAGAGTTGACAGATATGCTTTAAATTAAAATTATCTAAGATTTATGATCAGAGATTACCTAAGAATACATTTCTTGTATATAACTTAAAAAGTATCAATGTGCACAATATAAGAATACAGTATACAGTAAAGCCTCGAATAACAACGGTAATGTTTCCTCCAATGTTGCAGTGTAAGGGGAATCATCGTATCGTGAATCATTAATTACCATTAAAATAAAGCAATAATAATGAGATGCATTCCCAAGTCTGACCTTTTCATAAATTTTGTGTGACTTTTTACCTTCTTTTTCCCAAAAACAATAAAATTAATGAAAAATGCAAACTCTATTCTTTAAATCATGTTTATGAATGCACCTTGTACAATATCAATCAATAATAATATGGTCACACAAGAGTAGATGGGATGCTATTGTTGTTGTCAGTGTTTCCACCCATAATGTCAGTTATCCATCTGAAACTGAAGAAAATAAGACCCTGGTTGTTGCTATAGTAAAATTAATGTAAAAAAAAAATGTATGTTTTAATTAATGTTATTTAAAATACACTCACACCAAAAAGTATCGGTGCAGGGTGAGATCGACGACTTCCGAAACGATACGTATACACTGTGATATGTCGGGAAGGTTGGTAAGTGTATCCTCATAACCCCCCCCCCCTCCACTAGGTGTTGCCATATGGCTGACAATCAGTGTGATTGTTTCCTCTTTTCGGATTGTTGCTTTGTGTCGACTGAATGATGATGAGCGAGGGTTCGGTCTCGGTGAACGTGGGTATAAAACAGAGGCAATATGAAGCAGTAGAGATCTACACATGCCAGACGACATGGAAACCTCAGAGGGAACACAAGGAGCTATTATTGCCCTTCATAACGAAGGGTTCGGCGTCACAGATATTAAGCCGGCGGGTTGGTGTCCACAGGAACACCGCTGCACGATGGATTCGCCGATACCTCGAAACTGGTGCTACAGACGACAGGTCTCAGAGCGGCCGTCCACTCTGCACCACCCCTCAGGATTACCAGGTTGAGTGGTTTATTTGGTAGCATAAATTAATGTGGCAATATTCACAAGTATCACAAATAATTTTGTTAACAGGGAGCTCCTAATATTTCATACTGTCTATTTATCACTTCCCGACCTTATTTATAACGGTTTGTTTCGCTTGACCAGGCCATAGTAGCTGCTCAGCAGGATTACAGGGCTGCCAACATACGGCTGGAACAACTCGCCTTTTCCAATACCTATCGTCACTGGTCTCAAATTGTTCACACTACAGCATGCACCGATACTTTTTGTTGCGAGTGTACAGTAGAAGTAACCACTGATGGTAAAGAAAAAACGAGAGACTGATTGTGGAACGCCAATGTATACGTGCGCACTCAAGGAAACATAGCGTCATTTATCTTAAGAATATATACAAAGATTCATTATTGTTTATTACTGAATATGTATTTGATTGAATTAATGTTTATACAGTGGTCCCTCGGTTAACGAGCACAATCCGTTCCAGAAGGTTGCTCGTTAACCGAAAAACTCGTTAACTGAAACCATTGTTTCAATGGGTTTTTGGGTAATTGGTTCCAGCTCACCAAAAATTGCCTAAATTCAACAAAAAAGGTAGAAAAGTACACTTACTTTGAGGTGTGTATGTAGAAGGCTCCTGGATGATGATGATGGGAATTAGAATGGGGGTGGAGAAGGGAGAAGAGAAGGCATTGAGGTGGAAGAGAAGTCGCCCCATGGCACCATTTCACCCATAAAATTTTAGTTCTCTTGGTGCAATTCAAGATTATTTTCTTTAAATCAACACTGCACTGCATTATATATTGTCAATATGTAAAATAAATTTCAAAATGACCAATAATTTGCTTGCAAAAACAGAAAAAAAAGCATTTAGTTGAAGAGTCTCAAGCAAGATGTTACCTCCACTGAAAAGATACAAAGACTGACGCCTGTATGGTGTGTTGAGAGGCTGGATGGCACGCATAAAACTAGTTTCATTACCTTCAATTATGTTCAATAATTGTTAAAATGAGTAAAAAATTTAATATTAAACTTTTAAAATTATTGAATAGTATAAACTTCTTGATATTTGCTAAAATGTAAAGGAATTTAAGCCCTAGAACCGATTACTGTATTGGCGGACTAATACTACAGCTGGTGGACCGCCAAATGCAAGCGAAATCATGTTCAGGTTGGCTCGTAAGAAACTCGTTAATCGAGGGATTGCTCATTAACCGAAGTTAAAAATCTTATGGAAGGTAACTCGTAAACCGAAATCTCGTTAACCGAGGTACCACTGTATATGCGAAATGAACAATACAATTCATTAATAATACGTAGAATATTAAAACACACAATAGGAGATGAGACGGCATTGTTTTCGTTAGTGTTTACACCTGTGAAGATGGTTCTACATCTGAAACTGAAGAAAATAAGACCCTGGTTGTAGCTGTAGCAAAATTAAAGTGAAAAATTAATATGTATGTTTTAAGTAATGTTATTTAAGGTTAATAAATGGAACAACAGAATAGCTAACCACTAATGGTAAAGCAAGGAGGATTGCACAACGCCAATGTATGTAAGTGCGTACATGTGAAAACATATCGTCATTTCTCTTCATAAGAATATGAAAGCAACACTTATTACTGCTCATGTATGTTTTAAATAATACTTAGGAATGCAAAACAAAAATTCTACTCACCAATGGTGATAAAATAAAAAACATAGGGACAGCCAATGAATGTTGTTGTGTGAGTTTTTACTCAGATGACGACGTCATCAGGTTCAACTCTAGCTGAAGCTGTAGCTTTCCATAAAGATGTCATAGCTGTTGCTGAAACTGTTATTGAGCCTGAAGTTGCTGCTGAAACTGCTGCTGATGCTTAACTTGATGGTGTAGCTGAACCTGCAGTTGATGGTGTAGCTGAATCTGAAGTTGATGGTGTAGCTGAACCTGAAGTTGATGGTGTAGCTGAACCTGAAGTTGATGGTGTAGCTGAACCTGAAGTTGATGGTGTAGCTTTACCAGAAGTTGATGGTGTAGCTGAACCTGAAGTTGATGGTGTAGCTGAACCTGAAGTTGATGGTGTAGCTGTACCTGAAGTTGATGGTGTAGCTGAACCTGAAGTTGATGGTGTAGCTGTACCAGAAGTTGATGGTGTAGCTGAACCAGAAGTTGATGGTGTAGCTGTACCTGAAGTTGACGGTGTAGCTTTACCAGAAGTTGATGTTGTAGCTGAACCAGAAGTCGATGGTGTAGCTGTACCTGAAGTTCATGGTGTACCTGTACCTGAAGTTGACGGTGTAGCCAGTGGCGGCTTGTGAAAAATAAAATGGAGGGACTGCAAGCCTCACACAACAGTAGGATACACAAATTTGACCTACCTCAGGTATGAGTTGTAGTTGATGTCCACGAATTCCCAGGGCATGGTAGTAGAAGGGATGGCCGAGGTGGTGATGGACCAGTATTTATTGAAAATAAAGTCAGCGTGTCTGCTCTTCGATGTAGCAATATTGTTTATTACTATTTCATTAAAATCCTTTATTTCTGTTATCATTTAATTTCAATGGATATCACTGCTAAAGCAGACAGTCTGTCATTCACCATGTATTACTTGAAAATAAAGTCCGCGCGTCTGCTCTTTGATGTTGCAAAATTGTTTATTACTATTTCATTAAAATCCTTGATTTCAGTCTTTTCATTTAATGTCAGCTGGGAAAATTTGATGTTTTGCAAATACTTCACTCGATTTTCCATCGTCAAAGGGTAATTAAAGAAAGCAAGATTTAACCACACCGTCCACACGCAATGTAAACACGTTGTACGAGACTGAGCTGCTTCAAGTGCAGCTCATTGTCTCCAGAAGTGGTGCGGCGGCGGCGCCAATTAATAACAGACATGAATCGTACAGCATTGACAGCAACTATGAAAGTAACTTAAATTTTGGTCTGACTTTAATGAAAATTCACTTAGCAACGTATTGAAAATAATTAAATAACATATAAAATGATATATTTGTTGGTAGTGTATTATTCAGCCGTCTCTCTAAAGGAATCATACGCCTGGCAGTGAGTGTCTCGGGGGACTGCAGCTCTGCAGCCCTATGCACGAGCTGCCACTGGGTGTAGCTGTACCTCAAGTTGATGGTGTAGCTGTACCTCACGTTGATGGTGTAGCTGTACCTGAAGTTGATGGTGTAGCTGTACCTGAAGTTGATGGTGTAGCTGTACCTGAAGTTGATGGTGTAGCTGTACCTGAAGTTGATGGTGTAGCTGAACCAGAAGTTGATGGTGTAGCTGTACCTGAAGTTGATGGTGTAGCTGTACCTGAAGTTGATGGTGTAGCTGTACCAGAAGTTGATGGTGTAGCTGAACCTGAAGTTGATGGTGTAGCTGAACCTGAAGTTGATGGTGTAGCTGAACCTGAAGTTGATGGTGTAGCTGAACCTGAAGTTGATGGTGTAGCTGAACCTGAAGTTGATGGTGTAGCTGAAGATGAAGTTGATGGTGTAGCTGAACCTGAAGTTGATGGTGAAGCTGAACCTGAAGTTGATGGTGGAGCTGAAGATGAAGTTGATGGTGTAGCTGAACCTGAAGTTGATGGTGTAGCTGAACCAGAAGTTGATGGTGGAGCTGAAGATGATGGTTTAGGCCTCCAAATAATAAAGCTGTCGAAAGAACCTTTGCACAGCTGCTTTTTTTCTCATTATACATCTTTATTTAGAGGTCATTTGCATTTTCAAGTCCCTGTTAATTTTAATGCTTTGTTCTGTTATTGGATCCACTTCAGAAAATATGTTCATTGCTTGCTTCATATAATATCCACAGACCCCTCGCCTTTTTCATATCGTTTTAACACATCTTGTTTCTCGGTTAAGTTTATACACTTTCTTTTAGCTTTTGATCCAGCACTACCATCACTTGCTCTTTAGCTAATGTTGAACAGGGACACAAAAATGCCGTAAGCAACCTGAGAAAGTTTTTTTACTTTTCCTGTTCAGATGCGTGAAAACAAAAGGCCCACCAAGCTGCGACTGTTTATACGAGTGAAGTTGGCTTCACCACTCACAAGCCCAGCAGCCTCCGTGCGCAGGCCGTGTTTTTTTATTTTTTTGTATAATACATATCCGGATTTAATTAATATTTATTTGAAAATGTAATTTTATTTTTTATTCCATTTTCGTCGTAAATACAAAGAAAATAATGGTGTAAATTGAATGGGTCCTAAATTAACTAGGGTCTTAAATATGAATCAGCGTTAGTAGAACCGTCGTTATCGGAGGCTGCACAATAATGCTATTAAGAGGTACGGGTATACCTCGTATGACATTGTTGAAGCCAATGAGTACTTAACAAGCTTAATGATATTTTCATTATAAAGTAATGTCATAGCTTTCTCAAGAGCATTATTTTCCTTCTTTTTACATTGATACTATCTAAGTTATATACAAGAAATGTATTAGTCAATCTCCAATCCTAAATAACTAACCAATTAAAGCATATTCGTCAACTCTTCCTTATACAGTGTTACCAGAACACCCGCCTCACATCGTGCAACTGAATTTGGACGAACTTCTGCTGTTGACTGTACAACAAGATTTGTTACTCAAAATACTGTCTGACCCTCCTACTTTAACCAAATATCTTGGGGTCAAAGAGATTAAACCTACAACACCTACCATGTATTAGGGTAAGATTATGGTTAAATAAAAAAGGTGAAGCCTTTACTCACAGCCAGTAAACCCTCAAATTTAATCTTGTTAACTCATCTGTAAAACCAGAAGGATTACATGTTGAAGTTACATCTAAGGAAGCAAAAGACATTAATTATGGCAACTAATGCAATAACTAAACACACAAGCAAGTGGTCCTGGGTTCAATCGTTAGGCAGGGTGAAACTGTGGCTAAGTTTCTTTACAACATTTGGTTGTCTACCCAGCAGTAACTGGGAAAATAAATGTTACTCACTTGCAGATTGTGTTCTGGGGTTATGATTAGCTACCTATATACTGTAGTTGGTACATTGACCATTTTTTGTTTTTTTATTCCATGACAGTGGGTCATGCAGGTCATTAACTTAAGGTGTGGTTGTTGTGTTGGTGACGGCTTCTAAACTTTAAAGAAATTCATGCCAAGGTGGACCTAGGGGTTGGCCAGCCTTGAAAATGAGGGGTAACCATTATTACATAAGCAAAAATCCTAAAATGTTGTGTTATAGCATCCAACAAAAATATGAGGTCACTTGAACCTGAAGCCTTTTTCTGGCATACAATGCATCACTGTATAAATGTGCAATGGCATGGCAGCATAGAATCAAAGCACTTCATTCAGCAACTATCTGTTCTTCTCCACCCACACAAGGGGTCACAGCTCAAGATTGAAGAAGCCACAAGTCTAGAAAATTGTGAGGGGAAACTTTTTCAAAGTGAGAGTTGTGAACTCTTGGAACTATCTGCAAGTGTTGTGACGGCACCGAGTGTGAGCTCTTTCAAAACCAGACTTGACCAACACTGGAGCAGGTTCAGGCACATTCAGGAGCCGGTGCATGTCCAGTACTTGCCAACAATGTGTAACAGTGGTGAAGAGGATAAAAAATATATAATATATTCCTAGGAACAAACTAAAAGATTGACACAAATTTCCCAATCCACAGCATGTCATAAAATTCAGTTATATGAACTACTTAGTTATCACTGACTACAAGCACTCTAAAAATAGTTACTGAACTCTTATGTCTGATACTTTCAAAATCTATTTTCAGCAATTTCTCGGACTCCTTTTAAACACCCGAATGAGTATAAAGGAGGCCATATAAAACCCCTTTCAACAAGTAAGTACAGTATATAAAACTAAATACATAAAATACAATAGTTGTCTTTGTAAAGTAATTATGGTACAAAGAAATTAGAGAAGCAAATATGTGGATACAAGGAAAGATTGTGGAGAGAAAAGAATTACAGTAGAACGTCAATATAACACAAGATAGGTTCCAAGAGAGGTCCTTTAAACCGAATTCGCACGAAATTGAAGTGTTGTTTCAATGGAATAATTTAGTTTGGTACTTGAGAGAAACACAAAATACTAAAAAGAGTGAGAGTCTACCCAGATGCACCTCAGCCCATCTCCTAGAAAAACAAAACATTGTTTTTTTGTTGTATTGTTAAAACAAACACTCATAAATCAACACAGCTAAAATTATGGGATGCAATATGGTCTGTTTACTGGCTGGGAAGATGGGGGGGGTGATATGTCTGACACTTGATGCCAAGGTCTAGTGCTTATTTATTTATCTGTCCTTTAGAGTGACTAAGTTTTTCTCTTATAAAGTGTCACAGAAGTGAACAGGGAGAATATAATTTACATTGCTGGAATTCTTATAATATAGTGATTAGTTTGAATATAAACATGCTATAGCTCGCATTAGACATACAAATTTTAGTTCTAATTTAAGAATTTTACTACAAGGAGCAAAAATTTTTATCTCGTGCTAAATATATGGCATTTATATTCAGATTATTCGCTATCTTGCAAGGATTCTAGCAATACAAATTATATTCTCCTAACTTTAGTCTGTGACTTATATAAGATCAATACTTTAAGCCTAAAACACCAAACCCTGGCTGGGAAGATGGGGGGGAGGGAGGTGACAGTGACATGTTTGACAGTTGGCGCTGAAGGTCTAGTGAAGTATTTATTTGTTTATTTATGTCATTTAGCTTGAGTTTTTGTTTTTTGCTTATAAAATGTCACAGAAGTGAACAGGGAGAATATAATTTACATTGCTGGAATTCTTATAAGATAGTGATTAATTTGAATATAATCATGCTATAGTTTGCACTAGACAAAAATTTTAGTAATCATTTAGTACATTATTTTGAGTACATGTACAGTACAGCTTTGCCCTTAGGACAGTGTAGCGTGCCCAGATAAACATCAGGCGCAAAATGTTAAACATAATGCGCCAGATTGACTCGTGCAAAGTAGGAAAGATTCGCTTTAAATTAAAACATTTTCCTTAATTGTGGGTGTCGCATTAAATCAATAATCTTATATTGAATTGCTTTTAATTGACGTTCTACTGTAGCAGGACCAAGTAAATTAATGATTGAGAGAGAGGTAAATAACTGGACACCAAGTTAAAGAATGTTGTTACAGTATACAGTGTTAATACTGTACTCAGGAAAAACAATGAAAGAATCTAACATTCATTTCTCCATTTCCCATCTCCACTTGTTTCCATCACCTTTGTACGCATTAGCTCCCTGACTCGCCCCCAACTGACACCCACATCTCTTTACAGTATCTGTTCATTTTAAGCCTTCATAATCTCTTCAATCTAAGAGACCTCATGTATTTTAAAAGCTCAAAATGCTAATACAAGTAGATGTCTAATTGTTTTGTCTAGTGCAAATTATAGCATGTTTATATTCAAATTAATCAGTATGTTACAAGAATCTCAGCAATGTTAATTATATTCACCCAGGTTATTTCACTGGCTGTTTATAAGAGAGAAGCTTAGTCACTTAAGAACTGATAAATATACACGTGTTAGACCTGGGCCTGTGCCAACTGTCAAACGTACTACCTCCCCTCCCCTCGCTCGCTCCCACCCTCTCTCTCCCCCATCTGCCCGGCGTTGCTGGAATCCTTGTAAAACAGTGAATAATTTTAATATAAACGTCATGTATTTTGCTCAAGAGATAAAAATAAATCACCTGTATCACATTACAGTAGCGATTTAAGAGTAAAAGTGTATATGTACGGATATAGTATTCCACATACACGTAAGTATAAATACAAAGTTTATGTGATGATCGGACAATGTCCATTTCGGTTAACGCCACGTTTCCAAGAACGTATCTAGGACGTTAACCGGCACATGACTGTATATATATATTATATTATTTTTATGTCCATTAAGTGAAAAAAATTAAACAAGAGGTCTGTCTGTATAATATTTGCAAAAAGAATTATAAATATTAGCTTAAAATAAATATACAGTACAACTTGCATCAATTGTAAAAGCATAAGTATACTCACCTACAGAGCAGTATGTTATCTTTGTCAGAAGATTGTCTCGTGTCACAGGTTCACCCTCTGCAGGTGGAGGCTCAATGAAAGTTTGGCACACAAAACATACAGTAAGGTCCACACGAACGCATTTCCCATCATTCTGGAAAAAAAGGACAAAAATTTTATATATACATTCAGGATGCCCCCCCTCCCCCCCCCCCCCCCCCAAAAAAAGTAGAAAAGAAAAAAGTAAAACTGTTTTTACACCCAAATAAATTTAGAAATGTAATAGAGTTTTAATCCTATGTGATGTAACATCTCTGTTAGCCGGAATCCCTCAAACCCGGAATTATCCATTAGCTGGAATTGAAATTTGATCAGAAAATCATTCCCAAAGCCGGAATTTTCAAAAAATTTCCAGTTTTAGGAACAAATTTTTTGAGGTTGAAAATTGAGAAAATTTTCTGAAAATGTCTTGAATAAAGATTTTTTTTTGGGGGGGGGGGGACCTACCCTAACTCAATGTCAGGTGGAGGTAAGGTACGGGATTAGTGGTCTCATATTACTGACCTGCTGATGGAACGTCAGGTCACCCTTTTTAGGGAGGGGAATTAGTGGGTCTCATGACCTGAAGGTGTCTTCAATAAACACGAAACCTTAAGTATTTTTAGAGAGATTGTGATAAGTATAAATGAGCAAAGTTGTATCCCTTCAACATTACATTACATATTATTTTAAAATATGGAGTGAGAAAGCAGAAAGGTGTGAGTGATTAGAGAGTTGGAGTGGAAAGGAGTGATAACATGCACCAGTGTTGCCAAACAATAAGCTCCTCAAGAGCCGATCTTTTAATTCGCCCCCATGCAGTCACACAACAAGACCCTCACTGGATGCTTGTTGTCTAATTCCCGTGTGCGTGTGTAATAATAATAATAATAATAATAATAATAATAATAATAATAATAATTAATGGTTTGTTGAAGGAGCGTGGCAGTCGGAAGGCTGAAAATATACAGTTGCATAATTGGGGAATGGGTTTCTTGATTTACAAATAATATACAAGTAACATAAGTGATACAAATGTTATATATAATAACTAGGTGGGGAAAAGGTCACACTACAGGGTATTTCAACACAGTACAAGTTGTACCTCTCTAGTCCGGCAACCTCGGGACCTGACCGGTGCCGGACCATGGAAATTCACCCTTTTCCTGGACAGATAGTGACTTGCGCTTAAGTTAGCATCACTTTCACTGCTTCGTGGTCTCTTTGAAGACATATTGAAGGGTTAAATGTCGTACAGTAGCTTCTCAAATTTTACGAGTTTTTAATTCACCGTTTTTTATTTGGACACACAAAAAAAAAACCACTACATAATTAAAAATATTGACGGCGGAAACTTGAATTTCGACGGGTTTGAACAGCTCGCCAACGTTCAGACGACGTGCACAATTGTGTAAACAGTGTCATTTCTCTTATGTACAAAAGATTCATTATTGTTTATTACTGAATGTCTTTTTTATTGAATTAATGTTTATGTGTGCAAAATGAGCAATACAATTCAATAATAATACGTAGAATATTAAAACACACGCGGAAATGAGACAGCATTGTTTTCGTTGATAACAAAACCAGTGACTGAGTGGTTCTACATACAAAACAAGAAAATAAGACCTTGGTTGTAGCTCTAGTAAAATTTATGTAAAAAATTAATATGGTTGTTTTAAGTAATGTTATTTAATGTTAAGAAATAAAACAATAAAAGTAGCAAACCATTAATGTTAAAGAAAAAAGTGAGACTGCGCGTATGTAAGTGAGCACATGTAAAAACATATCATCATTACTCTACATAAGAATATGAAAGCAACACTTATTTACTGTTCATATATATTGAAGGGTTAAATGTTATACTCTGCACTATATAGACGAACAGAGAGAGAGAGCCGAACTGCAAGATGTAAATAAGCCTTAATTTCTCGAGGCTTTGTTGTTGTTGTTTTTTTACGGGAATTAGCCCACCCAGGCACAGGTCACTGACCCACATTGGAGCCTAAGGGGCGAAAATGCAATACTCCTGTAATAATAATAATAATAATAATTCAGATAAGTCAAAAAAAAAAAAAGAAAAAAAAAAAAAAAAAAAAAGCTTCTTATCTACCTATTGGACAAACTAAAATCGTTCCGGACCACAGAATGCCGGACTAGAGAGGTACAACCTGTAACAGTGTGTTATCGCCACGCACAAATTGTGCGCACCGGCCACATGTTAAGTGAAGAAACTGTTTACAACTCAGAATAGCTTTTTAAGCGAGATGGAGCTGGTAGCAGCTGTGTGACTGTCTGAGGGACAGTCTATTGCCTTCTACTGTAAAGACAACATCTTGATTCTCGCCCACAACATTTTCCTGCAGGACAATATATTTTTTCTCCTTGGCCTAGTCCTAGACCCCAAAATGTGAGTGTGACTGTGAACTGTTGAATTCTCTGAGAACTCTAAATAACTTTAATAAGTGTAATTATGTACTGTATATTGATCATATTATTCAAACTGTGTCCAGATGTACCATCAGTTGTTATATGTGAATTGTATTCAACAGGTTTTGACCGAATTATGCTCATCGCGTCAACGACAAGGGTCTTATTGTCCTCCACAAACCAAAATCGCTCCAATGAGCGATTACAATCAAAACGTGGGTCCTACAGTCTGCCGATACAGTCTACTGAGAACTGGCGAGTGACTCGACCGTCAACGGACCTTGAGCGGGGCCCTTCCCCCCGGCACACCCCGCAGGGGATCAGGGACGCCTTTGTGTGAATTCGTGAATCATCGACTAAAGTGTGATGCCTATAATATAATAATAGTTAACCCCAGCGAAAAGGGGGTTGTGGGTTGAGTGTGTGTATAGCACTCGTATGTGTATAGCACTCGTATGTGTATGTAGAGAAGCATGACGCCTCTGTAGGTGGGTCCAGTGTCAGAAAGGACTGGTCTTGGTGCCAAAATTGTTCGTACGGGCGCGCGGGAGTGTTATCGTTCATTCCGGACAGGCACGCCGCCTGCTGCGAGGATCACGTGTCAGGAAAGAGTGAACTCTGTGTCAATAATATTCGTGCGAACATGCGGGAGATACAGTGATCAAAGCGTACCAGCCAGACTAGATCACTAAGTTTAAGAAGGCTGGGGTGTGTGTGTGTGTGTAAATAAGAAATAAGAATGAGTGTAGTGCGCTTTCTGTTAGGAAATAAAGGGTTGTGAAAGTTAGGTAACGTTGTGTAAGTAAGTAAGGGCGCCGCAGTAGTGTTTGTTACATCAGTTGTGTAATGAGTCCCTACATTGATTGTGGGGTCTCTGTGGTCATGTTAAGAGTGACATCACTTACTGCGTATGGCACGTCACGTATTTGAGGGATATCACTCGTGCATATGTCACGCGCTTGTGTGACGTCATGCGTGCGAATGGCACTGTTTGTGTAAAGTCACTCATGCGTATGGCAGTTTGTGTGACGTCATTCGTGTATGGCACTGCGTGATGCCACTCGTGTGTATGGCACGCATGAGTGTGTCACTCGTGTGTATGGCACTGTTTGCGTGACGTCACTCGTGCGTATGGCGCTGTGTGTGGGCCGTTACTCATGCGTATGGCACTGTTTGTATGACGTCACTTGTGCGTATGGCACTGTGTGATGTCACTCGTGCGTATGAAAAGCATCAGTGTATTGGGTTTTATATCTAGAAGTGTAAGTAATAAGAGTGAAGAGGTCTTATTGCAACTATATCTTGCGCTAGTCAGGCCGCACCTCAATTATGCGGTTCAGTTCTGGTGCCCTTATTATAGAAAGGATATCAATTCACTAGAGTCGGTGCAGCGAAGAATGACGAAAATTATTCTGGGACTTAGAAACCTTCCATATCAGGATAGGTTAAAGAAACTAAACTTGCATTCCTTAGAAAGACAAAGAGTGCGGGGAGATATGATAGAAGTATTCAAGTGGGTGAAAGGAATCAATAAAGGGGATATAGATAAAGTTCTTATAATATCCGAGCAGGATAGGACTCAGAACAACGGATTTAAGTTGGATAAGTTTAGGTTTAGGAGGGAGATAGGAAGGAACTGGTTTACAAATAGGGTGGTGGACGAGTGGAACAAGCTTAGCAACTTTTTAGTAAGTGCGGGAACTCTGGAAAGTTTCAAAAGGAGGCTAGAAATATTCATGGATGATAGAGAGTGGTAGTAACTCTCGACAGGAGCTGCCATGCACAGGCCAACCGGCCTATTGCAGACTCCTTATTTTCTTATGTTCTTATGTTACATCTCCAATTGTGTGATATCAGCGATTGTGGGACGTCACCATGAGTAGTAGCCGATACTAAGCATTACTGCATACATTTATCGAGCAAGACAGATCACGCTCGTTGTTCTGGCAGTCATGGACATGGAAGGGAATGAGTAAAAAAATTAGACAATGTCGCGTCACACCCACCCCACCAAGGCAGCGTGAGATAAACCTGTCTCCTGAGAAGAGAAGGAACCACCAGAAGGAGGGATTGAGGGGCAATTATGTGAGCAATACCAACAGACGCAGCAGATGTTTGCTCACATGACAGCGATGATGCAGAACGTCACCAAAGGTATGACTCGACTACAAAGTATGGGCAGCATAGAACTAAGTGATAGCAAAGCCAACCTCCAGAAGGAGGACCTCAAAAGAATAACTCAGGAAGCCATAGCCACTGAGACACTGGCTGATGCAGCATCATAGTTCACCCAAAACATCATAGATCCGGAGCGGCCTTCTACACCCAAGGTCAGACCCTCCTATGGAGACTTTCTAATGACTGCTCCACCCTACAAACAGAGCTGGTAGCAATCTCAAAGGCCCAAACAAACCACATTCACCACCTTCTCCGGGTCATCACATGATACCCACCACCCACATTGCTTAGCAAGTATCCTCCCCTACAAGTGCGGACCCCAGTTCAAGGGGCGCGCCACTCCGAAACTAACCACGTCCAAGAGTTGGGGTTGGTGGCAAGTGTTCACTGACCGATGGTCCGCTTACACTTGCAAACCTGCAGTATCCTTTCATATCTGCAGGTAGGACAACCTCCATCCCCAATCCCAAATCCGGCCTGGCTGCTCCAAGAGCTCCAGCCGGAACCACCAAACGGGCTGCCTACAGGCAAAGGCCCGCGTCGGACTACGGTCCGACAATCTCGACAACAATAACAACAGAAGATCGCGGAGAGGTGTTATCACTACCAGAGACATGACCTTCCTCAAACCGAAACTGACGAAGAAACGCTATATACTCCAAGAGGACTCCTAGCGCTCACCTTAACCGCGGAGCCGGAAACATTTCACCAGGGGGAGCGCGGAAGTACTTCCGAGCATCAAGCTCACTCACCGAAACCACTAACGTTGATGAAGGACCAAAAGGACAACCCGCCGAGGTCCGAGGGCTGGGTGAGAAAACTGTTAGAAATTATGAGGTTCTCCCAGGCCGACGCTGAAGTTCAGCGGAGGAACTTGTGGTGAATACTGGGAGTTCAAGGGACCCTTCGGGCGACACGTTGGGATGCCGCAGATACTTGATGCTTTGAAATTAGAGACACTTTTCGTCGCCTACGCCAGCTCCGCTAAGGACGCTTTGCAAGGATGCCTGCAAATACAAGATCCCAAAGCATGGTACAAGGAAGCATTGGACATATTAGAGAAACGTCACGGCAACAAGCACACTTACGTCTGTCAGCTAATAAGGTCCAACTGTGAGACTAATGACGCGAAAGGCCCCCAACAGTTCTCAGACGAACTGTGGAATTGCATGAGGAACTTGAAGATTCTGGGAGAACTATATCAGATTGACAAGTATGAATCAATACATACGTTAGCTGAGAGATTCAAGGGAAAGATAAGGGACGACTATGTGGATAAGGTGCATAAATACCAAAGGAAGCAAGGGAAGCCTCCTGGGATTGAGTGGATGTTGGAATTCACTATGGATATGGTCGACAAGGTGGAGGAGGCCCCAAGGAACAAGGACCGGAGGAACCAAGCAGAATATATGCAGACTCACCCTCACGCCAATCCTCGTCAAGGAAGAAACTTGTGGGTCTGGTGACATCAGGAATAAAGACAACCAGAGTAACGGACGATGAACGCTGCTCATTATGCCGCGGAGATCACCTTCTTCAGATGTGCCGGACATTCCTCATCATGTCCACAGGGAAGCAAACTTCCCTCGTAAGGGAAGAACGTCGCTACTTCGTCTGCCTGGGTCGTAATCACCGGATAACGGAGAGCAGCCAGAAGATGGTATGTGGTATAGATGGCTGCTCTGGAGTACACTCAAGGCTTCTGCACTTCACGGGAGTTCCGACGAGCAGTGGCAAGGCGCAACGGGGCGAAGTTGAAAGAGAACACCAGACCAGTTTCCAAAGGGTGAAGAGAGCAATCACTGGGGGCACTTCCCTAATAGACATATCACCTGACCACAAGCGACCTTGAATGAGTCAAATGAAGGCCATTATGCCACCACCGGAGTCGGCAACTAGTGGAGCTAAATCATGGAAGACCGAAGCCGGTACAAGCACCATGGGGAAAAGGACTGGGCATACACAAAGCGTGCTGGTGACCACGAACAGAGGAAATCCACATAAATAGGTCAGAGAAACCATAACAACAACGGAATTGATGATCGGCGTGAAGAACCCAATGATTGAGAGTTGTGATTGCAAGAGTCCAGCAGAGTCGCACTTCCAATAGTGAAAGTCAGGATGGAGGAGAAGAACCAAGAGGCGAAGGAGCAGTGGTCACCGGAGCTCTCTTGGATTCAGGCAGCAACCAATCATACTGCACGCGTAGTCTAGCTAAGCGGCTGCAGGCAGAGGGAAGACCAGTTTTTTTTCCTCTCCATTGGCACGATCATTAAAGAAAGAAGTAGTGTAAACGCCGAAGGGATCAGTGTAAAGGTGGTTAGCGTAGGAGTAAAAAAGAGCCGATCCATCACTATCTCCAAGGTCATTGTTGTTGAGAATCTACAGTCTTCTCTGAGAGTTTTCGGTCAAAGACACCCAAGACTTTAACATGTGGGAACACCTCCCAGGTACCGCACTACGCCAAGCACCGAAAAGAGTGGATCCCCTGATAGGTCTGGATGTACCACAAGTATTAGTGCCGTTAGAAGTAAGGACCGAGAAGGACAGAGAGCCATTTGCAACACGCACCCTTCTGAGCTGGACTATAAATGGACTGCTCAGAGTGGTGAGCCGTGATCAACCACTTTGTCGGAGTGGCAACATTAAATTTGGAGACAAATCTGGAAAAAACAAGTCAGGCACTTCTGAGAATTTTTACCCAGCCTACAGTAACGATGATCCCGTCCCTGTCGTAGACAAGAGAGTCCCGATGCAGTGGTCAATGTCAATTACTCAAGTGGACGGACACTACAAACTTCCAATCCTGTTTCACCATGAAGAACTGGAATGCCCAGACAATAAGAAGCTTGCCGAACAGCGATTGGCGGGACTGAGAAAAATGCCTCTAAAAGAACCCAGGGCTCTCTCAGAGGTATCAAGAAAAGAAGTGACGTCTAGTCGACGAGGGACATGATGAGCGAGTCCCACATCAAGAACTCGGTGTTGCACCCGGGAAGACCTGGTATCTCCCACACCACCCTGTGTTGTATCCCAACAAGCCAGAAAAGGTGAGAAAAGTTTTGATTGTGCAGCTGAATATGAATCGATGTCATTAAACAGCCACGTGATGCAAGGGCCAGACCTTAACAACAATTTGATGGGAGTCCTCATCAGATTCATACAAGGAAAGGTGGCACTCATGGCTGATATCGAGGCAATGTTCCACTAAGTGCGAGTAGTACCCGAACATCGTGACGTCTTACGATTCTTATGGTGGACGGACGACCAGCTGCCAGGGGCCCCACCACTTACTGAATGACAGTGCATCTCTTTGGAGGTATGTGTAGCCCTTCATGCGCCGGATATGCGCGCTACAACGAACATTCTAAGATTACAGGGAAAGTCTCCATGATGACATCAAGAAAGCGAATCGTAACTTCTACGTTGACGATCTGCTTCTCTCAGTAGATTCGCCGGGGAAGGCAACGATAATTACCTATTGACTGAGACAGCTGATGAAGAAGGGCAGATTCAGACTTACGTAGTGGGTCTGTAATCAAAAGGAAGTCCTCAAGGCAATTCCACAGACAGAGAAAGCCGTGGGAGTAAGGGAAGTAATTTGAAAGACGACAGGCTCCCCACTGAACGAGCGCTGGGAATCCTGTGGGACCTGGAAAAAGACGAACTAGCGGTCTGGGTCCAGATCCCTAAGAAATCGGAGACGAAACGAAGCCTTCTGAGTATGGACAGCTCCATATATGACCCACTGGGACTCATCGCTCCAAACGTCACAAGAGCCAAAATTATATTCCAAAATGAGTGTAGGCGAGGTGCTGGGTGAGATGAACGAATGGATGAACAGAACAGGGTGGCTTGGCGAAGATGGCTAGATGAACTTCCTAACCTATCACGGGTACACATTCCACGGTGCTACTCACCCGAGGATGCAAATCCAGTGGCTGCCGTGCAACTACACCACTTCTATGACGCCTCCCAACAAGCGTTTGGAGCTGTATCGTATCTGAGGACCACGTGTGAAGATGGAACCCACCATATCTCCTTCGTGTGTGGCAAGGCCAAGCTAGCCCCTCTGAAACAGCAGACCATACCTCGACTCGAGCAGACAAACAACTACGACGAGAACTTGAATTACAAATAGACAAATCAGTGTTCCGGACAGACAGTACGGCAGTCCTTCAGTACATACGAAACACCGAAAGACGCTTCCATTCCTTCGTGGCCAATCAAGTGGCAACGATACACGAGGACTCCAATGCGGAACAATGACACCACGTGAAGTCGGCACTGAACCCAGCCAACGACGCTAGTCGTGGACTACATGGAGCAGAGCTCAACGAGGAGGGCAGGTGGATTCGGAGACCTGTTTTCCTCTTGTTGGAAGAGGACAGTTGGCCAAAGAGTCCAATGAGGATTCCAGACCTCACAGACAGAGACCCAGAGGTGAAGAAGGAAACCACGGTGCTGACGACAAACGCTGACCAGAGGGAGGGTATCCACGATGTAAAGGCCTGGGACTTAGGGTAGGAAATCCCTTACCAGACTAATAAGGATCTTAAAAAAGGAAAGTCAAGGACCATGGTTTTCTGAGGAATAACAAACAACCATTTGAGATTGACATCTCTTTACTATAAAAAATATAACACAAAACTCTGACACCACTCAACAAACATCAAATAACAATTACGGGAGTCAAACAATTAATGGAGTTAAACGATTAATGGAATCAAACAATTAATGGAATCAAACAAATTAATGGAATCAAACAATTAATGGAATCAAACAATTAATGGGAGTCAACAACTGATAGAATCGAACAATAAAAGGGAGTCAGCAATTAATGGAATCAAACAATATAATCAAACAATGAACAGATATTTCCTACGGCAGCGGCCCTGGGGAAGGTTCTGGAACGTATTGATCCACTCTCAGGGGAATGGTCCTCACTTGAGCGACAGCGGCCGATGTCTTGATATGGCAGGAGAACACCAGGGCACAGACGGAGAAGATGAACTGACGGTCATGGTATGGGGTACAGAGGATTGATAGTCGATGGGTGAAGGTCTGGGGACACAGCCCACAAGTCCCGAGCCTTTGATGCGATCACAGCCAGAATTTGACAAACAGCGGGGGAGGTAGTGACTGCATTGAGGCTGAGAAGGATCTGCCCCGGTGACACTGGTAACAGCGACGTTATTACCTCCATCCACCCCCCCCTCCCCCAAGTGGGGGTTGCGCCAGCAAACAAGCGAGTAAGCAGCGGTAACGAGCAGGAAGATCGTTTCCGCCCTTACACTCGATAAGCTATGGGCCAGGTATTCCTCGTGGCATCGACTTCTGAATAGCGTAGTGTGGATTAGAAGGTTTTATAAAATGGCGGCTGGGGAAGCGAAAGAACAAACATCACCGAAAACATCGACTCAAGGTCAACAAATTGGAAGATGCGAAGTTAGTCGTCTTAAGATTTATGTAAAAGAAAGGATTCCCTCGAGAACTCGGAATGTTACAACAGGGAACGTGAGTCCACTGGAACCTCGTCTAGACTCAGAGTAGGCGGCCGACTGAAATATGCTGCTCTCCACCCAGACCAGAAGAATCCCATACTGTTGCCGAGGGACAACAGGATCACGGGGCTCATGGTGAGAGAGGTACACTCGACTAGAGCTGGACACTCAGGACGAGAACAAACTCTTGCTATAATAAGTGGGACATACTGGATACCTAGGTGCCGCAAATTACTCGACCGCACAACACGTACGTGTCTGACTTGTCGGAGAAGCAACTGGAGACCTACCCACCAACGCCAAGCCGACCTGCCAGAAAATGGAAGCATGCCCAATTCATCATGGACCAATTTTGGAAGAGGTGGGTAAAGAAATATCTCCCGACACTACGTCAATGACAAAGATTCTTCAAAACTCGCCGTAACCTCCACACTGGGGATATCGTGATCATCTCTGGACAACCCTTCCCCAGGAGTCAGTGGATGCTAGAGAGAGTACTGGAGGCACTACCGAGCGCAGATGGCCTAGTGCGAAGTGTTAAAGTGAAGACAAAGGACTCAGTGTTAATAAACCCAGAGACGAGACTCTGCCTGTTGGAAGGGGTCGTAGAGTGAATCTAATGGTAGACCGTAATTTCATGTGAAGCCCGACAGGGGGAGTGGTAACGCCACGCACAAATTGTGTGCGCCGGCCACATGTTAAGTGAAGAAACTGTTTACAACTCAGAATAGCTTTTTAAGCGAGATGGAGCTGGTAGCAGCTGTGTGACTGTCTGAGGAACAGTCTATTGCCTTCTACTGTAAAGGCAACATCTTGATTCTCGCCCACAACATTTTCCTGCAGGACATTATATTTGTTCTCCTTGGCCTAGTCCTAGACCCCAAAATGTGAGTGTGACTGTGAACTGTTGAATTCTCTGAGAACTCTAAATAACTTTAATAAGTGTAATTATGTACTGTATATTGATCATATTATTCAAACTGTGTCCAGATGTACCATCAGTTGTTATATGTGAATTGTATTCAACAGGTTTTGACCGAATTATGCTCATCGCGTCAACGACAAGGGTCTTATAGTCCTCCACAAACCAAAATCGCTCCTACGAACGATTACACAGTGCAAAAAGGTAAGATTGACTGGGAGTGAATACACTGGTTGATTACAAGTTATTGATAATGTTTACAATTGTTGGGACTGGGCTGTTCTTTTCGCGATCAGTTCCTGCTTGTATGGGCTGGATGCAGTTGTGGTGTTGAACAGCAATTCTTGGACGAGGGATCTCGGGTGGAAGTAGGAGCCGGTGTTGAGGACGGTGCAGAAGTTTCTCACCAAACTTGCAGATGAGGTCGTGGAGATGGTCAGAGAGAGCCGAGAGGGTCAGTGTGTCGAGCGCTTCTTGATATGTGGAGTAGGAAGGGGAGAGAATAATCTTGCATGCCCTCTTTTGCACTTTTTCTAGGTGTTTACGTTGTGTGGCATTTAGGGAGGAACTCCAGGTAGGGGAGGCATAGGTGAGCTTGGGAAGAATGAATGTTGAGTAAACACTGAGGAGCTCGGACGCAGGAACTCCAAGGGACTTGAGTGTTTGAGTGTGCGTGTCTACTGTGTGTGCACATGTATGTCACATACATGTGCACACACCACAGTACTCTGTGTGTGTGTGTGTGTGTGTGTGTGTGTGTGTGTGTGTGTGCGTGTGTGTGCGTGTGTGTGTTTTTTTTTTTTTTTTTGAGCTTGCCAAGCACACTGTAGGATTTGATGAAGAGTTTGTTCAGGAGTCAGGTGGTGAGGTTGTAGTTGACTCCATCCCCTACAAGGGACGACCGAGCCCCCGCGCGCCTACCAGCCAATCAGCGTACAGCCAGCCGTGCCGGTAGACCTACAGTACTCCCCAGTGCGGACGCACACGTAGCAACGCTAGGACCAGAGTGCCTGGCCTCCTCCTCTGTGATTGGTCCTCTCGCTACGCTCACCCCAAATCCTGATCCTCGTAAATTGTATAAATACGGCCATGCCTGGACAGGGAGAGCATTCTACACTCGGCTACTGGACCAGCAACATCTCTCACAGCTCCTCACCACTCAGCTTCCTCAGAAACCTCCTCGCCCTACGGGACCTCTGAGCAAGTTTCTCCTCACCTAGTCACTCCTAAGCACTGCGCTGTACAACAATATATATACAGAAAGCGCATTGTGAGTTTCTATCCTACCTCATTCCTGAGTGTGAGATATCTACATGTACGTACATTTGTGTGGCCATACAAAGAGAATTGACAACTGGCCACATACAGTACGCTACAAGCTGTTGAGAAGCGCTTGGCAACACTCATTTCCACTCCAACTCTCTAATCACCCACACCTTTCTGTTTTCTCACTCCATATTTTAAAATGTCATGTAAAGTAAAGCTGAAGGGATACAACTTTGCTCGTTTATACTTATATCTGCACCTGTACTTACCACAATCTCTCTAAAAATACTTTAGGTTTTGTGTTTATTCAAGACATCTACAGGCCATGATACCCACTAATCCTCCGCCCATGAAAGGGTAACCTGACATTCCATCAGGTCAGTAATACTATGAGACCACTAATCCCCCACCCTACCTCCACCTGACATTGTGTCAGGTCAGGTCAGGTACAGGAGACCCACTAATCCCCCACAGCTCCATGGGAGTGGAAAATAACTGTCTTTGCTGTAACACACAGCTTCATTCATGCCCATATCCTCGAGATTTTTAATTTTTAAATATATTTATATCACCAAGCTTTTAGATAAACTATTCTGGATTATTATAGTAAAGAAATGAAGTTTCTAACTTAATTAGAACTGTATTTACGGATTCCAGTAATTTAGACTCTCTAGGAAAACATCAACACCCAGAAACATTCTGGGAAATTGGGCTAGTATCTGTCTGTGCAAGATGCATATTTTAGACACTCGGAAACTTTTCCCAGTAACCAGAAAAGGTTCAGGGGATAAGGAATTTTTCCAGGTTTGAGAATGTCATCTGGTTATCCGAAAATCTCTCATCCCCGGAAGTGCCCTGCATCAACTGTTCCAGCTAACGGGAATGTCAATGTATTATGAGAGGTGTTAAAGCCTGTGGTATAATTAGTGAATTTATGCCTCATGGTTTTTTTTTTTAAATTGGTATATACGTAAATCTAAATGTATAACATGTACTGTAAGTGCAAGTCTGTACCTTGTCTTTGGTTTATATTTACTTTTATAACTGTCCTGCACCATGGATGAATGTAAATTTTTATTATTTTTACATTTACTTCCATATCCAAATTGTAATTGGTATCTTAGATTATGTATGTGACAAGTTGTGTTTATGGTCTTCAGATCCACACATAAATATTGCATGTATCTGATATTTTAGGTGTGTGATCCCAAGGTCCACTGCACCCATGTTATAATTATAAGTCATTCATTAGTTTCCCAAATTCACATATTCACCAAACTGTCAGTTTCAGAGGTGTGTGACCTTGAGAAGTTCTAACATGTTTTATAAATCTTCAAATTCCCAATTCCTCTTACAAAAAACATCATTAAACTATGCCTGAATTTAAAGGGTCAAACCATGGCAGTGCTCACTAGTTCACTCACTCAAATCACATACTGCTCAGTAATGGCTCTGTTAATCAAACAAAGCACCAAAAACAGACAGGCAAATAGCATCATGGGTACTGGTGTTGAGGAAAAAAAAAGGTATTTGTATACAACAAGAAATTCCAGATTTGAAAATTACAAAAAATATACATTTAGACAAAGTAATTGTAGTCATTAATATTTTTAAAGTGGCCCTCCTTGATATTTGACACTGACTATGTTTTAGCTTCATTCTAAGTACTTTTTCTTGCACTGATCCAATATTATAATAATCTGCCAACTGAGACCTGACAAAGTCTCTCTGCAATTTCAGCTGTCCAGTACTTTATTGAACAACTACTCGACAAAAGAGCATGGAGTGTACAATAATGTCTTGTTGCTCACAAAGAATTAATCGTATTACTTCACTATGACTGACAAGTATCCTGTAAATTAACTTACGTCACAATAAGCAGTCAAGTCTTTGATTACCTCCTGTCAATTACACAAGATATTTTCCATCTATTCTGTCTACAATACACACTACATTCACGTCCCTTTTCCCACATATTAGTAGATCAATACTTACTGGAGCATCTGGGTGTTCTGTGGATTGGTTACAAACGATCCATGTGTCATGAGCATTTCCATTGGCCGGATCCGTGGAGGGTATCTGTCGTATGTGTGACCAGAAGAGAGCATCACGCTGTGCTGTTGGCCAGACTCTCTTATGTAGCTGCAGGAAAATCAGTGTATCATCCGATATCCTGTCCAGAACTGTCATTTGTTCAATACTAGCTGAAAAAGGAAAGGAAGGTTGTAAATATGATAACTCACTATCATAGTTTTACATTGCACATTACAGATGCAGCAACATTTAAAGGAGCATAATAGCTAACAATATTTGACCAGAAATATACCATCGATCTTTTAACTATCCCAGCATGCTAATACATTTCTATCCTCCTTATTGTGTTGCTTGCATACTATGACTGACATAGAATACATGGATTACTATGTCCTCCATAAATATTTGCAGAAAATCATCGATTCATAATTTTTAAAGAAACAGCTGGTGCAGACAGGTGTCTGTTAAATTTATTCAATTTGCCAAACACCGAAGATAATATAAGCATAATTTTTGTTTAACCTTTCCTCCATTCTTAAAACTGAAGGACAGCAAAATTATTTAAATAGTATAGTACAGTCGGCCCTTAACATACGCGGGTTTATAATACAGTGACCCCTCGTTTAACGAACACCTCGGTTAACGTAATTTCGATTAACAAACTGCCTTCCATAAGGATCTTCAATTCGGTTAACGAAAAAAAATTCGGTTAACGGAGTTCTTACGAACCGACCTCAACATGTTTTCGCTTGCACTGACCGGGCAACCAGCTTTAGTATCAGTCCGCCAATACATTAATTGGTTCTAGGGCTTAAATTCCTTACTATTTTAGTAAATATCAAGAAGTTTATACTATTCAATAATTTTAAAAGTTTAATATTAAATTTTTTAGTCATTTTAACAATTATTGAACATAATTGAAGGTAAAGTGACTAGTTTAATGCGCGGCATCCAGCCTCTTAACATAGCAAACAGCAGTTAGTCTCTCTCTGTTTTCACTGGAGGTAACATCTTGCTTAAGACTCTCTTCAACTAAATGCTCTTTTTCTGTGTTTCCACGCAAATTATTGGTCATTTTGAAATATATTTTACATATTGACAATATATAATGCAGTGCAGTGTTGATTTAAAGAAAATAATCTTGAATTACACCAGAGAGCTAAAATTTTATGGGTGAAATGGCGCAATGGGGTGACTTCTCTTCCACCCCAATGCCGTCTCTTCTTCCTTCTCCTCCACCCCCATTCTAAATCCCATCATCATCATCCAGGAGCCTTCTACATACACACCTCAAAGTAAGTGAACTTTTCTACCATTTTTGTTGAATTTAGGAAATTTTCGGTGAGCTGGAACCAATTACCCAAAAACCCATTGAAACATTGGTTTCGGTTAACGAACTTTTCGGTTAACGAATGACCTTCTGGAACGGATTGAGTTCGTTAACGGAGGGGTCACCACGGATTTGCAAATACGCGGATTGCCCCGCCGGAGGAATATTCTGTACATTAAAGTAATTGAAGTACATTCAAATCGCGCGCCATTCAACTCACGTGGCACCGAACACGGGACACCGCCCGCTCCTGCAACCTCACACACACACGTATAGCTCTCCCTCACTCAAGTCAGTCTCGCTGTAACCACACTTGTGTTGACATCAGCATTGTAGTTGCAAAAATATTACATTTCCGTGAATGTATTATATCAAGCACAGTATGAATAGAATATCACTAATATAACAGTATTTTAACCGAAAACTACTAAAAAAACGAGTAACATATCATGAACATCGGAAGGCTAGGTAAAGTCTTTTGTTTTCATGTAGTTTATCCTAATTTACATTGAAATGCATTACGTTTCAGAGAAACTACTATATATATCTGAGAATATGGAAATGTAATATTTTGCTGAAATGACGTACGTATTACAGTGGAAAGTGACGAAAGCAATGACTCGCTTTCTTTCTTTCAAAAGATGTTACCGTAATCGCTTTTCGAATGGTTTTCAGTTAAAAAACTGTTGTATTACAATAATATCCTATCCTAATTCACTTATGATGCAACAGTTTTCTTAACTGAAAACCATTCGAAAAGCGATTATGGTAACATCTTTTGAACGAAAGAAAGCGAAAGTCATTGTTTTCGTCACGATTTTATCCCACTTTCCACTAATACGTACGTCATTTCAGCAAAAATATATTACATTTCCGTGACTGTAGTATATCAAGCACAGTATGAATATAATATCATTGTAATATAACAGTATTTTAGCCAAAAACTATTAAAAAAACGAGTAACATCTCTTGAACATTGGAAGGTTAGGTGAAGTCTTTTGTTTTCGTCATGTATTTTATCCTATTTTACATTGAAATACATCACATTTCAGCAAAACTACTATTTATTTCTGAGAATATATTCATTCAGGCACAGTTTAGGTAAGATATACATGTGCTGTAACATTTTTTTAATTGAAAACGATTCGAAAAACACGTACCCTCTAGCCCTGTTCAAGGAGAAGACTGGGAGGAGCTGTTTGGTGCTTAAGACGATGACAAGGAAAATGATTTTGATGGATTTTAATAAAAATATTCAGAAAGACCCTGGCACTGTCAAGGAAAGTGGCTGCTGAAGGCTTCCAGGACATGGCAGAGGACGAGATTAGGGAGCTAATTGAAGAGCACGACACTGAGCTGACCGAGGAGGATCTACAGGAGTTAGTAGACTCAGGCAAGGAAGAGGAAGCGAAAGGGAAAGAGGATGAGGAAGAGCACCAAGAAATAACGTTGGAGAAGTTGGGGGAGATGACCAGGAATATTGAGGCACTGAAAAACCTGGCCTATAGTATGGACCCCTCCATGGTGCGTGCCCTGAAATTCATGCGAGGGATGGATGACGTTTTCGCTCCATACAAAAACATCATGGAAGAAATGAAAGAAAGAGATGACAACTCCCCATCACCATGTTCTTTGATCACTGAAGGAGAGATTTAACACCATCAATCACTGGCAGCAGTGAGGAAGCAGCTGAATCCACCGTCGCCCCCACTTCACCACCTGTTATGGAATTGAGTGACGATGAGCCCGATGATACCCGTCCTGTCGCCGAGGATAGGTACGGTACAGTAAAGTGAAAAAATTTTATCTCTTTTTTTTTAATAGCTTTTCTTGCCATGTTTATTGTTTGTAAAAATGCACAGCACAGTACAGTTCAGTACTGTACATAGGAAGTGGAGGTGCAGTTATTCACAAAACATTTGTGTTCGTTGTCGGCAGTAGTGACGGTGAGGAGGTGGAGGAGGGAGCGGAGGGAGCGAGTTGGGAGGAGTGGTGGCCTTGGACGCGGGAGCAGGGACGAGTGGAGATGCCAGCCAGTACATTACGGGTGTATTAATTGTTTTTATAGCTATTTTTGCATTTTAATATTCAATATTGTACATACGTTTCAACAAAACTACCATTTATTTCTGAGAACATGGAAATGTAATATTTTTGCTGAAATGATGTACGTATTGCAGTGGAAAGTGGGATAAAATTGTGACGAAAGCAATGACTTTCTCTTTCTTTCGTTCAAAAGATGTTACCGTAATCACTTTTCGAATGGTTTTCAGTTGTGGGATTATAAGGCTAATGATAGAATAGAATATTATTGTAATACAGTACGAGTACAACAGTTTTTTAACTGAAAACCATTCAAAAAGCGATTACGGTAAAATCTTTTGAATAACGAAAGAAAGCAAAAGTCATTGTTTTCGTCTTTCCACTGTAATATGTACGTCATTCCAGCAAAAATATTATATTTCCATATTTATTTCTGAGAATACTTATATTCATTCAGTCACAGTTAAGGTAAAATATACTTGTGATGTAATATTTTAATGAAAATACGGTATCGTAGTTTTCTTTTGCTTCAAATTTAATTCACAAAGATTGATGTTTCAAATGTAATGAACAAAAATTTATGTACAGTATCTATAAATAAACTTTAATAAATGAATACTTTGTTTTTACATCGTCCTGTGCTACCATACCATGGATTTGGCTACTTTGGGCTTGCTATGATGACGCAAGAGCTCTGCCCTGGCAACTGTACCGACACTCACAGCTGGTGGTGCGTTGGTGCATCATTTCCATTGTTTACTGGTAGTTACCGGTAAATATTTTTCAACCTAACGAAACTATTACCCGTTTAGAGGTCGACCCCCAATTTTTTGCCAAATAATTTGGTCTTAAAATCTTGAACTACACACAGGTATATACGGTAAATAAGGACATGGGGGGGACCAGGTTTTTTTTTAGGGGGGGGGGGGGGGGGGCAGCACATATACGCAAATTTTTAACATCCACGGGTATCTCTGTTATGTAACCCCCGTGTATGTTAAGGGCCAACTGTACTGTATATGTAGTTTCTCTCTAATTACTTTGGTAACTACAATCATGCCGTTAAATTGTGACTGATTGACTGACCATCACCTGACATCAAAATAGCTGGGGAGAGATACTTACAGGCAGATTTTCTTACTGGATCACCGAAAGATAAAATTTATATTTATACAGTAGATACAGTATATTCTTTCAGTGAAGACGAGCCCGGAAGGATAAAAAGCATCATTCACTAAGTGACTTGAAAGCAGAGGATATCAGTCACTAAAGATCTACTGTTTTCCTAGTTAGAAGATGAGCGTGCGTGGTCGCCATCCAGACAGTATAAAAATTTGCCCCAAACACAATATCTGAGAGACATAAACAAAATAAAAGTCACTCGATTTCCTCACCGTGCTAAGAAGTATAAATACCAAATATAAAATCCTCGTGGCACTTAGTATTTCAGCTATTACAACACAAATTAGAAGAGCTTTCCTTGTGCATATTTACAGCTGATTCGCCAGGCAAGAAAATGACGGTAGCAGTGCGTGTGATGGAGGGTTTTGAGAATTGCAATTAAATGCCAGGTAGCGACGTTTCCTTTTAGTATTACGTATTTAAGTAATTATTAGATGTTTTAATTGCCTGTATGTTGGCCTGGCGAGTTAATGCTAGGCATTTACATACCTAGGTATAAAGCTAGACGTCCCATGCTGGACTATATCACAAAAACAGGTTTTTAGAATTTTTTTTTTTAAATTAAATAATACTTACTGTCCCATTCAAATCTAACATCAGGTGACCAAAAGTGGTGAGCCATCTCGTGTGCTGTTGCTCCTCGTACTTGATGCACAGCTTTGAGAGGATCAACAACCAACCCATCTTCCTCTAGTTCACGCCGATACATCTTCATCTCACCTTCCTCAGCAAAGATTTGCCATATCCCTCCTTCAACACCTTGTTGAGCATAACCTAGCTGCTCCATTGTTAGTTTCTCAATCTGGCAGAGGATGTAATATATTTTCAGCTTCCTAATTCACAATCATAACATAATTCACATCATTTTTCCACACAGCATGACAACTGCATTTCCATTAAGTTACTTTATAAATTCAAGATTTTAATGATGAAATATACAGTGAATCAATCATTGCCATCATCATCATCACTGCTTTACCTCCACCTTCTTCACTTGTGTGGGTTAGTCATGATTACCTGATAGCGTGGCATTCTGGCTGCCATCAGGCAAATTTGTAACAAGTTTTATGGCTGGATGCCTTTCCTTTATCTAAACTACCTGTAGGTTGTGAAACACATTCAAAACAGTTACTACTATTGGAAACTTTCATACCTCAAACAAATTTCCATAAAACTTTACCTGTGGCCAGAGAGGATGTGTGGCTGCAGGTTTCTGAGGAGCTGCCAACTGTTTCTGTCGTAGGCGTTCCCTGAACTCCTCCTCTTCATCCATTTTGTCCAAAGCAGATTCCACAGCATCAAAGAATTCGTCTTCTCCTATTACACTATGTGGCCCTTCCTGCAATGAATCACAGCATTGTTACTAAATAATAAATTTTTACTGTCAGATATCACTTTAGTACTTCCTTTATCTATATACAGCATTCTCCTAAACTTAGTCATTATGTTAAATAGATACAAGTTAACAAAATTACTTATAAATCAAATGTAACTCTTGAACTTAATAAACCAATTCCAGACATAGTATTTCAGGCTTATTTTCAGTGATTTTCAATACAGAGACAAATACTCTCCAATGTGTTTTCATAGAATAGTTTTAATATAAAACCAATTAAAAAAAAACATGAAAAAATGAGGATTACCCCTGAAATCTAATTATATAACTAAGCTTAAAAAAATTACTCAAGAATATGCCTACTAAGCTTCCAGGCTTTGGAACCAATAGAAGCCCTAGTCTTAAGCAGTTGGAGCAACTTAAAAAATCAGCTCAACTTCCGGCCCAAAAAGAAGTCTGAGAACCTAAAGTTGTCAATTAGGGCTGGGAGCAAATGAGTCGAGATTAAGCATCTGCACTATCTGTTCTTATACAGGCCCAATTTGTAAAGCAGGAGCCAATACCATCCTCATAATTGGTTGACCTCCAAGGAACCTCCAAGGAAAACCCCAAGGAGGAGGGTTAGTTATGAAATGGATTTTCAGAATTAATTCCCCATTTTCAGCCTGATGCCTGTTAAAAATTATCCATAAATATAGAAGTCTTCAAAAAATAAAGGAGAGGTAGAAGGAACCGCAAGAGCTGTGTAACACACACCCCAGTAACTCAGCAAGAAAACTATTTAATTGGTCCTGTAACTTCCATTTAAAACCTTTCAAGATTACTTTCAGGACCAAAAGCCTCTTTCTTAAATCCCTTAAATTAGGACAGTCACCCATCCGGAGATTATCTGACAGACAAGAAATGGAAACAAAGACTGAATTAAAACTTCTACCTTTACCTGGTCATATAAGCAGATAATGAAACACATTCACTCCAGAACACCACAGCACCACCCAGAATAAAAATGGTTTCCCAACTGCTGCTATATAAGAGGACAGGACATGATACATACAATACATCATTGCTTTCCTCTTTACAAGTCTTTCTAAACAATAAAGGAGAACAAAATTTAATTATTCCAGCAAGATAATGTGATGAAACAGTCAAGTCATCAACAGGGTCAAAAGAAAAAAAAGTAAAAACTCTGCCCACTTGATGGCACCACAAATAACTGACAACAGAATAATGCACGTGAATGTAGAACACAAGTGAAATTATATTTGCAACCTAAGCAAAGACATACTGAAGTTACCAAACATTGTAAACAGTGCAATTGTCATGTAGCATCACCACAGACTGTACATCCACTAGTGCTATATAAAAGGTATAGGCTTGACTTACCTTATAGCCCAACCTGCTATTAACAGAAAAACAGTTGATTTGGACCTGGTACTAGAAATCCAGTATTGCTGACAACAAACAAAAACCTCCTTAGCTCTCAACATTCATTTCCCAAGGAAAGGGTTACAACGGGTCAGCTGGACTTATTAGTGCCAGCTGTAACGTTATAGGTTATCCTGAGGTGCATCCCACAAATGAGATGAATAAACATACTGTATAAGACTGTTAGGGGTGACAGTAGTCTATAAATATATATATCTTGTGCATCCTCCTAATTAGTAAACATTAAGACTAGTTTTCAGTTTTATCCGCATTGTCTTTTCTGTGAGAGGGGCCCTCCCCCACCCAAATAATCACTTAAGCAGTATTTCTGCAACTGACAGGTACTAAATATTTTTCTTTTCACTCCAATTTGAGAAAAAAAAAATTCTTACCAATTGAATCAAGCATATATAATAGGATTCATGTTTTTGCTGTACTGTACAATACATTTCAAATTAAGAGACCATCTTATTATACATAACAGTACAGTAATATGATCCCCATTAACCAATTTATTGGGCTATTTAGGGACTGACATTTTACTAACGAACACTCTAAATCATTCTATTTTCCTCTTAATGTAGAAGTACTAAGTAATATACAGAATCTAGACCATATTTGATGAATGGTATATTTCTTTCTTATATAAAAAACAAACCTCATAATCTGGTCCTCCCATGACTACCATTCTTCTTGCATTTGGTTTTTCTTGTGCATTGTCAGCAAGAGCATACTTTAGCCTCTCCTCCAATCGTTTACGCTTTTCTCCCTCACGTTCCAGTCGCCTCTTAAATGACTCTTCACGTTGGTTCATAACTTCAACACAATGACTTAAGGTGGTCAGGATCCCAGCTGTTGTTGCCTAAAATAAATATATGCCATTTTTAAAAACAATAAATAGTCCACAATTTCAGTAAAACAACCCTTTTTTTTTAAACAAATAAAATACCTTTCCTGCTATATTGCAGGGTGAACATTACACCATTATCTAACACACAAACACACACACTCAACTCCTACTTTGCTGTCACTCGGAATCGAGTATGACGATCATCCAGTTATGATACAATGTGATACAATGAAATGAGTTATTGAGGATGTCACCTTCATTGGGCAGCTCCGAGGTGACTAAAAAGGCCGATACGGGACTGGCAGGGTCGATCACAGATGTTACACGTGTGGAGAGCTACATCTAGTGCGGGAGGGGTGGAGCCAGTGTCTTTCCAGCGCTGGTGCTTGTCTGCCTCGGTATGCAGTCGGGCTAACTCGAAAATATTGACACCTTCTTGTGTGCTCCTCCTCCAAGCGTTACGGGGTGGAGTAATCATCTCCCAGGTGAGGGGGTCGATTTGGCACCCTTTCAGGTTTGTCTGAAGACTATCCTTACACCTTTTCAGTTGCCCGCCAGCATTACGTTTACCATTCGTTAGGTGACTGTAAAGTAGATACTTTGGTAGTCTACTGTTGTCCATACAGGTAACATGGCCAATCCAACGTAGTTGTTCATGAATAATGGCAACCTTGATGCTCCTACAGTTGGTGTTGGCAAGAATACTGTCATTTGTTCTCTTGACTTCCCAGCAAACTAAGAGGGTGGAACATAGACTACATTGGAGAAAGTTTTCAAGTGCCTTGAGGTGCCTCCTGTATGTGACCCATGTCTCACTGCCATATAGCAGGGTGGGGAGGACCACTGCTCGATATATGTTTAACTTTGTAGATAAATGCATCTCCCTACAGCTGAAGACACGGGTACAGTGTCTGCCAAAGGCTTGAGATGCACATCTGATCCTGTGCTGAATCTCTTCATCGATGTCTGCGGTGGTGGACAGGTGGGAGCCGAGATACCGAAAGTGGGTAACAGTAGAGAGAGTAGTACCGTTGAGCTGGATGGATGGTAGAGGTGTGGCTGAACCAGGGGCAGGCTGAAAGAGAATCTGAGTCTTGCGAACATTCACCTCAAGGCTGAAGTGTGCATACTCATCTGCGTAGGTGCTCAGGAACTCCTGAACATGGGTGAGGTCGTCTGCATACTAAAGTTCAGTAATGGAAGCTATCAACACCTTTGTTCCTGCCTGGAGTCGTTGTATATTGAAAAGACCCTTCATCCAGTGCTCGATGTCCACCACGCTGGCTAAATTGCCACTGGCACGAATAATGGCCGATTCACACTATCCATCATATATTGGTAACATCACGGATCGACAACGGTCCGTCAAAATTTCTTACATGTAATCAAATGGAGCTGTTCATACCAAACCGGCATGTCACCGTCACGTATCGGTTCGGTTCGGTTCCATTCCGTCACGTTCGTGCTAGAGAGCAGGCGGGAGAGTCTACAGCTTGATATAGTCCTAGCTGATTTATTCACATTTGTTTCACTTCATGGATGAACAGCTCATTGAACTGGTTCACAGGTATGAAGAACTATATGATATGTCCCCCCTCCCCCCTCCAAAAAAAAGAAAAAAAAAAAAAGCAATAAAGTTTATCAGGACAGACTGTGGAAAATAATAGGAGAGGAAATAAACAAACCAGGTAAGAGATTATCCTTTATTGTTACGTAACACTGCATTGTTTAATTTAACTATAGTAAAACCTCGATTAACCGACTTTTGGATTAACCGTCGATCCCAAACCCCCTAAAAAAAAAAAAAAAAAAAAAAAACGGGGATTAGCCCACCCGGGCACAGGTCACTGACCCACGTCGGGGCCTGGGGGGCGATAATGTAATAATAATAAAAATGATAATAATAATAATAATAATAATAATAATAATAATAATAATAATAATAATAATAATAATAAAGAAATGCAAAAAATTAAAAAAATCAAGAGTGAGAAACAATATACCTGTATGAATGTTGTGTTGTCAATAGTAAGAGAAATAATTGAGACCCTGCAATTGTGTGTAAATGAGGCAGAAAGTCAGATCAGCAACCTGGGACTTGGTCACAATTTTTGTGGTGCCACATGTTCTTTGACTTTTCCATTTTTTATTCACGGTTTCTGTGCTGGTTTATAATTATTTACTAAAGTGGTTAATGTTTAAAAGCAAATTCTATTGAAATATGAATGGCAAATGAACAAAAATGAATATAGGAACTTCAATGAGGTAGGTTAGGGATAGGTACTTTGAAAATGTATGTTTCATTTCCGTAGACTTTATTTACTATTAACCGACCTTTTGGATTATCCGTCGGCCCCTTCCCCCCATATGTGGGCGGTTAATCGAGGTTTTACTGTACTGCCAAGGTATAGAGCCAGATGGGCTGATAAAGAATTGTTTAAATTTCTCTCGCATAAAAGGCACATTGATTGGCATTTCCCCCTTGTCCAGCCAAACCAGAAAAGTTGTTTTCTAACCTTGAAGGAGTGATGCTTTTAATGTCTGTCACATCTTGATCTCTAATATAACTGTGCAAAATACAAGTTGCAAAAACAATAATGTCAGCATTCTCAGGCAGTACTTTGAGAGTCCTTGAATAAAGTCCAGTATTCTCCCTCAGGTTTTCTGTTTCTTAAACACTGGTGAATCCACAGTCTCTTCTTTTTGTTTTTCTCTGCTTCTTCCTCATCCAAAAGAAGTGCAGTAACTGCAAGTTTCTTCTTGCTAAATGAATTTAGTGCCATTTTTACTCCGAAGCTACACATCGACTCACCGATCGCTGACGGAACGATGATGGAAGATGTGAAAGCTCGCAGTTTTGACGAACCGTTGCCGATACGTGAAGGATAGAGTGAATTGGCCTTAAGGAAGGCGGCCAAGAAAATAGAAGAGGGAGTTGGTGCCAGTACACATCCTTGTTTTACCCCCGTTTGGATGGGGAAGAACTCAGACTGGGTGCCATTGTGCAGGACACTGCCGTTCATGCCATAGTGGAATTGCCTTACAATGGCGATGAATTTTGGTGTGCAACCAAAACAGCTAAGGGTTCGTCAAAGGGTTTCCCAGCTGAGCGAGTAGAAGGCCTTGGTTAGGTCGTTGAAGGCCATGTACAGGTCACGACGGTGTTATCTGCACTTTTCCTGTATCTGGTGGGCAGCAAAGATCATGTCAGTGGTGCCACGTGATGGTGTAAAGCCACATTGAGATTCTGGGAGGAAGTTTTCTGCCTCGGAAGAATTGGGCGATAATCTTGCCAGCAAAGGACAGCAGCGAGATCCCAAGGTAGGTGCCACAGCCTGACCGGTCTCCCTTGTTCTTTTAAATATTGACAATGGAAGCATCTTTAAGAGCTTGGGGGATTTCCACCATTTCCCATATATTCTCCAGGAGAGTGGAGACGGCTGGTAAGCAGAGGTCCTCCTGCTTTCTTACACCTCGGGTGGGATTCCATAGGCCCCAAGGCTTTGTTATTCTTCATCTGTTTGATGGCAGTAGCTACCTCATCCAGGGATGGAGGATAGTTGAGGTGGGTCAGCTTTGGATGCTAAGGCACTTGCTGGGTAATCAGGACATCCACATCAGTGTTTCGGTTGAGCAGTGAATGGTAGTGTTCTTTCCAGCGCTGAAGGATGTCTTCATCGTCTTTAATTATGAAGTTAACGTCAGATGAGCGGAGGGGGCCTGCCCCACGAGTGGTTGGCCCATAAAATGCTTTAATATAATTGAAAAATTTGCTCATCTTGTGCTGATATGCAAGTTTTTGTTTCACATGGTTTATTTATAAACCAGTTGTTTTTTAGATTGCGAAGTTCACGCTGGGCTGCCACTTTCTTCTTGTGGAAGGTATCAGCTTTGGTCCGAGACTGAGGGTTGTTCTGCCAGTCAGTTAAAGCAGCACGTTTATCATTGACGCTTACATTGATTGCCGGGCCATTTTCATCAAACCAGTCCTGGTGTATTCTTCGATCTGGTCGAGAGTCTCTGCAGGTTTTTGTCGAGAATATCCCATTCGGCACTGAGATTTGTGTTGTTTGATGTTGGGTTGTGTATCAGCCCATGTTCAAGCTGCTCTCTGAAAGCATGTGCTACTGCTGGATCCTCCAGATGCTTAGTGCTAAAACCTCTTCTGAAGACTTGCCGCATTTGCCATTTTGGGGCAACGTGAAGTGAGAGCTTGGCTCTGACAAGCTGATGATCAGTGTCATAGTTGTCTGAGCCACACATGGCTTGGGTGATGAGGACATCTCAGCTATCTCTTTTTCTGACAATAAGATGCCATTGTTTGGATCATGGGTGTTACCACAAACCCTTGAACTTGTAGGCTTGCCTAAACAAGGTACAGTGGTCCCTCGGTTAACAAAGGCCTCGGTTAACGAAATTTCGCTTAACGAATTACCTTCCATAAGAATCTTCAATTCGGTTAACGAAAAAAATTTGATTAACGAAATCCTTACGAAAATCACATTTTGTTTTGAACATCAGCTGATAAGCTGAGGAGGTACTCAGCCAATTCAGTGATCTCTTCTATGTTTACATTCAAACTAATCACTATCTTATAAGAATTCCAGCAATACAAATTAAATTCGCCCCGGTCACTTCTATTAAATTTTATAAGCAAAAAACAAAAACTCAATCTAAAGGACATAAATTAACAATTAAATACTTCACACCACAGGCGCCAACTGTCAAACATGTCACTGTCACCCCTGCCTCCCTCCCTACTTACCCTCCACCTTCCTGAGAAATGTTTGGGTAAAAAGACTAGGTTTAAGGGTTTAAAAATAAATAATACCTCAGACTAAAGTTAGGATAATATAATTATCATTGCTGAAATCCTTGCAGGACAGGGAATAAATTGAATATAAACGTCATATATTTTGCACAAAAGAAAATTTTTGCTCTCCCTTATAAAATTCTTAAATTAGATCTAAAATTTGTATGTCTAATGCAAATTTTAGCTAGTTTATATTCAAATTAATCACTATCTTATAAGAATTCCAGCAATGTAAATTATATTATGGGTTTACTTTGTATATACTTTTCTGTGAGCTGGAACCAATTACCCAATATTGAAACAATGGTTTCAGTAAACGAAATTTTCGGTTAACGAATGACCTTCTGGGATGAATTGTGTTCGTTAACCGAGGAACCACCGTATTGGTGATAGTGAGGTTGTGTGCAGCACACTTACTGAGGAGTAGGCCATTGTGGTTACTCTTGCCCAGTCCATTTCTCCCAATGATACCGACACATGTCAGCATCTCTGCCAACTCCGGCACCTCATTTTCATCTCTCAAACCCGGGAAAAAAATCCTCCATCCCCGGAATTTTCCGGGTATCGAGAAAATTCTTTCAGAATTTTCCAGAAAATGTGCCCCTCGGAAAATTGTTCCCAAAGTCGGAATTTTCCGGAAAATTCCGACTTTGGGAACGATTATCTGAGAAAATTTAAATTCCGGCTATCGGAGAGTTCCGGGTTTGAGGGATTCCGGCTAAGGGAGATATTCCTGTATGAATTTTGTAGAATTTAGTGAAATTTTTGTGTATACAGTATAGTGATGTATTAATTATTATGTAAGAATATTCTAGAATGTATTGCATCATTTTAGTTCTGATTTACTTATTATGGTAAGCCTCTCTGGGGAAGTGGGCGAGTGCAGTTTAGACACTTAAGAAACTTTTCCCAGTAATTGGGTTTGAGAAGGTCGTCTGGTTGTCCAGAAATCTCTCATCCCCGGAAGAGCTCTGCACCAATTGTTTTGGCTAACAGGGCTATCACTATTGATATTCAGTCAAATTGACCAAGGGCATCTGAGAATGCCATGAGATGTTGTTTCCTCTAGAGTCCTTATGCCAGCAGCATCTGGTGTTCTTAGGGCTCGGCGGTCACCCATCCAAATACTACCTATACCAAACATTGCTTAACTTCACTGATTGGACAAGAAGCGGTGTTTATACATTACTAAACCTCGTTGCAAAATGTGCAGCATAACCAGACACAAATAATTTTCTCTCAAAATTTTTCCTACTCTATATCTATCTACTGAGCTAAAGTGAAAAGAATTCAAATTACTGTACAGTACTGACCTAAGCAAGAACAATAGATATCCAGTTATCCAGTACCTATGGGGATTGAGAGGTGCTGATTAAAAAGATTTTCTGGTTAGATAAACCTCATTCTTAGGATCCCCCAATAAATCTTACAATGCACAGTGCTACAGGCTGACCTTGCAAATTCATGTCTCAGAAAAATAATTTTCTTTCACACTTTTCCTCTGTATATTAATGATATAGCTTAGAAATAAAGAAAATATAAAGCTATAAAATAAGAAAAATTAAGAGCACGGGTGTGTACGTGTGGGAGTGACTGCAAGTGGAGGTGGTGGGTTACTGTGCTTTAACTGCGTGGCCGCGCTCCCTCCCAATGTGACATCATGGCATACACACAGCCAGCGCAGCAGCCACATGTCTACGAGTCAGCTGGGTGACTGTCTGAACTGTGTCATGTTGCCCAGAATATGGTTTGTGTGTGGAAGGAGATTTTTTTATATATAGAATTTGCATTATTGTATTTTATGATATGCTAATTATTGATTTTATTGTTTATCATAGCAATAATTATGGCAGCTCATTCCTATTGTGTGTGGTATTCAAACTTATGATTCTAGCCGATTTTGGAGGAATTTCTACAGTATTTTATATTATTATTTCCTTTTGGTGTCGGTTACATGGATTCCAGATAATTGGGATTCTACTGTACTGAAATTGCATTTCCAATTTCTAACTCTATACATGACTGATTCTAAAGACCGTTCTCCAGATAAACTCATCCACACTATTTTATCAACATCTTTTCAATGGTAAAAAAAACTAAAACCAAGAGTAACTTATTAGCTTGCAACTTACCTTGAAAGTAAGAGCTTCTCCACGGAAATCTAATGCATAAGCCCCATGTTTCTGCAGAGATTCTTTGTTCACATGAGGGTGAGGATGATGATCAGGTGAAAATTTCCTGCCCCCAGCTTTAGGAGATTCTCCAAAGCCACATTCAGCAGCCACAGCTAGTTCAACAGCACCATCTTGCTCTGTATCATGGCCATTACCTGTGGTACAGCACAGTATATTTAAAATTGTAAATATAGTACAGTACTGTACTGTATCATTATATATTAAAACAAGCAAGTTTATTTTATCCAAAGTTCATAACCCAAAATATCCTCTCTACCTGAATTGCCAGAAAATTTTTTAACAAATATCAAAATTAGTCAGAACTTCCTGAAAACAGACCTGAGTGTACTGGTCACACAACATACAGATGGGTCTGAAAGCTAGCAGTAAGTTTTTCTGGCACTGTAGAAATCCGTCCCTCCTATCCAGAATGCAGTGCATGCTTCTGCTTATATTTGTTCCTATTTAAGCAAATTACTGAATTTATCAACTCTGCTGTTGCAGCACCTACAACTTTATTTTGATTTTTGTCCAATTTATTTTGAAATCTCTTAGCACTGCATTTTTCCACAATATTTTTTTAGGTTTTCCAATCATATAAATCAAATACTATTTCAGTTCTTTTTGAAATGTAATGAATTTAGGAAACAAAAATTAGCTCCACATAACTCCATACTGTACTCCCAATAGCCACAATTTAAAAATTAACAATATTGCATATACAACCCCACAAAATAGATGAGATCTACAGCAGAACCTCCATAAATCAGACTAATCGGGGCAGACCCCAGTCAGAAAAATGTGAATATATAGGGGGTAGAGATAACACTGCTTATATGAACTGTTTACAGAAAATAAGTTGATGTTATGTTATTACTGCACTTCAACAACTCAGGTCTTAAGGTGTATAACAAGGTTATTAATAGAATATTACATCGAATGTGAAACAAAACTCTGTGGGTTGAAAATCAGACATATAAGTCTGGTTGTCAACAACTGTTGAAGCTGAGATGATTGTTATTACTGTAAAGTGTTATATGTAAGTAACAACAGAATTTGTCTTATGAATAAAGAGAAAACTGTATACTGTACAGTACTATAAAAATAAGAACAAATAAGTGTAGGAGTATATTGTATGAGGAAGGCGAATGTTTATCTGGGAGCAGCTGGCAGAGGGGAGGGAGGGGGGTAGCATGGGTGGGTGCTCTCTCCCCCAAGATTCCTTTAACACTTCATTATGCAGTCTCACCATAATTCTCATATAATTTAGGATCATTTGGTACTTACTGAAGATGTTATATTAATCATGATGAACCATAAACTATAAGAGGCCAATCATATGAGAATATAATACTGAATCAATAAATAAATAAACCTGACAAATGTGGCAACACCCAGTCAGCCCCAGCCTGCTAACATACTCAAGTGTCTTAGTTCTCAGTAGGCCTATAGCAAATCTGATTATACCACTGTACAGTATTCATTAAGTGCTGTTTATTTAAGATTTTTTCATTAATCATCCCCATTTCTTTTTCTTTTTTTATTTATTTATTTTTCTTTTCTTTTTTTATTTCTGGTGACCCGAACATCTCAGAGTCCAAAAAAAGCAAATTCCGATATATTGAAGTCCGATTTATCAAGGTTTTACTGTACTGTACAGGTACCGGACTATTTGACCACCAAGATTGGTACCTGAGGTGAACTGGTTTCCTGGATTTACCATACAGCATTTCTGGTTCTGAGGGAGGGAGGGAGGGAGGGAGGATTTTATGGGCCAATCACTCATGGCACAGCGCCCCTCTGCTCATCCTACAGTAACTCCCGAATTAAAGATGATGAAGGCATGCTTTAGTGCTGGAAAGAGCACTACCATTCACTGCTTAACAGAAACACCAATGTGGATATCCTGACTACCTAGCAGGTCCCTCAGCATCCAGAGCTGACCCACCTTAGCTATCCTCCATCCCTGGATGAGGTAGCTACTACCATCAAACAGACGAAAAATAACAAAGCTTCAGGGCCTGATGAAATCCCAGCCAAGGTGTATAAAGCAGGAGGACCTCTGCTTACCAGCCATAACCACTCTCTCCTGGAGAATGTATGAGAGAAGGACAAAATCCCTACCATGGGATCTCATTGCTGTCAGTAGCTGGCAAGATTATCGCCAGAGTCCTCCTAAACAGACTCCTTCCTGGGGCGGAAAACTTCCTCCCAGAATCTCAGTGTGATTTTAGACCATCACGTGGCACCACTGACACGATCTTTGCTGCCTGCCAGATGCAGGAAAAGTGCAGATAACAGCGTCGAGACCTGTACATGGCTTTCATTGACCTAACAAAGGCTTTCGATTCCGTCAGCAGGGAAGCCCTCTGACAGACCCTCAGCTTGTTTTGGCTGCCCATCAAAATTCATTGCCATTGTGAGGCAGCTCCACGAAAGCATGAATGGCAGTGTCCTGCACAACGGCACCTAGTCTGAGTTCTTCCCCATCCAAACCTGGGTTAAACAAGGAGGTGTCCTGGCACCAACTCTCTTTTCCATTTTCTTGGCTGCCTTCCTTACTTGTGCCAGTGTCAATTTACCCAGCAGGGAGGACATCCAGTACTGGGTGAAGGGTATTTTCAACATAAGACGACTCCAGGGCGGAACAAAGGTGTCGGCAGCTTCCATTACTGAACTTCAGTAGGCAGATGACCTCACCCTTGTCGCTCACACTGAACGCGACCTACAGGAGATCCTGAACACCTACACAGATGCGTATGTACACTTCGGCCTTGAGGTGAATGTACGCAAGACTCAGATTCTCGTTCACCCTGCCTCTGGTTCAGTCACATCTCCACCATCCATCCAGCTTAATGGTCCTACCCTCTCTAATGTTACCCACTTTCAGTATCTTGGCTCCCACCTGTCCACCACCGCAGACATCGATGAAGACATTCAATATCGGATCAGGTGTGCATCTCAAGTCTTTGGCAGACTCCGTACCCGTGTCTTCAGCTGTAGGGAGCTGAAATTATCTACACTACATACCTCCAAACCAATCAAGCCAAACATCTCTACCTTTGAAGCTAAGTAAATAAAAATATTTTATTATGTTAAAATTATTATTTTTAAAACATTATAATAAGTATTTTGTCTCAATGAACCACTGGAGTGAGTGTGCACCAACAACAGTTGCTGCAGACCACCGGGTCACTGGCACAACCTACGTTGCCTCAACACACCGGCCCCAATGAACTTTAAGGATCTGAGATAACTTATAGTTAAATAATTTCTTAATATAACGTATTATTAAATGATTAACATATGTTTCTAAGGTTAAAAGATATCATATAAATTTTTTTTGAGTGTTGTGTACAAAATCATGGTCCTATTTCCATTCTTTCTCATGGGATTAATTCCCTGCATTAAGTGGATTCATTATCAGAGGCGCTTTTCCTGTCCCAGTTAATCGCAGATAACGAGGAGCCCCTGTACTGTAATCTTTTTCTCTTCCATTTTTAATTTCTTTTTACCCTTATTTTTTCGTCCCCTAGGCCCCATTGTGGGTCGATGACCTGTGCCCGGGTGGGTTATTCCCAGTAAAAAAAAAATCCTCAGGTACTGAGTGGTTAGGCAGTATGCACTGTCACAAACCACTCGTAAAAATGCTGGTGAGAGAGTGAGGAGAATCACCCATCATGACAAACAAAGACTATGGCAATGCATTGTTGTTGGAGCAAAAAATTAATTCTTTTTGACTTTCCTTTAGCTAGCCTTTAAAATGTGTTAATAGATGATGAAAATAAATTGCGGTAAATTACCACAAAAATTAGACAGAGGCAAGTACCTGTACTACACACAGATGTCGGCTGTTTAAAACTGAGGCCACCGAAGCAATACCAATAGAAAAGCATTGTGGCCAGTTTCAAAACTAACCAGTTTAAAAAACAACCGTTTCTGGTAAATCTGGCTTCCTAGAAACCAGATAAATGGCCGAGTACCTGTTATATTTCTTCATCTACTTGGATTTTTACTTTAACTAGCATTGCCTACTTCATATTAGCTTAGGAATAGTGTACGTACCTAACTTAATGTTACCATAGGTAACGTCTTTCTAGTCAAATGGAATGTGTCACACCCCATGGATTTTTAACAGAGGAGGTTATATTGTATCTCATAATATATATTTTTTATTTATTTCAGCAGCAAAAAAGAGATAGGAAAATAATGATCCATATCTTATCACCTATAAACTAGATCTGTATGCAGTAGCTTTTTAACACCATTACCCTCCAGTTATCAAAAGTGACTTCCACCTACAATAATTTACACTCAAAATCAATTGGGGTCCTCCTCCTACCCACGAGTAATTCCTCGGCAGAAGTGGTGGATAGTACTGTACAGGGGAGGGGATCCCCGGGTTACAAACGGGTTCTGTTCCTGAGAACGATCGTAAGTCGGATTTTTACGTAAGTCAGAACACATACTATGTGCATACTGTACTTACAGAATAATGCTTAAAATTCCACTATATCATAGCCTAAGTCCTTATATACCTTATATACATCCTTAAATTAAACTCTAAGTTCATTTTAGGGCAGAATGGATACTGGTTGACCAAATAATATCACAGTAACTTACATGTGGCATCAGTGTTCTTCAAATCCTTGACAGTGTCAGCACAAACATCAAAATATGACTGTAAAGTGTCCATCTGCCTTAAGAGAATATCTCGGTAGGTCTCAAGCTCTGCTAACTTCTCTTTCAACCCTAAAAATTAAAAATATCAGCCTATTTGTAAAGAGTATCTGATAGATTTAGATTTCATATAACAATAACCTGTATTTTGTAACTACCTGTACTGTATATATTTCATATAAAACATATGATTCACTTATTTTATTTTGCATAACATAAAATTCATTTATCAAGTTGCCAACCCACACAAATTAAGTAAACTTAGGTATAAGAACATATTGTAGCAAATTACTGTAGTTGTGTTTGGCCTTCTTAAAGTAGCTTCAAAATTCTTACACCATAATACAAAATTAAACTATCAATCTAAAGGCAGCAATATACAGCACAAGAACTCAATAAAATGAATGTAAAACTGCTGTGAGATTGCGAAAGCTCACTGACCTTTTGATTTCTTAAGTGAAGAGCCAGATGTTGTGGAGAAGGTGTTGGAGGTGAGTGAGATGGTGCTTCCATGTCGCCGAAGACCCTCACTTTCCAAATACTCATGAAAATATATGAGCAACAATCTTAGTCAATTAAACTGAACATATACATAGGCCTAACTTTTCTTTGTATTCATACCAAATAACTTGTCACAATTTTCCAAAATAAACATAAAGAAACAAAAACTAACTAAACATTAAACTTGAGTGTGATTAATTCAAGAGTACAGTACAGTACTCTAGTGAGGGATATGTATTAAAAGATAAATAAAAAATGCATTCACAATTAAAGATAAATATCAATCAAAACCTCATCCTATAAAGCCATACACTGTCTTCCCCTTATCTTACAATGTTAATAATAATACTGATATTAAAAATAATCATGTCTCAATTGAGTCCACCTTCTTCAGGGAGATGAATAACCAAATGTATATACAGTTGGTCCTCCTATTACGCGGTCCCACAATCCGCGTTTCACCGTTAACGCGGTGCCTTGCCAGAACCTAACATTTTCACATTCCTCGGTCGTGAACCACATTACGCGGAGAGCGGCTGGCAAGCCGCGCCATTTTTGGATCCAAACCTCCCGCCATCCGCCATGTTGTGTAAGAGGCGCGAAAATGGTGCGCACAAGGTCGCCCAGTCATCAAAACATGACCAGTTCTTCACCTGCCACCCACTACAGCCGGCCCAAGTCAGTGATAGTGATAATTATATGAACTTTGGGGGGTTTGACAAAGAGGCCCTGCAAGCCTCTGTGGTGGATAGTGATACAATTGATACAAGTGATACAGGTGAGGGCCAATAATCTGCCCTCTGCCTCGGAACCAACCGCCCATCCCCGTGTGCCCAGCCATCTTTTCTACTAATGTAAGTGTTAAAAAACCTAATATTATTGATATTTCTCTTAATTATTAATTGTGTGTGCATGCCATCATAAAGTTAAGATAATATTTTTGCTACAACATAGTTGTGTGTCGTCAAAAAGTGGAGTTTGTGGATCGGCCCGGACTCCATTTCAATTAATCCCATATGTTATGTTATTCACTTTACGCGTTTCTCACTTTCCGCGGTTCCCTCCGGGTTACATTAACCGCGTAATATGAGGACCAACTGTACTGTACATGTGGCTCTAGATTAAAAAAGGCAATATGGATCATTAATGTTATACTATACAATGCCATATTTGAGCCAGTAATCAGAAGTAACAATAAGTTGTCAAAATATTTCAGCTCTTCCAACTTTATGACTTTAAAAGTCATTAATAACATTTGTGCTGTAATAAAATTTTTGCTTTCATTGGAGTAGTAGGAGTTCTTGGGAGGTGAATAGATAAACCTAATTATTCTGTGCAGGAGAAACCGGACTTTGCTCAACTGATAATTAACACAATTAGTTCCACAGAGTCGTTCGTTAACTGAATCTATTATTTCAATGGGATATTGGGTAATTGGTTCCAACTCACAGAAAACGTACATACAAAGTACTGTATACTGGTAATAGAATTAACAAAACATTAAATATGAACTAGGTACAGTACAGTGTACTGTACAGTATACAGTACTGTACGATAATATATAAAAAACAATAGAATACTATATTTTAACTTACTTTGAGGTGTGTATATCGTATTACCGACAGCTTTGTTTTCATATCAAACAGCTGATGACCAATAATTTTAATGTAAAAATGCAAAAATATTCAAGAGACCAACAAACTGGATGTTCAATCCACTGTAAACAAAGTTAAACTGAGAAGCGTTGTTGGGTGATTCAATCAGCTGATGAGCGCAAAAAAAATGTTCCATGTACAGTACTGTATATATTATCAATATGTTTACTAAATTTCAGAATGACCAATACAGTATTACCCCACCTAACGCGGTTTCACTTAACGCGTTTTTTCATATACGCGGTGCCTCGCCAGAGCTGAACTTTCACTTAACACGGATTTTTTCCACATATATGCTGTGAGTGTCCGGCTTGAGACGCTATTTTTAGATTTGCCCCACCCGCCACCCTGCCTGACTGCCTGTTTTAGCTCATAAAATTCATACAAATTACCCGGCCAGAATATAATTTACATTGCTGGAATTCTTATAATTTGGTGATCATTTTGAATATAAACATCATATATTTTGCATTAGACATACAAATTTTAGATAAAATGTTTTCTCTAGTAAATATGTTATCTTTTGTGCAGAATATATGACATTTATATTCAAAATATTCCTGGTCTTACAAGGAATCCAGCAATGTCAATTATATTATCCTAACTTTAGTTTGAGGTATTATTTATTACAAAAAAGTTAAGTATTCTGGTTTTCCCACACATCTCCTTGGGACGGTTGGTGGGGGGTGGGGGGGGAGGGAGGGACCGACCGACCATCTGTTACCCCGTGAAGAATATTTTTTTTTTTATTAACTGAAGATATTTGTTTTAGCTCATAAAATTCAAACAAATTACCCGGTCAGAATATAATTTACATTGCTGGAATTCTTATAATTTGATGATCATTTTGAATATAAACATCATATATTTTGCATTAGACATACAAATTTTAGATGTAATGTTTTCTCTAGTAAATATGTTATCTTTTGTGCAAAATATATGACATTTATATTCAAAATATTCCTGGTCTTACAAGGAATCCAGCAATGTCAATTATATTATCCTAACTTTAATCTGAGGTATTATTTAATACAAAATGTTAAAATTTATTTTTTTCACCCACTATTTCTCTTGAAGGGAGGAGTGGTGGGGGGTGGGGGGGAGGGTTGGGACTGACCGTGGGGTTGGAAGAGGGGGGGAGGCAAGGTGGGGTACGTTGATTGACAGATAGTGTCCTGAAGAATATTTTTTTTTTTTATAAACTGAAGATATTTGTTTTAGCTCATAAAATTCATACAAATTACCCGGCCAGAATATAATTTACATTGCTGGAATTCTTATAATTTGGTGATCATTTTGCATATAAACATCATATATTTTGCATTAGACATACAAATTTTAGATAAAATGTTTTCTCTAGTAAATATGTTATCTTTTGTGCAAAATATATGGCATTTATATTCAAAATATTCCTGGCCTTACAAGGAATCCAGCAATGTCAATTGTATTATCCTAACTTTAGTTTGAGGTATTATTTATTAAAATTTAGTGGTTTTCCCCAAAAAATTTCTCAGACGGAAGAGCCAGCAGTGTTGTGTGAGAAGAGGGGGAGGGAGTCGAGTCCATTATTTGAATGGATATTAACTTGGCGACTGTATTTCTCTATTTCTCTTAAGTATTAATTGTGTGCATGTACCATCATAAAATTAAGATGTTATTTTTACTACAACATAGTTATGTGTCTTCAAAAAGTGGAGTTTGGGGGTCGGGCCGGTTTCTATTGGAATTAACCCCATATGTTCTGTTGTTCACTTAACGCGGGACCATCTGGGTTCTATTGACCGTGTTAAGTGGGGGTACAACTGTAATTTTAATATAAAAAATGCAGAAATATTCAAGAGACCAACTTTTTTTTTTTATTTACTTCATTGGAAACAAATGTAAACATAGAACCAATTACTGTATTGGCGGACTAGCCGATCAGCTGATCAGCTGATAATAATAATAATAATAATAATAATAATAATAATAATAATAATAATAAAAATAATAATAAAAATAATAATAATAATAATAATAATAATAATAATAATAATAATAATAATAATAAAAATAATAATAAACAGTTTATTAATAGAGTTGCAGCTGGTGGCAGAAAATATACAGACTTACATTTGAGTTAGTTCGTTAATCGAACTGAAAATCCTTGTAGGAGCTAACCCGTTAATCGAACCGTTAGTTAACCGAGGGACCACTGTACAGTATGAGTACAGCTCCTACCTGACTTACGACCTACTCGACCTACGTCCACCCGGACTTACGACCTGCTCTGTCCGTAACGACCATCCTCGCATACAACCGCGAGGTTGAGACCAAAAAATTTTTCAAATGACACGCGCATTTTCTCTACCGAAACGTTTCCGTCCCATACGAGAGCGTGGCTTGGGTCACCACGTGGGTACAGCTCCCAAGCAGTAGAGCGCTTAGTTGGTGTTTGGCTGTCGTATCCTATACTGATCTCGCAGTGTACTGACATTATTTTAGTATTTAATTGACTTTATAATGACTGGAAAGCGTAGAAGTGAGAGTGGTGGTGGTGCTCAGAAGAAAAGGAGACAGTCAATTACTTTTGAGACGAAAACGAAGATAATAATGCAGTATGAAAACGGAAAAACTGTAGCAACAATTTCACACGACCTAGGCCTCTCGCACTTGACGATATCCACTATTCTGAAGGACAAGGAACGTATTCGTAGTGTAGTGAAAGTATCAGCACCTATAAAGGGAACTATAATTACGAAGAAAAGACAAGGTCCCATTCACGATATGGAAAAATTATTGGTGATATGGATGGAAGACCAAATACAGAAGCGTGTACCCTTACAGGCTAAGGCAAGAAGCCTGTTTGAAGCCTGAGGAGCAGGCAGGAGATGAGTGCGAACAAACCATCACAGCAAGTCATGGGTGGTTTAACAGATTTAAGAACCGCTACAGTTTACATACGTTAAGGTGAGTGGAGAGGCAGCTAGCGCTGATGTTGGTGCTGCCGAAGCTTTTTAGGAGGAGTTGGATCGTGTGATTGTGGCAGGAAATTATTTGTCTGAGCAAATATTCAATGTGGATGAAACTGGATTAGTGTGGAAGCACATGCCTGAGCAGACATACATCCACAAAGAGGCGAAAACAATGCCAGGATTCAAGGCATTCAAGGACCGAATTACACTTCTGTTGGGGAGGAATAATGCTGGTTTCAAGATCAAGCCCTTCATGATCTATCATTCAGAGAACCCCAGGTCTTTTAAGCATGTCAGCAAGCACACACTGCCAGTGTTTTATCGCAGTAACAAGAAAGCCTGGATGACCCTAGTACTGTTTGAGGATTGGTTCATGAATTGTTTCATTCCTCGAGCGAAGGAGTATTGTCTGCAACAACGGATTCCATTCAAGATTTTGCTGATTTTGGATAATGCTCCAGGACACCCACCACACCTGGACGACATGCACCCTGATATTAAGGTAGTGTACATTCCACCTAACACTACCTCTGTCATCCAACACATGGATCAAGGTGCTATTGCTGCCTTTAAAGCAAATTATTTACGTACGACCTTCGCTCAGGCTGTTACTGCTACTGAAGGTGAGAAAACGCTCAAGAGAGTTTTGGAAGGAGTACAACATTTTGACATGTATAAAGAACATTATTGCAGCATGGGATCAGGTTACACAACAGTCCATGAATGGAATATGGAAGAAAACACTGAAAAGATATGTGAACAGTTTCAGAGGATTTAATGAAAATGAAGTTATTTCTGAGATTAGTAACAAGAAAGTGGAGTTGGGTTAACAGCTGGAGTTAGAAATTGATAATGAAGATGTTGAACAGTTGGTTGAAAGTGTAGCAGAAGAGCTAAGTAACGAGGACCTTATCGAACTGGAAGCACACAAAAATGCAGAGGAAGAAGCGAGTCGAAATGTAGAAGAAGGACCTGCATCCCCCAAAAAATTTTCAGTGAAGCAAATGGCAGAGGCATTTGCTACAATTATTAAGGGGATGCAAATGTTTGACGGAATGGATCAAAATTATGAGCGTTTTGACAAAGTTGACAGAATGGTCCAAGATGCACTTGCTCCCTACAGGGAAATTTATAACAAAAAGAAAAAGCAAACTGTGCAGTCTAAATTGGACATCTATTTTAAGAAATCCCCCATTGCTGTCTCTTCACACCCCACCAGTGCTGCCTCTTCACTCCCTCAAGATGATCCAATACCTTCAACCAGCAAGTTTCCCCTGTACATAAACCTGTCTGAAGAAAGCGACATTGATGACCCACCCAGCCCTGTCTCCTCCTCTGCTTCATCCAATTAATATAGTATCCATGATCCTGTAAATAGAAAATTATGGGGGCCCCGTGTGCATTCAGCTGACTACATTAAAGGTAAGTGCTCAGTCACACTGTATCCATTCCTCATTATTTATTACTTTTACTGTACTGTATTTCATTGTAGATTTTATGTGTGTGTGTGTTTTTTTTTTTTTTTTTTTTTTTTTTTTTTTATGTCCGACTTACGACCTGGATTTGGGTACCTAACCCCGTTGTAAGTCGGGGAGTAGCTGTATACAAGCATGAAGACTCTTTGTCAATCCAAAAACCTAAACCTCTTAACACCACAAAATGTGATTATATTTTTTTATGGGCAAGTTCATCTGCTTTCTGAAACTTAAACTTGTGTCAAAATGCACACTGAAATTTCTGATATCTTCAAGCAATGCAGCCTCCAAAATCAAGTAAACCAAAAACATCACTGATAATGTTAGTCAGAATGCTGCCAGTAATTATGATTTCAGTTGTACAATCATGCAACTTTCATTTCTCCTTGTCACCCATCACCTAGATCGATGTCAACCAAAAGAGATGCCGTTTGGTCCTTTGTCTGCAATGTTCATTGTTGGTAAAAAATTGTGTATTATCCACATAAAAGTGGTACTGTACTCATCATTATATGATTCCAACAGAGACAAAAACCACAAGCGTAAATGAACCCTGTGGTACTTTGCAAAGAGGTCAATTCAGTTACATACTCAGAGTACAGTTCACTAACTGATAAGACTCAAGTAAGAATAGAACACTCCCTTGTAAGACAATAGTTGAAAGGTCACCAACCAACATTTGGTGACTGACAGTATCAAAACCAGCTTATAGATCAAGCAGAACCAAGAGGGAGGACTTCCCAGAACAGGTTTTAAACACCAAATTATCTTACACATACATGCATCTGTTTCTGTTGAGTGAAACTTTCTATAGACAGACTGACCCATGGGAATTTACTTATTTCACTCCCATTGAGGAAGTGAGTGGTCAAGGTTAGAATGCTCCATTACTTTATACAAAAAAAATAGGCTGGAAACCAATAAATTACCTCATTTTCCCTATTAAGCGCTAGTTTCTGGAGTTTAGTTTGAACCAAAGTCTTTGTAGATAACAAAAAAAATATCCTATTCTTTTTTCTTTTCTTTTTACGGGGATTACCCCACCCGGGCACAGGTCACTGACCCACATCGGGGTCTGGGAGGCGAAAATTTAATAATAATAATAATAATAATAATAATAATAATAATAATAATAATAATAATAATAATAATAATAATAATTGTAATAATAATTCAGATAATTAACATGTACAGTGGTCCCTCGGTTAACAAGCGCCTCGGTTAACGAGATTTCGGTTAACGAGTTACCTCCTATAAGATTCTTAACTTCGGTTAACGAGCAATCCCTCGATTAACGAGTTTCTTACGAGCCGACCTCAACATGTTTTCGCTTGTACTTGGCGGTCAACCAGCTGTAGTATTAAGCCGCCAATACAGTAATCGGTTCTAGGGCTTAAATTCCTTACTATTTTAGTAAATATCAAGAAGTTTATACTATTCAATAATTTTAAAAGTTTAATATTAAATTTTTTAGTCATTTTAACAATTATTGAACATAATTGAAGGTAAGATCTCTAGTTTCTGGCGTGACATCCAGCCTTTTAACTCACCAAACAAGCGTTAACCTCTCTCTGTTTTCAGTGGAGGTAACATCTTGCTTGAGACTCTCTTCAACTAAATGCTTTTTTTCTGTTTCCAAGCAAATTATTGGTCATTTTGAAATTTATTTTACAAATTGACAATACATAGCGCAGTGCAGTGTTATTTTAAAGAAAATATTCTTTATTTACAACTACAGTAGTTTAAACTTAATAAATCACGTGTTGACATTGTTTGAATCCAGCATGGGGCCAAAGAGATCAAGAAAAGCGATTTCAATCCAAACCAAGCAGGAAATCATTAAAAAACATGAAGAAGGCATTAGAACAAATGCGCTATGCAAAGAATATGGCATGTCAACATCAACTGTGTCGACAATTCTTGCACAGAGAGACAAATTTAAAGAAGTGAAAGTGAGAGACAAATCTACCAGAGTGTTTAAAAGTAGATCCCTAATTGCAGAAACTGAAAGGTTACTTCTCATCTGGATTTGGGAAAAACAGATGAAAGGTGATTCAGTTTCTACTGAATTCATTTATGAAAGAGCCATGGAGATTTACGAACATTTAAAGACAAATCAACCTAGTTCTTCAGGAACAGAATTTGAAGATTTTCGGGCCAGCAAAGGCTGGTTCGAAAAATTTAAGAAAGGAAGTGACATTTTCAGTGTTATTAGGCATGGTGAGGCTGCTAGTGCTGATAAGGAAGGGGCAGCAAAGTTTTTAGTGGAATTTAAAGAACTGATGGAAGAAGAAAATTATTTTCCACAACAAGTGTTCAATGTGGACGAAACTGGGCTGTTCTGGAAAAAGATGCCCAAAAGAACATTCATCAAGAACATTCATCACCAGAGATAGAGCCTCACTCTATTGCTTGGAGCCAATGCTTCAGGGGATTTCCGACTGAAGCCTATGCTTGTCTACCACTCTGAAAACCCCAGGGTGTTCAAGCAACATAAAGTGGTAAGAGCAAAGCTTGGAGTTTATTGGAAGTCCAACCATAAGGCATGGGTGACAAGACAGCTCTTTAATGAATGGGCTGTAGAGGTGTTTTGCCCTTCTGTCAAGAGCTACCTAACCACCAATAAACTCCCTTTAAAGGCTCTTCTCCTCATGGATAATGCTCCTGGTCATGACCCTGAACTTGCCAGAACTTTGGAGTATCAATTTGACTTTGTGAAAGTGTTGTTTTTGCCTCCCAACACTACATCAATCATACAGCCAATGGACCAGAATGTGGTCAGCAATTTCAAGAAGTTGTACATGAAAATGTTTAGGAGGTGTCATCAGGCAACTTCCAATGATCCTGAACTAACACTGAAACAGTTCTGGAAGACACAATTCAACATCCTGGGTACGTCCAGGGTGTCATCCACGAATAATAGAGGAATGCGAAATAAAAATCCATGAACTTGGGGGGGGGGGGGGGGGCCCTGTATATGCAAATAGCGACTGTGTTAAAGATACCGACTTGGACAATTTTATTTATCATCCGATTTTCATGATTTTTATATATGTCATGTATATCTATACAGTATTGATTATATCCAAATTTAAAGCATTTTGGTTGGGTTTTTTTTTTTTTTTTTTTTTTTAATAATCAAAATTTCAAGAAATTTCTTGTCGATATTTCTCTGCTATCCCACAAAGAATTTTCTTGCAAATTATTTATGTGATAGTTATCAACATTATTAACAAATTGTTGGAATTACCTCTTTTTTCTTTTTTTTTCTATTTACAATTTTTTTTCTATTTTTCATTGTACGTATACTATATTCAACCTCTCATATTCTATATTTTTTTAATAACAAAACAGTATGACAAAAAAATTCTTCATATTTCTTTGCCTTTTCAATTGAAATCTTAATTTTGAAAATCGGTCCATAAATAGCGGAGAAATATCTGAAAATGTCTATAAAAAACATACTTTTGAGTAAGCGCACGAGAGCAAGGGCTGTGACAGGCAATGAATCTACGTCTGATAGCTAAGACAGACAAGAGCACACTAGCTTATCGTATTTGAGTACCATTCCAGCTGCTCCTCCTTACTTCCTCCACATCACAATAACATAACAGAAAGATGCCAGATAGTGCCAAAGAAACCAGAAGTAAATTAACTTTTATAGATTATTTTCTATGAATATTTTACTTGAGCACTAATCTAGAGGTTGTTGAAACGCAACAGAATGATCTTAAGCACACACGTGAGAGTGGTGGTGGTGGTGGTGGTGGTGGTGGTGGGGGGGGGGGGGGGGAGGCAGGGGGGATTGAACTGTCCATTTAATTGCCAAATCTCCATACATAACTATGAGATTGTGCGAGTGGCTACTGGAAGGGTGCATAAAGCTATGAGAATTGTTTAATTTTTTTATTATTTTAAATATTTTTCGACCATCTCGCCTAATGTGGTTTCCTTAAACTTTCATTTAGCTTTTATTTACTGGTTTGGGAATACAGTATTTTTTGTTGTAACTTATTTATTGGTATTATTTTTATTCATTCCTCACATTTACTGGTACTGTATATATTATTTTAAGAAAACTTTGACTACAGGAGGAAAATACTGTATACATAAAAGTTTTTCCCTAAATACTCTCTGCTAAAATAGGGAGTGCATCCTATATAGCCGTGCATCTTATACGACGTAAAATACGGTACATTTAGCTACGGATAGCTCGGAATTTGATATTACTCGGAGTGACAGTAAAATACTCAACTGTAAATTATTTTTTATTATTTTTTATATAACTTACAATATTCCGAGATATGATGACGCAATCTCAGAATGGCATAAGTGCAACCCACAGAAGATTGTGGGAGGGTCTGCCCGATCAGCCGTGCAATTATGTGTCAGAAGGCCTAGTGTAAAGATACCCACACGCAGTCACTCTACTGTACTTATTTTTTCACGTATTTTGTGCAAAGTGCTATTCCACCTGCAGGGAAAATTTAACCAGTATACATGTACAGTGGCTAAAACAACTATCTGAGCAGGTGGGGGTCGACATGCTCCAAAATTTTACGTGTGACTAGTGACAGCCCCCAAAGGCCAAAATTTATCGTCGAAGGTCTCATACTGTTTCCCACAAAGGATGCACAGATAGTTGTTTTAGCTACTGTACAGTAGTATTTAAGTGAATAATAACAATTAAATCTGATGCTGTAAGAGCTTACAATACAGAATTATATTGTACTATATACTGTACTGTTGTGCAGTGAACCCCATCACCACCTCTGACACCAGCCAAATGGCACCACAAGCTTGAATTATCCCCATTCCTCTCCTCCAGTGCTGTTAAGTGTAATTTTTTTTAAAGTTTTCTGATTATGGTGGGTTATTTTGACCAAAAAGTTGGGCATTGGGGTGGGATAAAAGTGCCTTGATAACTCGTAAAATTAGATAACTTGGAATGGTTAGAGCCCCATATATTCCAAGTTATCAAGGGTTTACTTCTGGACAACACTGATCTGATAATGACCAAAAGAAACTACTGTACTGCAAGTCCTAACCAAAAATATTTAGAGAACACTCGATCGCCTGTGCTGATTTAGTAGTCAATGCAATGAGTTTCAAACAGTGATTGTCTTGGGTGTGTGAAGGAGGCTTTGAAAGGAACGTCTAAAAATATATACATATAGTTGAATTAGCTACTCAAGAGTGAATCAATATATGCAAGAGGCCTTCTTACCTTGTGCTGCTCAATAGCATCAACCCACTGGTGCTTCTCCTCTTCTGTGTTAGTCCGCAGGTACCACACACAGTCATTCAAACAAACGTCAAATCGGCATTCATCTATCTCGTGAGGCTGAAAATGCAAATAAAATAAAAAGAGTATCTGTTACTGCACTCACAAAACTTTTTATTTATGTTTCATAAGATTACCATCAGTAAAGTATGAACAAGAAACAGAGTAAAGTATGGCAAAGAAGATTTCAGGATGTGCCATCAACAGCTTTGGGAATGGGAAAAAAAAATAAAAGTGATATATGCAAGTGTATTGCACATGAAAGTGAAGTTCCTTAAACTCTTTTGTATAAATACAAAACTACATTTCTAGAGTATCTGTACAGATGAGTCAATAATGTGAGCAGTACGGTATCAATAATTAACTTTAACTGTATTAACCCTCTCTAGCATGCCAACGCGATTCGTGTCATACTCATGATAAGACCAACTTCGCCTGTGACACAAATCGAGTCACCAAACTTTAAAAAGCAACTCTCGAGGCCCATAGGAAGGGAAGACCATAATGATAAATGCACAGTATTATCTCAGCAGTCAGACCGTGAGTGTGGCCCGTGTCCACTTAAATTTCCATAACTGTGCGGGCTGCCTCAACTCCTGGATTACAGTGCTTACCCTACTACTTGAAATAATTTCTTTTTAGTGTTAGAGAAGTGAAGTGATGGTTGTGTAATGTAATATTTTTTTCATATTTACAGAGAAAATGTTTAGGTTTCAAAAGTCATTACCATATCAGGCTATACAACCTCGTTATAGTGACAATGTCTAGGAAAAAAGTCTCTGAAAGAGGATGATTTTCTAGAACTCCTGTTAGGGATAGTGAGGATCAAGTGGATAGTGATAATGAAGAGCCTGACAGTGAAAATGATCGTGATAACAACAACGAAAGTCACGAGTCTGAGGGAGAAATTGTGTTTGTTGCATCCACGTTATCATGTGCCTCACCACCAGACTCCCTCTACCACCACCACCGCACCAACAACGTACCACCCTCACTCTTCTTCACCACAACCTTCCACATCCCAAACACCTCCTTCATATCTCCTGCCTTATGCAAGCCTCATACCACCCACTACCTCTCAACATTTAAGAGGAGAGTCCGGTTTAAGGTGTAGGTGCTTTTAATTTTGGTCGATTGTTATGATATATTCTTGTCATCAATCAAGGATCATATGTACATCAATTCTAGCCCCATAGCTCCCTTATACCCCTTCAAAATTTTCAACCCTTCCCAAATTTTCTCACATTTGTCTAAATTTTCAAGGTATAATTTCTCCATTACTTCTTTCTATTTTGCCTTAAAATTGATACCTGTAATTCGAAGAGATCTTGTATCGCCACTGAATTGTCCAGAGCAATTTGCTTGTTTTTGTCTTTGGTTTTAAAAATAAAAATTTCAAGTTTGGTTAAAATTTTGTATCAAAATATCAAGATAAAATATTCAACCAAAAATAAATATCACAAGATAGAAAATATTGGAATCTGTAGTTATGTTGAGGAAAGGTTCTTCCTGTGCTGAGTGTTTGTTTCACTAAAATTGGTCACAGACTGGCAGAGAACTGTCAGTCTGAGTGTTAGAAAAGTTCATTTTAAGATACAGGCCAATAAAGTTTCTCAACCTTTCTCCCCTGTGTCAGTGATCATTAGGGAGTGACAGTTTTACATGTAATATCTTGTTTTGTTTTGTTTGTATTTTTACATCTCCAACTGAACTCCAGTTATATTCATTACGTGAGGTAGAGGGGAGGGGTGGAAGGCTGGGGCTGGGTTGCCTCAGGTGCTCACTAAGACGGCTGTTACTGTCTTCAGTTTTAGTGGTTATTTTCTTCTTTCATCCTCTTGAATTTAGCAATGCCCTTGGCACGTGCTTCCGTTTGTTGTCTTTTATGTTTTGAATCACATGCCATCCTGATAATCGAGGAGAAAAGCCTGGTACAGCAGTACTCTGCTGCACCAGCAGAGTACACACCTCTCCTTGACAAGGTCCGAGACTCACTGATAACACTGCGTCCACCTCCCTACACTTACCAGAGAGGAAGGGAGTTGCCTGAAATGAATTTCTAAATTTTTTTTGTGCCATTTATTCCATAATTTTGGGGGAAATTTTTTACCACAATCATTCATGTCTACCCAAGGGGATGTAGGAAGGTGGGGCGAGGGGAGGGGGGGGGAGGAACCATACATAACTGCATAAATATTACGAATGTTTCCATAAAACTCCATCCAGATACAGACATATGCAACATTGTTGCTCGGGATTTTTTTTTCATATTTTATTTTATTTTAATTATTCTTATTATTTTTTTTTTCATCGATCTATGCCAGATGCTCCCCTTAATACTTGCCAAAGGAATTTATCTCTAATGCACCAGCAACTGGGGTTTCAATAGTATATGTATTACTAAAATAAGAAAACAATAAGCATGTTCCATGATATATACAAACAAAATAGAGGTTGTACCTCTCTAGTTTGCCAACCTCGGGACCTGACCGTTGCCGGACCATGGAAATTGCCCGACCATGGAAATTCACCCTTTTCCTGGATAGATAGTGACTTGTGCTTATGCCTGGAAGCACTAGCACCACTTTCTCTGCGTCATGGTCTCTTTGAAGACATATTGAAGGGTTAAATGTCGTATAGTAGCTTCTCAAATTTCGCGAGTTTTTAATTCTTAACGTATTTTATTGGAACACACAAAAAAATAAATAACTAAAAATTTTGACGGCGGAAACTTGAATTTCGACGGGTTTGAACGGCCCGCCAACGTGCAGACGACGTGCATAATCGTGTAAACAGCGTCATTTCTCTTATGTACAAAAGATTCATTGTTGTTTATTACTGAATGTCTTTTTATTGAATTAATGTCTATGTGTGCAAAATGAGCAATAGAATTCATTAATAATACGTGGAATATTAAAACATATGAGGAAATGACACAACATTGTTTTCGTTGATTACAAAACCAGTGACTGACTGGTTCTACATATAAAACTGAAGAAAATAAGACCTTGGTTGTAGCTGTAGTAAAATTAATATGGTTGTTTTAAGTAATGTTATTTAATGTTAATAAATGGAACAATAGAAGTAGCGAACGATAATGGTAAAGAAAAAAGAGAGATCGCGTATGTAAGTGCGCATGCGCACACGTGAAAACATATCGTCATTACTTTACACAAGAATATGAAAGCAACACTTATTTACTGTTCATATATATTTTAAGTAATGTTTCTGAATTTGTTTTTATTGAATTTATGTTTGTGTGTGCAAAATAAACAATACAATTTATTAATAATACGTGGAATATTGGAGGAGACGAGACGGCTGCCGGCATTGTTTATATTAAAGCTTACAAAACCAGTGACTGATTGGTTCTACATATAAAACTGAAGAAAATAAGACCCTGATTTTAGCTGTAGTAAAATTAACGTAAAAGAATTAACATGGTCGTTTGAAGTACCTGTAATGTTATTTAATGCTAATAAATGGAACAATATAAGTAGCTAACCATTAATGGTAAAAAAAAAAGTGAGACTGCGCGTATGTAAGTGCGCACATGTGAAAACATATCATCATTACTCTACATAAGAATATGAAAGCAACACTTATTTACTGCTCATATATATTGAAGGGTTAAATGTTGTACTCTGTATAGACAAGCAGAGAGAGAGAGAGAGAGAGAGAGAGAGAGAGAGAGAGAGAGAGAGAGAGAGAGAGAGAGAGAGAGAGAGAGAGAGAGAGAGAGAGAGAGAGAGAGAGAGAGAGAGAGAGAGAGAGCAGCCGAACTGCCGGATGTAAACAAACCTTAATTTCCAGCGGCTTTTTTTTATTAAAGGGGATTAGCCCACCCGGGCATAGGTCACTGACCCACATTGGGGCCTGAGGGGCAAAAATTTAATACTCCTGTAATAATAATAATAATTCAGATAAGTTTAAAAAAAAAAAGAAAAAAAAAAGCTGCCTATCTACCTATTGGACAAACTAAAATCATTCTGGACCACGGGAGTTTCCGGACCACAGAATGCCGGACTAGAGAGGTACAACCTGTATTAGATATTGTGTTACTTTCTTTTACTATATGACAAACATGCGATGCGGTCAAACGCCCGCCAGCATGTATAAAAAAAGTTGCAAAAAACTCTGAAGACTTGCATGAATTTTATCAGTGCCAATCTCTTCGTTATAGTGTTGGCTACAAGATGCAATATAATTTATATCGACATTAAACATTGGCACAAAAATAATACAGTTAACCCTCACTTTACGCGGTCCCGCATTCCGCGTTTCCACGTTAACGCGGTGCCTTGCCAGAACCTCACGTGCTCACATTACGCGGTACGTGAACCCCATTACGCGGAGAGTGTCCGGCGCGACGCTATTTTTAGATTCGCCCCACCCGCCCGCCTGCCTGCCTGCCTCTCCCTCCTCCTCCTCCCTCCGCTTGGGCAAGCGGCGCAGTAAGGTTGCGCAGTGTGTGTCTTTGTTGCGTTATCACTGACGTCATATGACGTATCAGACCTGTGATTGGCCATGCATCCCTACCCCCCTCTGCTGCTAGCTGTAATTGGCTTAAAGTATTATGACGTGTCCACCCGGGGGAGGGAGGGAGGGAGGAAAGACGACGCTTGACCTAGCCGCGGCAGTTTCATCCCTCAAGGCCACTCCGTGTAAACGCGCATCCATTGTTCCGTAAAATGGCTTCCACCGGACCACCACCCCCAGAAAGAAACCTTTCCTTACCTGGACCCAGCGGCTCTAAGCCAAAGAAGACACGACGTTCCTTAAGCTACGAGGTGAAGTATACCATCATCCAAGAGTTGGAGAAAGGAACAAGGCAGGTTGATTTGGCGCGCCAGCATGGTGTGAACGAATCTACGATCCGGACTATAAAGAAGGATTCAGCCAAGATAAAGGAGCACATGAAGATCACAAAGTCTACAGGTGCTTCTATGATCAAGTATTTTCACAACCAGGTGCTTCTCAAGATAGAAAAATTACTTGTGAGGTACTTGGTGCGTCAGGCGCGACGGAACATGGCGGTCGACACGCGCTCTGTTAAGGACTACGCACGTGCACTGTACATGGCAGTGGCACGAAAGATGGGAATTACAGAGCCCAAACCCTTTAATGCTTCCTCTGGGTGGCTACAGAGGTTTAAGATCTGGAACAAGATCACCAATATAAACATTGGTGGTGAAGAAGCGAGTGCTGATCGTGCTGCGGCTCGGGAATTTCCTCCGTTTTTACGTGAGATTATGGAGGAAGGACAGTACAGTGACGACCAGGTGTTTAACATGGACGAATCTGGTCTTTTCTGGAAAAAGCTACCTTCCAAGTCCTTCGTTGTGAAGAATGCCAGCAGGATTCGGGGCTGGAAAATGCAGAAGGAACGCATCACCGTCCTGTTTACCACCAATGCCTCCGGTACCTGTAAGCTCAAGTTATCGGTGATCCACACAGCACGCAAGCCGCACGCCTACAAAACCATGGACATGACCAAGCTAAATGTCCACTGGCTGACCACACGTAAGGCGTGGATGTTCTCTACACTGTCCCTCTCCTGGTTTGATGACTGTTTTGTTCCCGATGTAAAAAAATTCTGTGAGAGACAGAATGTGCCATTCAATATTTTGTTGCTGCTGGACAACGCACCAGGACACTCGCCCCTACTGTTAGATCGTCACCCCAACGTAAAAGTGGTCTTCCTTCCTCCCAACATTACGTCATTAATCCAGCCCATGGACCAGGAGTTGATTTGCAATGTGAAAGCTGCATTCTCAACCAAAAAATTCCAGCTCCTGAACGACTACACCAACACCAGGGAAGAGTTGCGTAACCTGAGTGACACCACCACCGATAGCAAGAGCGAAGAAGATGAGGATCAACAGTTGGCACAGCAAAAAATACTCTTCAAACAATTCTGGAGAGTATTCAACATCAAGAAAGCTGTGGACTTCTTGGTGGAGTCATGGGATCAGCTGTCTATTGCTACAATTCGTCACGCATGGAGACATGTGTTGCATGGAATACCAGGTGAGAGGAGGAGTCAATCTGTGACTGGTGAGGTTCAGAATGTTGCAGTAGCAGTGGACCTTGCCACAGAAGCTGCGCAGACTGTTACAGTTCCAGGCTTCTCCGAGACCACCAACGATGACATCCTGGAGGTGATCAGAGATCCTGAAGTGACTGCCGACGAGATGTTGGAAGAAGAACACGTCAGTGAAGAGGAGGAAGAAGGTGCGTCATTCTCCGAAGAATACAATTTAAGTCATAGTGATATTAAGGGTGCCATGGAGTGTGCAGAGAAGATGAAGTCCTTCCTTTCCCGCGACAATGACGATGACCGCTATGAAGTCTTCCATACCCGGCTGGTGCAGGCTATGGAGCCCTACATCAAGGTGTATCACGACAACATCAACGCCAGCCGTCAGCAAAGCATAACAGATTTCTTCGCCCGCAACCCACCACAGCCAGCCCAGCCAGTGATAGTGGCAGTAAAGCTGACTTTGAGGGATTTGTCAGGGAAGCCCTGAAAACTGTAAGTGACAGTGATGGTGATTCACCTAGTAATGGTGATTCACCTGAGGGCCAGTAATCTGCCCTCTGCCTCGGAACCAGCCTCCATCCCCGTATGCCGACCCATCTCTTCTACTACCGTAAGTGTTACACCAAATTTTTAGTTTTCTAACCTAACCTTTATTTTTCCTATGTTAACCTTTACCTTTCCTAACCTAACCTCTTCTATATTACTTGTTTTTTCATACCATCATAAAGTTAAGATAAAATTTTTACTACAACATAGTTGTGTGTCGTCAAAAAGTGGAGTTTGGGGATCGGCCTGGACTCCATTTCAATTAATCCCATATGTTATGTTATTCACTTTACGTGTTTCTCGCTTTCCGCGGTACCCTCCGGGTTACATTAACCGCGTAAAGTGAGGGTTAACTGTAATAAAAAAAAAATTGCCATTTGAGAATCAGTTGTTTGCTATTTTCTCAAAAACTGTTTGTCATATTAGAAATCTGATTACTGCATTGGAAAGCTCATAAAATTCGGCTCAGTTGGCGGTTGTGAATGTATTGGTGTGTATTTCTTTTCTTATGTTTATTAGAAGTGACGAAAAATAGCTATATACGTACTTGTATTGTTCTTTCTTTTTCTTTTTTGGCTAATGTTGCAGAGCAATCAGTTATGAAGCCAAAGATATATGACTTATGCCAATAAAAACAAGTTCTGGGGGAAATTGATAAAGCAAAGAAAATATTCACCGTGCACTGTCTCGCCTGTCCTGGGGACCTCAGAGATGTGATCTTGGAACTGGAAAATTTAAAACTTCTCATGCACGAGAGGGTTCAAGGAATTAAGGGAATTGATACTGTAAAAAAAATACCAAAGATGACAAAAATATATTGTTAAATGTATCCAGTGCACACATCAATTTCTGATATGTTCTCATCTGGCCAAAAAATTCATACCTTATAGGATATTTATGAGAAATAATCCTGTAGATACAAGAGTCCAACTAAATAATGTGAGTTTATATTCTGTAAAGGTTTTCTAATTACAACAGATGGCTTACCTTAACATGAGCTTTGTGAACACTTATAGATCCTCGACAGCCAAATGCTGTCTCATCATGGTTCCTGTAGTAGCTCATGGTGCCATCCTTCAGCACCATGTACCGGTTCTGCCAGCCATGTATATAGTTGGTCCATTTGGACACTGTACCCTGGAATATAACATTTGAAGTTACCTACATTGTTGAGACTATAAACCATGCAATTATGAAACACTTTAAAGGAGTATAGACTAGAATGGAATAACCTAATAATTCTAATGAAATACTGGTAGAACTTCATTACCATATTCAATTTCTATACATATAAGGTGGAACAAGTACATTACACTACGCTTTACAAGATAAATGTTAAAATCAATAACTCAACACAAATTACTGTGTATAACTGGGTCAATATTCTGTGTATGTGTGTGTGTGTGTGTGCAAGTGATCCCAGGCCTAACCAGACCAATACTTTGATGGAAGCCAACTCCAGTTCTCTCCTAAACATGTTCCCACTTGACTGTAAAGATAATGAGAACACATTCTGCAAACCAGGTCTTGTGCAGGTCCTTGATAAATCCTTAAATGCCTTAGATAACAAATCAATATAAAAAGTAAATAAAATTAGTCTGGATAATGTACACATACAAGTTCTTAAAGAATGAGGACAAGTTATTATTCCTAGAATTCACCTTTAACTACATTAAAATACATAATCTTGGAAATGCCTCCAATATCAATCAGTCTACAACAAGGATCTTTAAAGAGTCCTACCAAGAAGTTTGTAAAGTCAGTCCTAAGCATTGATATGAGTACAGTACAGGCTTCATTAAGTCCATGATAAAAAGGCAAAACTGCAGAAGCAGAGAAGATTATCATCCCCTAACCCTTTCTGACTCATACAGTATAATATATTGTACCAAAAATGAGAAAGAGTCAACTTACTCTAAAAAGGGTAGGGAATATAAACACTTTAGACCAACCACTGAAGGACTACCAGTATTCATTAAGGCTACTACTATAACCAATAACTTTTCCCTCCGAAAGCCCATTTGATATAAGGGCCTCAGGGTAAGTCCTATGCCTTATGGTCTGCCAGTTTAAATACATATTCCTGTAGGACAGTGTAACTTATTTTTGTGGATTAACTTTACACACATTGTTACAGTACTTGGGCACCTAGTTCAATTAAGTTTACCTGGATTTCACTTTTTTTCCTCCATAAACCAATTAATTCTCATTGTTTTTGTGAAAATAATCCACTCCCTTCTGAATGAGCAAAAATTCCTGAAGTACTTCCCTACTTTCCACACTGAAGCACAGAGAAGCACAAAATACCTAGTGAATAGCAAATACTGTAATACTGTATGTGCAGGTCCACTACCCCTAAGAAAAATTCATATCACCTTACAAAACGTCCTTAATAGAACTTCCTATAACCCAAATGTTAAGTATCAAACTGAATATTCTTACTCCACACACCAGATACTGAACTGGTTAACAATACAGTCCCAAAGGAGTTACTTACATTGTGAGGCTGGGAGCTACCCTTGGTCACAAGCGAGCAGGTATGGTCGGCGCCACAAACAACCATCGGCTGAACAAGACAAATGGACCATCATACAGTTGAAATAACTCTTGTACCCCAAAATAAATAACGCCTTTATGAAACTGACATAGCAGGTACTGGGGGTGATTCTTTTAGTGATTCATCAATGAATTGTAGTAATGATGAGTTGGGAAACAAGCAGCCACAGTACATTTTATGATCTGGTTGGCAGGAATTGGAGGGCATCCCTGAAGATTGCATTAGCCACTTAGTCATTGGGAACGGATTCTGGTGAGAATTATGTTCCCGGTGTATTTGCGTTTAATGGTACAGTACCAACATTTACTGTACTTGATATTTGGCACTTAATGTAATACAGTACAGTAGATGCTAAAAAAAATATGTACAGTATTGCAGTATATTAAATAAAAACCACTTTCCCATACCATGTTATAAATTGACACATCTCAAACTAATATTTTTCAGCCCTAAAGCACAATAATAAATAAATATATGGCTAATATTTGAATCTTGACTGTTGCTAGTTTGGCTAACAATTTTGGTCTCATTTTGCTCAATATGTGATGCTTAATGAAACGTAATATACTGTAGTCTTTTTTTGTGGAAAGGCTAAAAAATTTTTTTTTTTTCAATTTCCAAGTTTGAGAAGTTTTGTCAGCAAGGAGTGATCGACTGAAGATGGTATTGTCCCAGCCCCCCGAACTCTTGATCATTCTCCGCACTAGTCACGTTGTGACCATTGTGTAAACATGTGATTAAGGTTAGGTTAGGTTATGACTGGTAAGGTTATGATTTGGTTGTTAGCTATATCTTATTTATGTAAATGTGTTCAGGTATGAAACATCATCCAGGACAAAATCACCAAACTAATAATACAAAAATTAATGTAAAACTTTGTTATTTGTTAGAACACTAGAAAGAAGTGGTTAATTGTCTGGTCACCAAACATGGGGCTGAAGCCAATTTTGGCTTCTGGAAGCCACTTTTGCTTTGTCTTGGCTTTAGGTTTGGCTTCAAAAAACTTTAAGGCTTCAGCTTCAAAGCAACAGACCTGGTTTCGGAATATCTTCTTTACACAGACACACTGACAAATTGTGACATCACAGCTGACCTGATCTGACTTTTCTGTTCCTACATGACCTGACCTAAGAGAGCCCAGGTGTTTCCTACAGCCTCCATGATGTCACAGCTGATCCCTGCTAATGACCTGACCTGAACCTCATACAACTACAATGAATGGATAAAATTAATGATAAATAATGTATGACATAAATGACGTGACCGATCGCCCAAGCGGCTAACGAGCCAATCAGTGGTGAAGGGGATAAAAGTAAAAGGTAAAGTATAAATCAAAGAAAACAGAAAATTAACAAGATAAATTGTTGCTATAAGTAACATTTTTCAGTCTAAAAGGGGCCAAAACTTACCCCAATTACACTCAGCTGCAACTGAGAGTATCACATGTATTCCCATCAACATGCAAGGTACAGTACATACAGTACTGTACGGGCAGGGCTGCATCAAGACATCTAGGACCCTGGCCCCCCTTAGCCCTCTGCTCTACTTTTTTACAGAAAAAGGAGGACATTGTTCATTTCAAGTAATGGCTATTCATTTGGCGAAATATTTTTATCATGAAATCAACTAATGAACTATAATTATTTATTGTATTAAAACCATTTCTTGCTAATTTTCCTTTCAAGTTTCAAGTTGGATATACAGTAAAGGTAACTCGTGTTTTACGTGCGTCTGATTTAAGCGTTTTTGGAATAACTCGATTGTTCAATTAACACCAAAAGCTAATTTACACACACCTATTTTTGAAATAACAAGGTCAAGACAGTTTAAATTTGCCATGTGTATTCACCTGGTCGCCTGGCAGTGGAGTCGCGTGTGATGCCTGGTGAGGTGCTGGTAAGTTATTACTATAAAGTCAGTCATATCAACAATTTTAATATTATTATTAATAATAATAATTATTATAATAATGTAATAATAAAGATTATTACTACTAATGATGAAGATAAGGATGATAATGAAGTATTCTGTACAACAACTGTGATGACGTCCAGCAAGCTTCCCGCATATCGCTTTCTCAGTTCACACCAGCACTACTTTTTTTCTCTGTGAGCTCATTTGCATTGTGTGTTTATCAGGTATAGTACCTTTTTATTGTTAAATGCTGTTTTGCCCATTGAAAATGTCTGGAAAACATCCATATGCCTCCTTTGGGGCATCTAAAGCTAAAAAGGCACGAAAAATAATCGCAATGGACGTGAAATTAAATGTGATCACCTGCCTTCAGAGAGGAGGGCATGTGTGAGAGGTTGGCCGCGTGCTTGGTTTAAGTGAGAGCACTGTTCGTACCATTCGAGACAACGCTGAGAAGATAAAGAACAGTGCTCAATCAGGGACATCTGAAAGTACAACAAAAACCTCTTATGCTCCGAGTTCTATAATGGAGCACATGGAAAGGATGCGGAGTATGTGGATTGAAGATCAAAATCAGCGCGACGTACCAGTCAGCATATTGCTAGCCCAGGCAAAAGTGCGTGCAATCCATGAAGAGCTACAGAAGGATGAAGAAGGCCCAGTGAAACCTTTCAGTGCTAGTTCTGGTTGGTTCGCTAACTTCAGGCGAAGATACGGGTATCACAACATCAAGATGAGTGGAGAGGCTGCATCTGCCGATGCTGTGGCTGCCGAGGAATTCATCAGAACTCTGAAGGGTATTATTGAGGAGGGAGGCTACTCTGCAAAGCAGATTTTCAATCCGGATGAAACTACTCTATTTTGGAAGAGAATGCCAGCACGAACGTATATCTCTCGCAAGGAAAAATCAGCACCACGTTTCAAGGCCGCTAAGGATCATTATACCTTATTGTTTGGAGGTAATGCTGAAAGTGACTGCAAATTAAAACCAGTAGTGGTGTACCACTCTGCAAACCCACGTGCTCTCAAGGGTTATTCTAAACATCTCTTACCAGTTCACTACTTTTCAAATAACAAGGGGTGGATTACTGGTAGTCTTTTCTGTGACTATGTTGTGTCAAAGCTGAAAGATGACTTACGTGAATATTGTGAAGGTGAAAATCTTTTTTTTTTAATATTAATGTTTGTGGATAACGCCCCCGGACATCCACCTTCAATTCAAGATCTTTGTGAAAACATTCAAGTTGTCTGTCTTCCACCAAATACGACATCCCTCATTCAGCCTATGAATCAAGGAGTGATCAGTATATTTAAGGAATATTATCTCAACAAAACATTTGATGCTGTAGTGAAGGCTACTAATGATGGTAAAATGACTGTTAAAGAATTCTGGAAATCTTTTAACATTAGAGACTCTATAATGTCTGTTGGTGAGGCATGGGACAAAGTTAGTCATTCATGTATGAATGGAGTTTGTAAAAAATGTGTCCGCATCTTGTGCATGACTTGAGAGGTTTTAGTGTTGAAAGTGATCTGTTAAACCAGAGAAAAACATTGTGAGTTTGGCAAAGAAAGTAGGTCTTGAAGAGGTGGAGTTAGATGACGTGCAAGAGTTAGACTCACATTAAGAAGAACTTTCGCTCCAAGATTTGCTTGACTTAGAAAAAGAGCGGGGAGATGAGGGAGTGGAGAAGAAAGAGGGGCCTGAGGTCGTTTGAACTCTAGCAGCAAAGCAGTTGACAGAGGCATTCACTTTAATTGAGCGTGGTTTGGCTATTATAGACGAAGACGATATAAATAATGATCGTAGCTCAAAAGTGAGTAGAAATGTGCATTCGGCTATGCAGTGCTACAAAGAAATCCTGCAAGAAAAGAAAATGAAAACCACCCAAAAGACATTGCTCTCATATTTCATGAAATCTGGCAGCAATGCATCTCAGCCATAGACATCTGGCATCTCCAGACCACAGCCTACCTCAACCACCGACTCGCTCGTACCTTCGCCTCCACCTCAGTAGCCTCCCCCCCTCAACTCTCCATTATGCCACCTTTGTCAAGCAAAAATTGCCAGTCATCAATGTAAGTGTTATTTAAGATGTATTTACTCTTGTTTTTCCTTTATTAACTGTTTTTTCTTTATTAATGAGAAGGTAAGAGAATATTTATTGTTCGTACCCTGTATGGTACAGGTTGTACCTCTCTAGTCCGGCAACCTCGGGACCTGACCGGTGCCGAACCATGGAAATTGTCGGACCATGGAAATTCACCCTTTTCCTGGATAGATAGTGACTTTTGCTTATGCCTGGAAGCACTAGCACCACTTTCTCTGCATCATGGTCTCTTTGAAGACATATTGAAGGGTTAAATGTCGTATAGTAGCTTCTCAAATTTCGCGAGTTTTTAATTCTTAACGTATTTTATTGGAACACACAAAAAAATAAATAAATAAAAATTGTGACGGCGGAAACTTGAATTTCGACGGATTTGAACGGCCCGCCAACGTGCAGACGACGTGCATAATCGTGTAAACAGCGTCATTTCTCTTATGTACAAAAGATTCATTATTGTTTATTACTGAATGTCTTTTTTATTGAATTAATGTTTATGTGTGCAAAATGAGCAATACAATTCATTAATAATACGTAGAATATTAAAACACATGAGGAAATGACACAACATTGTTTTCGTTGATTACAAAACCAGTGACTGACTGGTTCTACATATAAAACTGAAGAAAATAAGACCTTGGTTGTAGCTGTAGTAAAATTAATATGGTTGTTTCAAGTAATGTTATTTAATGTTAATAAATGGAACAATGGAAGTAGCTAACGATAATGGTAAAGAAAAAGAGAGATCGCATATGTAAGTGCTCATGCGCACACGTGAAAACATATCGTCATTACTTTACATAAGAATATGAAAGCGACACTTATTTACTGTTCATATATATTTTAATTAATGTTTCTGAATTGGTTTTTATTGAATTAATGTTTGTGTGTGCAAAATTAACAATACAATTTATTAATAATAAGTGGAATATTAGAGGAGACGAGACCGCTGCCGGCATTGTTTATGTTAAAGCTTACGAAACCAGTGACTGATTGGTTCTACATATAAAACTGAAGAAAATAAGACCCTGAGTTTAGCTGTAGTAAAATTAATGTAAAAAATGAATATGGTTGCTTGAAGTACCTGTAATGTTATTTAATGTTAATAAATGGAACAATATAAGTAGCTAACCATTAATGGTAAAAAAAAAGTGAGACTGCTCGTATGTAAGTGCGCACATGTGAAAATATATCGTCATTACTCTACATAAGAATATGAAAGCAACACTTATTTACTGCTCATATATATTGAAGGGTTAAATGTTGTACTCTGTATAGACAAGCAGAGAGAGAGAGAAGAGAGAGAGAGAGAGAGAGAGAGAGAGAGAGAGAGAGAGAGAGAGAGAGAACAACCGAACTGCCGGTTGTAAACAGACCTTAATTTCCCGTGGCTTTTTTCTTTTTTTAAGGGGATTAGCCCACCCGGGCATAGGTCACTGACCCACATTGGAGCCTGAGGGGCAAAAATTTAATACTCCTGTAATAATAATAATAATTCAGATAAGAAAAAAAAAAAAAAAAAAAAAAAAAAAAAAAAAAAAAGCTGCCTATCTACCTATTGGACAAACTAAAATCGTTCCGGACCACGGGAGTTTCCGGACCACAGAATGCCGGACTAGAGAGGTACAACCTGTATATGAAGGTTCCCCTAACCTGTACCATTTACCATTCTTATGGGAAAATTATGTTTAATTTACGCGTTTTTGAATTAAGCGGTGATTTTCAAGAACGTAACCCCCACGTAAAACGAGAGGTGGGTGTATTTATTACCAGCAGTCATACCTAACCCTTAAGCCCCGGGTTAACGTGTTGCTGACAACAACAACAATAACAACAACACCACCAACAACAACAAGAACACAACCCCCCCCCCCCCCCCCCCCCGTGGGGATAGATTGAGAAAAAATAAACTTTTCCAAAAATAATTAAAAATATATATAATAATAATAATTGGCGGGTATAGGTGGACGTTCTGGAATGTCACCACCAGGGGGCGTTGGTCAGACGTTCTGGAACGTCACCCGGGACCTAAGGGTTAAATAATATACAGTTAACCCTCACTTTACACGGTCCCGCATTCCGCGTTTCCACGTTTACGCGGTGCCTTGCCAGAACCTCACGTGCTCACATTACGCGGTACGTGAACCCCATTACGCGGAGAGTGTTCGGCGCGACGCTATTTTTAGATTCGCCCCACCCGCCACACGCCTGCCTGCCTGCCTGCCTGCCTCTCCCTCCGCTTGGGCAAGCGGCGCGGTAAGGTTACGCAGTGTGTCTTTGCTGCGTTATCACTGACGTCATATGACGTATCAGACCTGTGATTGGCCATGCATCCCTACCCGCCTCTGCTGCTAGCTGTAATTGGCTTAAAGTATTATGACGTGTCCACCCGGGGAGGGAGGAAAGACGACGCTTGACCTAGCCGCGGCAGTTTCATCCCTCAAGGCCACTCCGTGTAAACGCGCATCCATTGTTCCGTAAAATGGCTTCCACCGGACCACCACCCCCAGAGAGAAACCTTTCCTTACCTGGACCCAGCGGCACTAAACCAAAGAAGACACGACGTTCCTTAAGCTACGAGGTGAAGTATACCATCATCCAAGAGTTGGAGAAAGGAACAAGGCAGGTTGATTTGGCGCGCCAGCATGGTGTGAACGAATCTACGATCCGGACTATAAAGAAGGATTCAGCCAAGATAAAGGAGCACATGAAGATCACAAAGTCTACAGGTGCTTCTATGATCAAGTATTTTCACAACCAGGTGCTTCTCAAGACAGAAAAATTACTTGTGAGGTACTTGGTGCGTCAGGCGCGACGGAACATGGCGGTCGACACGCGCTCTGTTAAGGACTACACACGTGAACTGTACATGGCAGTGGCACGAAAGATGGGAACTTCAGAGCCCAAACCCTTTAATGCTTCCTCTGGGTGGTTACAGAGGTTTAAGATCCGGAAAAAGATCACCAATATAAACATTGGTGGTGAAGAAGCGAGTACTGATCGTGCTGCGGCTCGGGAATTTCCTCCGTTTTTACGTGAGATTATGGAGGAAGGACAGTACAGTGACGACCAGGTGTTTAACATGGACGAATCTGGTCTTTTCTGGAAAAAGCTACCTTCCAAGTCCTTCGTTGTAAAGAATGCCAGCAGGATTCGGTGCCGGAAAATGCAGAAGGAACACATCACCGTCCTGTTTACCACCAATGCCTCCGATACCTGTAAGCTCAAGTTATCGGTGATCCACACAGCACGCAAGCCGCACGCCTACAAAACCATGGACATGACCAAGCTAAATGTCCACTAGCTGACTGCACGTAAGGCGTGGATGTTCTCTACACTGTCCCTCTCCTGGTTTGATGACTGTTTTGTTCCCGATGTAAAAAAATTCTGTGAGCGACAGAATGTGCCATTCAATATTTTGTTGCTGCTCGACAACGCACCAGGACACTCGCCCCTACTGTTAGATCGTCACCCCAACGTAAAAGTGGTCTTCCTTTCTCCCAACACTACGTCACTAATCCAGCCCATGGACAAGGAGTTGATTTGCAATGTGAAAGCTGCATTCTCAACAAAAAAATTCCAGCTCCTGAACGACTACACCAACACCAGGGAAGAGTTGCGTAACCTGAGTGACACCACCACCGATAGCAAGAGCGAAGAAGATGAGGATCAACAGTTGGCACAGCAAAAAATACTCTTCAAACAATTCTGGAGAGTATTTAACATCAAGAAAGCTGTGGACTTCTTGGTGGAGTCATGGGATCAGCTGTCTATTGCTACAATTCGTCACGCATGGAGACATGTGTTGCATGGAATACCAGGTGAGAGGAGGAGTCAATCTGTGACTGGTGAGGTTCAGAATGTTGCAGTAGCAGTGGACCTTGCCACAGAAGCTGCGCAGACTGTTACAGTTCCAGGCTTCTCCGAGACCACCAACGACGACATCCTGGAGGTGATCAGAGATCCTGAAGTGACTGCCGACGAGATGTTGGAAGAACAAGAAGTCAGTGAAGAGGAGGAAGAAGGTGCGTCATTTTCCGAAGAACACAATTTAAGTCATAGAGCCATGGAGTGCGCAGAGAAGATGAAGTCCTTCCTTTCCCGCGACAATGACGATGACCGCTATGAAGTCTTCCATACCCGGCTGGTGCAGGCTATGGAGCCGTACATCAAGGTGTATCACGACAACATCAACGCCAGCCGTCAGCAAAGCATAACAGATTTCTTCGCCCGCAACCCACCACAGCCAGCCCAAGCCAGTGATAGTGGCAGTGAAGATGACTTTGAGGGATTTGTCAGGGAAGCCCTGACAACTGTAAGTGACAGTGATGGTGATTCACCTAGTAATGGTGATTCACCTGAGGGCCAGTAATCTGCCCTCTGCCTCGGAACCAGCCTCCATCCCCGTATGCCGACCCATCTCTTCTACTACCGTAAGTGTTACACCTAATTTTTAGTTTTCTAACCTAACCTTTATTTTTCCTATGTTAACCTTTATCTTTCCTAACCTAACCTCTTCTATATTACTTGTTTTTTCATACCATCATAAAGTTAAGATAAAATTTTTACTACAACATAGTTGTGTGTCGTCAAAAAGTGGAGTTTGGGGATCGGCCCGGACTCCATTTCAATTAATCCCATATGTTATGTTATTCACTTTACGCGGGACCCTCCGGGTTACATTAACCGCGTAAAGTGAGGGTTAACTGTATACTGTAACAAACTAGAGATTAATAATGAAAATGGTTACTTTTAATTCATTTATTCATTGGGAGAATAAGTTGTATCAACATAAAGTTGACCTTTCGAGCTTGAAGTGGATATTCTCCCCTACAACTGCCACTGCCATTTGTTGCTGACCAGCCGATCCCTTTTCAAGTTTCCCAGCCAAAACCTCGTGGTCTGACAGAACGGGGTCGGCTATCAGCGATGTTTACTTCCGGCGAACCTCCTATATGAGCTCCCAGCCTAACCGTGAAATCCATTCTACCTAGAGCCCCGCAACAGCTCCTCTAAAGAAGCTCCTGCACAGCAACTCCTCTACCACGTAACAACTTCCCAGCACCAGACTGCACTATACATACAATATATTTATATAAGAAAACCGCCATAAAGAGTTTCCTTTCTCCAACCCATCCTGAGTGCGGGACATCATAACATTAACACAACAAGCTTTCATAGCAGAAAACACGGAAACCACAACTTCAAAGTCAATCGCATGTGTTTGATCGCTTTCAATGGACATGATAGCAAGGCAGTTCAGCTATCTTGGCTCATTGTAGCATGCCTTTCATTTTTTAATAATTTCATTTTTGAGAAGGTGCATTCTGCTTCACACACACTGTGACATGCAGTGACAGGAATATTCTCAAGGCTATGCTTAAATTGGGAAAAGTTGCTTCTAAATTCCGATGCTTTATAAACTTGAGCATTGACAGTGGTGAATCCATTCTCTCAGTCTGATCATAAAATCACAAAAATTTTCAAATTCATCAACAGATTCAACACACTAAGTATTAAAATCATCTCTGTGTTTTGGTGTGAGATGGGTGATTGTAGTTTGTAGATGTTCTTTGTTTTGATCTGAGAAACCTTTTAGAAATACAAAATCATCTGCTAGTCCTCTTTAAGCTTCTTTACATTGTGCAAGACATGATTACAGTGAAAGTTTTCACTCTGAACATCTGACTTGGCAGTTCTGTGAATTCTTCATCTGGAGATTTACCTTCATCAAAATATCTCTTTTGTTTTCTCTGACGTATTTCTTCATTTTGATAATGTTGGTTTATGCATGGCATGGCGTTCTTTGTATCATCTTCAATCTCATCAAATTTCTCATGCAGTTTCTCGGTGAACTCTTCTAAGGATTCCAGCAGTGATGTGGCTTTCAGCAAATCCACATTTTCTCTATGCAGAGTAAGGCTCGCTTTATTGAACGGAATACAATAAGTACTGTATTCGATTCCACAATTTTGCCAGAAACCTGTTTCAAACTTCTCGAGGTCAGCAATTAATCCATTTGCCTCTGACCTCGTATATGCAGGTTCATCATCATTTGCCACAAAGTCGTTCAGATTTTCATATATGATTTTGTAGTTTAGGCACAGTGCTTTTGTAGCCTCAGCATGGCAAGCCCATCGTGTAGTTGACAAGCTCTTTCAAGTTAAAATCCAGTTGTTTTAATTTGGGGTTAAACACTTTGTCAAGATAGCTCAAGGATGTGTTGATCCTGTAGAGAAAACATAAAGTTTGTTCAGCAAACCACAAAAATCATTGCTTCCAAACAACAAGTAACACTGTGTACTCCAACCAGGTTCAATGAATGGGCAGCACAAGGTACATAATCAATGGGATTATTTATATCTGAGTTTTTGGGGAGAACCTTCATATTTACCAGACATATTGGCAGCATTATCGTACAATCATCCCCGACAATTTAGAAAACGCACTTATGTCCAGTTCATTCGCACACATACACAGTAAACCCTCGATAACTCGGCACATTAGGGGCTCTGGCCTTGCCGAGTTATCATAAAGTACGACTTATCGAGGCACTTTCCCCCCTCCTACAAAAATACAGCAAGAAAAAAATTATCGACCCATACATGTGTACATGTAATTACAGCCCCCCCCCCCCCCCAAATGGCCCTTAGGACAATAATTTCTTTTACCTGTACTGTATACACACACACATACACACAGTCTGCCAAACTCCTGGGTGTAACTATAGACAACAAACTTGACTGGAAGGCCCATGTAAATAACACAGTCAAGGCAGCCTCGTACCGTCTCTACATGCTACGAAGACTTAGGTCACTTGGGACACCCACGCCAGAGCTGAGGACCCTCTACAACGCCTTTGTTCTCCCCAAACTAACGTATGCGTCACCAGCCTGGTCGTCTTCTCTCAACTCTACCTAACAACGTCAGCTAGAGAAAGTACAGAAGAGGGCCTGCAGAATCATGCTCGGCGCAGAATACTCCGGCGACACCAACGCCCTCTCCACCCTGGAAATGCCATCCCTCAGTGACCTCCACCACCAAGCACTGGAAAGGTTTGGCAGGGGACTACTTCACCACCCTCGCCATCGCCACCTCCTGCAGCCCCCCACCCAACTCGTGCAGTCCGCCACTACAACAAAATTCAGCCCATAACAGCCCGCACCGATAGATATAAGAACAGCACCATCCCATCTATTGTTAAAATAATAAACAACTCCTGATTTATGTACTGTACAGCCCTGTAAATGTATTCAATGCATATTATATCATTATGTCTAAATCAAATGTAAGTCTGTATATTTTCAGCCACTGGCTGCAACTCTATTAATAAACAGTTTATTATTATTATTACACACACACGTCAAGACGGGTCAGAAGCACCTGGCGCTGCTCAGCAGCAGCCACGTCAACTGTTATGTTGGCCCATACCAACTCCCTCCCCTGAACCCTCCTCCCCACCGGAATATCAACAAGTTCTCGCCAGAAGTTCTATTTCATTTGGGAAGGCAATGGAACCAGTGTTGAATAGTGGTGAACAGTGCTTAAGTCAGTGAAAAACAACTCGGCAGTTGAGTCTTACCCAAGCTAAACTTCACACAGTGAGGTCCCAGGTACCCAGTGATAATTCCCCTGAGACTCCACGATAGAGAAGCCTGGGACCACACCTCACCCACTTGAGTGAGTGAAGTCCTGTGACAACTGACCACATGGTGTCCCAATGATGCTACGACACCACGTAGGGAATGAGTTGCTACAGCATCATGAGACGTTCCTCATAACACCATCTGTGAGGGAGTTACTACACTAATTGTCTGCTGTTCAACACCTCAGCTCACATGATCTACGTGTGTAAACATTAATCTGTATGTTCACTGTATGTTCCTTCACCTTTCTCTAATGAAGGCTTTTGTTAAACCACCAATGAATGTAATAAGTCATTTATGTCCAATGTATATTGTCAGCCTTCGGGCTGCAAACTTTTTCAATAAACCGTTTATTATTATTATTATTATTATTATTATTATTATTATTATTATTATTATTATTATATGCAAGTAAATCACTGTAGGTGCACATGATCCAGGTATATGCTGAGAACCACAAGGAAAGAAGAAAACACGAAGTTCCCAAGTGCTTTCGTGTAATCCACATCTTCAGGGGTGAGTACAGACTAAGGAGAAGTGAATTACACGAAAGCGCTTGGGAACTTCGTGTTTTCGTCTTTCCTTGTGGTTATCAGCATACAGGTAGTCGTCGATTTACGACCTATGCGACTTACGTCTGTTCGACTTTACGACCGGCGGTACGACAGTTTTGGCCCCAGCCTCCTGGCGCTGGAGCCGCGCGCATCCCCGCGCTCAATTACAAACACGCTCGCTGGTACAGCACACTTACCTCCGTGTCTGTTTGCCTTGTGCCTTTCTTTTGTCTTGGAAATTTTTCTTGAACCACCACCCCCCCCCAAGATGTCTACCAAGAGGAAACTGTCTTCATCTACTCCTCAACCTGCCAAGAAGCAAAGAAAGGCCATTGATTTAAACACTAAAATGATGGTGATTAAACAGCACGAAGGGGGTAAGAAAGTGAATGTGATTGCACGTGATCTGACGCTATCACACTCTACTGTGTCGACGATTTTGAAGGATAAAGAAAGGATTCGTGAAGCTGTGAAAGGTTCTGCACCCATGCAAGCGACAGTTATAACGAAGCAACGGACTGGGCCTCTCCACGAAATGGAGAAATTACTTTACATTTGGATGGAAGATCAGATCCAGAAACAGACACCGTTAAGCCTTTTTACTGTGCAGACGAAGGCTAGAAGTCTATTTCAGACTTTGAAGGAGCGCGCCGGAGAAGACTACAATCAAGAATTTGCAGCAAGTACTGGCTGGTTCAAGAGATTCAAGAAAAGATTTCAATTTCATAATGTTCGAGTGACTGGGGAAGCAGCGAGTGCAGACGAGGAAGGAGCACGCAAGTTTGTTGACAGTCTGGATGAATTAATTACGGATGAGGGATATCTAGCAGAGCAGATATTTAATGTGGATGAAACGGGATTGTATTGGAAACGGATGCCAGAACGCACTTACATCCAAAAAGAAGCCAAAAGCATGTCTGGATTTAAAGCATTTAAGGATAGGCTTACTCTGCTGCTTGGCGGGAACATCGCGGGGTTTAAGCTGAAGCCTTTCCTAATCTTCCATTCAGAAAACCCGCGGGCGTTGAAAAATGTAAACAAGCACACGCTGCCCGTTTACTTTCGTTCTAACCGTAAAGCATGGATGACACAGGCACTGTTTGAAGACTGGTTTGTAAATTGTTTTATTCCTCAAGTTCGTGAATATTGTTTGACGAAAGAAATTCCTTTCAAGATTTTATTGCTACTGGATAATGCGCCTGGACATCCACCTCATCTATCAGATATTCATCCGGACGTGAAAGTGATTTTTATGCCGCCAAACACGACTTCAATTTTGCAGCCTATGGACCAAGGTTCAATTGCTACTTTCAAGGCTATCTATCTCCGAACCACCTTTGCCCAAGCCATAGACGCTATAGATGCCGACCCAGAACTATCGTTGCGTGACTTTTGGAAACAGTACAACATTCTTAAGGGTATCAAGAATCTGGCAAACGCCTGGGAGGCTGTGACGGAGAAGTGCATGAATGGCATCTGGAAAAAGTGTGTTAAGCGCTATGTTCATACTTTTGCAGGATTTGACAGTGAAAATGAGCTTGAAGTTATTCGGGAAAAAATAGTAAAACTGGCAAATGATCTTTCTTTGGAATGTGAAGTGGAAGATGTTGAGGAGTTGCTAGACCAAGAATCAGAAGAACTTACAAATGAAGAGCTAATCGAATTGGAAGAAGAAAAAGTAGCAGAAGAAGAAAGGAGAGAAGCAGCGGACAAAGAAGAGGAGGAGGAGCCACAAAGGACGTTCACCACTAAGGGATTATCAGAAGGTTTATCTCTACTGAATAAACTTCTTGCTCATTTTGAAGGAATGGACCCAAACATCGAACGATTTGCAAGGATTGAGCGGATGGCACGCAATTCGTTTCATCCATATCAAGAAATTTACGAGGAGAAGAAGAAACGAACAATTCAGACAAAGCTCACCATGTTCATGAAAAAAACAACTCCTCCGGCTACCCCAAAGGCTGCCCCAGCTGACGACCCCGACGATCCACAGCCAAGCACCAGCGGCCAATAAGATGTTTTTTGTATGTTTGTATGTGTTTGTATGTTTTGCAACTAAAATGTTTTATATGTTTTGCACCTGTATTTTTTTTTTTGTATGTTGTGTAAATAATAAACCAATTGTACTGTAGTATGCAGTGATTTACTTAAACCTGACGACCGTAACAATAATGAACAAAGAAAATGTTGATAAAATATGACTTAAAGATGATTATATTATCATTACACATTATAATATACGTAAGGTAATTAAATTGTACTGTAGTATGCAGTGATTTACTTAAACCTGACGACCGTAACAATAATGAACAAAGAAAATGTTGATAAAATATTACTTAAAGATGATTATATTATCATTACACATTATAATATACGTAAGGTAATTAAATTGCACTGTAGTATGCAGTGATTTACTTAAACCTGACGACCGTAACAATAATGAACAAAGAAAATGTTGATAAAATATGACTTAAAGATGATTATATTATCATTACACATTATAATATACGTAAGGTAATTATAACATAGGCCGACTTACGACCAGATCAACTTACGACCGGGCGGCCGTAACCAATCTAGGTCGTAAGTCGACGACTACCTGTGTATATATATATATATATATATATATATATATATATATATATATATATATATATATATATATATATATATATATATACAGTGGGGTATGCTATAACGAATCTAATTGGTTCTAGAACCTCATTCGTTATAGCATTAGTTCGTTATAGGATTAATCCGTTCCAGGCCCCCAAATACAGTGAGTTCTGCTATAACGCGTGTTTTGACAACGCGAATTTGCTCGAACGCGATTTATGAATTGAGGAACGATATTTGTAAAACGCGAACTCGTTTGCTCTAACGCGATTCCACTCGAACGGTTGTTGTGGCTTCAGTTCACGTTCGACATCACATGTTCAATTGAGTTATGTGTTTTGTTTGTGAACAATTGCAGAAATAATGTAGGTAATATTTATGTATACAGTATACCTATATATTATAAGTAAATTGTAAAATTTTACATAAGCGAAACTCAAATTACATAGCGTTTTAGACCCGAGCTCTCTTTACATCACACAGTGTTTACAGTTCACATTCGACATCACATATTCAATTGATTTATGTGTTTTGTTTGTGAAGAATTGCAGAAATAATTTATGTAATATTTATGTATACAGTAAACCACTCACAAGGTCCTACAGTACCACTAATTATTTTATACTGAAACTTACGATTGGGAAGCTGGATTAAAATGAAGATTACCGGTATATTAAAATAATAAAAATGTATTATAAACCAGTCTAACATACCGCAATAAACACAGCTGCTATTATCATCACCCCCCCCCCTCCACCCCCATTTCCCAGTGACAAGAAAGGGAAAGTGACCTTGACTGTGACCGCCTGTGGCTATTTTTAGCCGTCCTTGTGTTCGGAGGTGGTGAGTAATGCATATCTGTATATTTACTGATCATAATACTTATCTCTTATAAATAATTCATTTAAAATTTATTTTTTTGCAAAGAATATTCAGTAAATGACTGCATTAATTCTTGAAACTACCTACAGTGGTAAATTTAGGATATAAATAATGAACAGAAGTCACGTCATGGATTCGGAGTTTGGTCCTTAACGATCACCATAAATGTAGCCTCCCTTTTTCGCGAAACACGTATATAAATTAAAGAAAATACTTGCAGTATATTTAATATATTACAGTACATTATATATAAATAAATAAACAAATAAATTCAAATTCCCTTACCATCCTGTGTCATATACAGAAATACTTGAGTCCCTGAGCGAGTACACAAAAAGAAAACGGAGGACTAAGACATCCTGAAGTGGATAGAGAACGGACATCTCTACTGGGGGACTCAAACGTTTCTCATGTTTTGTGGGCGCTCTAGCATAATATGAATAATATGTAAATTACAATTTACTTATACAGGTATATATATGTAAATTGTAAAAATTTAAATAAAAGAAAAACTAAATACGTAGCACTTAAAGTGTACTGTACAGTACAGTGCTGTGGCTTGGCGCGGGATTATGCAGTGTTTACAGTTCACGCTCGACATCACATGTTCAATTGATTTATGTGTTTTGTTTGTGAAGAATTGCAGAAATAATTTATGTAATATTTATGTATACAGTATACCTGTACAGTACAGTGACCCCTCGTTTAACGAACGCCTCGGTTAACGAAATTTCGGTTAACGAACTGCCTTCCATAAGGATCTTCAATTCGGTTAACGAACAAAAATACGGTTAACGAATTTCTTACGAACCGACCTCAACATGTTTTCGCTTGCACTGACCGGGCAACCAGCTTTAGTATCAGTCCGCCAATACATTAATCGGTTCTAGGGCTTAAATTCCTTACTATTTTAGTAAATATCAAGAAGTTTATACTATTCAATAATTTTAAAAGTTTAATATTCAATTTTTTAGTCATTTTAACAATTATTGAACATAATTGAAGGTAAAGTGATTAGTTTAATGCACGGAATCCAGCCTCCTAACACAGGAAACAGGCGTTAGTCTCTCTCTGTTTTCACTGGAGGTAACATCTTGCTTGAGACTCTCTTCAACTAAACACTTTTTTTCTGTGTTTCCAAGCAAATTATTGGTAATTTTGAAATTTATTTTACATATTGACAATATATAATGCAGTGCAGTGTTGATTTAAAGAAAATAATCTTGAAATACACCAAGAGAACTAAAATTTTATGGGTGAAATGGTGCCATGGGGTGACTTCTCTTCCACCCCAATGCCTTCTCTTCTTCCTTCTCCTTCACCCCCATTCTAATTTCCATCATCATCATCATCATCATCCAGGAGCCTTCTACATACACACCTCAAAGTAAGTGAACTTTTCTACCATTTTTGTTGAATTTAGGAAATTTTCGGTGAGCTGGAACCAATTACCCAAAAACCCATTGAAACAATGGTTTCGGTTAACGAACTTTTCGGTTAACGAACGACCTTCTGGAACGGATTGAGTTCGTTAACCGAGGGGTCACTGTATATGCAAAATGTAAAATTTTAAATAAGAGAAAAACAAAATACATAGCGTTTTAGACCCGCGCGCTCTGTTTACTCCACACTTTGTTTGAAACACGTGTGAAGTTTTTAAGTGTCCTCAGTGAATTCTGATTACTGTTTCTCCAATTTTGTGACTATGGAAAAGAAGAATATCTCTGGGAAGCACTCTGGTGATCGCATTTCCGGTGGTGATTGTAAAAGAAAGGCTATAACACTTGAAGAAAAGCATGATGTTTCATGACTCCTCAGCCTCAACGTCAACCTTCTCCCCCATCAAGTTATATTCATATTTTTTCAAGGTAAAGTGTAACATTTACTGTATGATTTCATTATTAGATATGAATGTAACATTTATTTAGACTGTGCTATCCTTTGTGTTAGGCTAACTACGAAATATTTTTTTGATTTGGAGTAATCTGCACCTAACCCTATTTTCTCCATAAGCCCTGTTATTTCTATTACACGAATTTCTATAACACGATGTTTTACAAGAACACTACTATCGCATTATAGCAGAACTACCTGTACAACCACTTAACACTGAAAAATTTCTGTGGAAATTGGAAAAAATACGGTACTTTAGCTTACCTTAGTGTTGTTAGTATGCAGGACAGGAGGCAGAGGAGGAGGGGGGAGGAGAGAATTATGGAGAAGAGGTGGAAGGAGAGGAGTCATCTTTCCTAGCCCTCTTTGGTGACTGTCTTACAGGCACTTTGTCTGTTTATTTATAATTTCTTTCTTAGTTTCAAGGGTTATTAGCTTTCTCACTCGCTTTTGACGATTCATTGTTACAATTGTACACTTGTATAACAAAATAGTTATAAAAATAACACAAATTTCCACATCAAAGACGAAATTTCAACAAGTTCAGTGGTGCACTGACAACACAATGAACCAATATGGCGCCTGAAGCTCTTTATGTGAGCCGCAGTACAACAATATTCATGCGCCAGACGAAATAGTCCTGTATTCATCCGCGTTCATTGTAGGAGTTGCGTTTGTTATAGTATTCTCAATTTTATAGGTAAAACCGTTCGTTATAGGAATATTCATAGTAGAATCCATTCGTTATAGCATACCCCACTGTGTGTATATATATATATATATATATATATATATACAGGTAGTCGTCGACTTACGACCTATGCGACTTACGTCTGTTCGACTTTACGACCGGCGGTACGACAGTTTTGGCCCCAGCCCCAGTGTAAATAATAAACCAATTGTACTGTAGTATGCAGTGATTTACTTAAACCTGACGACCGTAACAATAATGAACAAAGAAAATGTTGATAAAATATGACTTAAAGATGATTATATTATCATTACACATTACAGTATAATATACGTAAGGTAATTATAACATAGGCCGACTTACGACCAGATCAACTTACGACCGGTCGGCCGTAACCAATCTAGGTCGTAAGTCGACGACTACCTGTATATATATATATATATATATATATATATATATATATATATACAGTCAACCCTCACTTTACGCGGTCCCACATTCAGCGTTTCCACGTTTACACGGTGCCCTGCCAGAACCCAGGATGCTCACATTCCGCGGTGGGTGTACCCCTTTACACGGGTGAAGTATAATTTTTTTTATTTAGCTCATTAAATTCATACAAATTATCCGGCCAGAATATAATTTACATTGCTGGAATTCTTACAATTTGATGATCATTTTGAATATAAACATCATAGATTTTGCATTAGACATACAAATTTTAGATATAATGTTTACTCTGAGTAAATATGTTATCTTTTGTGCAAAATATATGACATTTATATTCAAAATATTCCTGGTCTTACAAGGAATCCAGCAATGTCAATTATATTATCCTAACTTTAGTCTGATTTATTATTTATTACTAAAAAGGTAAACAGTCTGGTATTCCCACACATTCATCTGATAGGGAGGGTTGGTGGGGGGTGGGAGGGAGGGAAGGACCAGCGACCGACCACCTGCCACCATGGTGTGAAGAATATTTTTTTTTTTTATTAACTGAAGATATTTGTTTTAGCTCATAAAATTCAAACAAATTACCCGGCCAGAATATAATTTACATTGCTGGAATTCTTACAATTTGATGATCATTTTGAATATAAATATCATAGATTTTGCATTAGACATACAAATTTTAGATATAATGTTTACTCTGAGTAAATATGTTATCTTTTGTGCAAAATATATGACATTTATATTCAAAATATTCCTGGTTTTACAAGGAATCCAGCAATGTCAATTATATTATCCTAACTTTAATCTGAGGTATTATTTAATACTAAATGTTAAAATCTAGTTTTTTCACCCAACCTTTCTCTTGAAGGGAGGATTGGTGGGGGGTGGGGGGGGGGGAGGGTTGGGACGGACCGACCATCTGGCCTGCTTGGAAGAAGGAGGGAGGCAAGGTGGGGTACTTTGATTGACAGATAGAGTCATGAAGAATATTTTTTTTTTTTTATTAACTGAAGATATTTGTTTTAGCTCATAAAATTCATACAAACTACCCGGCCAGAATATAATTAACATTGCTGGAATTCTTACAATTTGATGATCATTTTGAATATAAACATCATAGATTTTGCATTAGACATACAAATTTTAGATATAATGTTTACTCTGAGTAAATATGTTATCTTTTGTGCAAAATATATGACATTTGTATTCAAAATATTCCTGGTCTTACAAGGAATCCAGCAATGTCAATTATATTATCCTAACTTTAGTTTGAGGTATTATTTATTACTATACCTGGTTTTCCCCAAAAAATTTCTCAGAGAGGGAAGAGCCAGCGAGTGTAGTGTGAGAAGAGGGGGAGGGAGTTGAGTCCATTATTTGAATGGACATTAACTTGGCGACTGTATTTCTCTATTTCTCTTAAGTATTAATTGTGTGCATGTACCATCATAAAATTAAGATGTTATTTTTACTAGAACATAGGTATTGTGTTGGAAAAAGTGGAGTTTGGGGGTCAGCTGGTCTCTATTTCATTTAATCCCATATGTTATGTTATTCACTTCACGCGTTTCTCACTTTCCGCGGTACCCTGTAGATTACATTAACCGCGTATAGTGAGGGTTGACTGTGTGTATATATATATATATATATATATATATATATATATATATATATATATATATATATATATATATATATATATATATATATATATATATATATATATATATATGCTGATAACCACAAAGAAAGAAGAAAACACGAAGTTCCCAAGCGCTTTCGTATAATTCACATCTTCAGGGGTGAGTACAGACTAGAGAGAGAAATACAAACCAAGGTGTATATATACAGAGGAGGGTGAGACCAGGTCCACAATGGTCAGGTATTAGGTAATGACCCTACTAATCTTTAAATAGCACACAACGGTTGGTGGTCAGGTCAGATGGTCAGGTGACCCGGCCTTCTCACCTGGTTACAAATCTTCTTAATTACAAAATTGTCCAGTTTGTACATTCCGTTACTCAAATTCATGTTGAATGCTTCGGTATGTTTAATAAGACTAGATTCTATGATGTTCCTACTATCAATTGAATTACATGGTAATATTGAGGAGGCATTATCCCAGTCAATGCAATGCTTGTTATCCCTCAAATGAACAAACAGAGCCTTGGATTCCTGGCCTGTCCTAACACTGTATTTGTGTTGTTTAATTCTAGTTGCAAGATCTTTACCTGTCTGGCCTAAGTAAAACATATTACATTCCTTGCAAGGAACTTTATAAATGCAACCAATTGTGTTGTTGGGGGAGTTCTTGATTAACATTTGTTTAACAGTGCATGAGTTTTTAAATGCCACATTGATGTTCCAGGTTTTTAGTTGTGAAGGAATGTGTGAGAAATTTTTGTGAAATGGTAATATTAAGATATTCTTATGGTCATGGGTGGGCTTGGGATCAGTTCTATAAAAAGTTTTCTTAGTAATGTTTAGGCATTTGTCTATGAAAGACCTAGGGTATTTAAGGTTTGAGCCAATATATATATATATATATATATATATATATATATATATATATATATATATATATATATATATATATATATATATATATATGCAAGTAAATCACTGTAGGTGCGCGTGATCTAGGTATATGCTGATAACCACCAGGAAAGAAGAAAACACGAAGTTCCCAAGCGCTTTCGTGTAATTCACATCTTCAGGGGTCTGTACTCACCCCTGAAGATGTGAATTACACGAAAGCGCTTGGGAACTTCGTGTTTTCTTCTTTCCTGGTGGTTATCAGCATATATATATATATATATATATATATATATATATATATATATATATATATATATATATATATATATATATATATATATATATTATGTTTTATGAAAATCCACAATGAAAACGTGGATAAGATAAATCTTGATAAAATCACACGGGAAAATGGAAACAACGGAGTACCTTAGCTTTCGTCTTTATTCAAGACATCTTCAGAGGCAACTGGATTACATGGACAGAGAGAGGCTTAAATATACAGGGTGACCTAAAAAACATGAGGTCAATAGAACCCAGAGGGTCCCGTGTTAAGTGAAATCCGCGTTAAGTGAACAACAGAACATATGGGATTAATTCCAATAGAAACCGGCCCGACCCCCAAACTCCACTTTTTGAAGACACATAACTATGTTGTAGTAAAAATAACATCTTAATTTTATGATGGTACATGCACACAATTAATACTAAAGAGAAATAGAGAAATACAGTCGCCAAGTTAATGTCCATTCAAATAATGGACTCAACTCCCTCCCCCTCTCACACTACACTGCCGGCTCTTCCCTCTCTGAGAAATTTTTGGGGGAAAACCACTAAATTTTAATAAATAATACCTCAAACTAAAGTTAGGATAATACAATTGACATTGCTGGATTCCTTGTAGGACCAGGAATATTTTGAATTTAAATGTGATATATTTTGCACAAAAGATAACATAGTTACTCAGAGAAAAAATTTTATCTAAAATTTGTATGTCTAATGCAAAATATATGATGTTTATGTTCAAAATGATCACCAAATTATAAGAATTCCAGCAATGTAAATTATATTCTGGCCGGGTAATTTGTATGAATTTTATGAGCTAAAACAGGCAGTCAGGCAGGGTGGCGGGTGGGGCAAATCTAAAAATAGCGTCTCGAGCGGGACACTCACGGCGTATATGTGGAAAAAATCCGTGTTAAGTGAAAGTTCAGCTCTGGCGAGGCACCGCGTATATGATAAAACGCGTTAAGTGAAACCGCGTTAGGCGGGGTAATACTGTATATATATATATACACACAATATGACCAAAACTAAAATTTTACCCTCAATATTTAGTATTTTCTTATACAGTACAGTAATCAGACAGTAACAGTATAGTACTGTTACTATTCTTGGCTAATATGGAGGACTTTCCAGCCACTTCCCAGGGCAGGTATTAAATTATGCTAGATTAGGTTAGGTTAGATAATATTAGGTTAGGTTAACTTGAACTTTTAAATAAACACTTTTTAACACATTTGCCATAACTATGATACCGTAAGTGTCCACTATAAAACAGTGAAATTGCGGCATTTTTAAATTCGTTCTCTATGAAAAATCAGCAGTTGTGAAGTCGTAAATAATTACCAGTTGTATGTATTGTAGGTTAGGTTAGTTTTTTTTTGTGTGTGTTTTGGTGTTTTATTCAAATCTGACCTCCATTTTTGTGCAAGTAAGTAGCTTCTGATACAAATGAAATTATTCATTTTTTTGGCAAAAAATTTGCTGTTTCAAAATAATTGGCTAGCCAAGTCACATGACAAGATACTTGAAAGTCCCTGGTTGTTATGTTGCGAAGAGGAGGAGGAAAGGAGACAAGTGACTCTGGCAACATGGTGGATAGAGAACTATACGCATAAAAATTTGTGAAATACTCCGTTAATATTGATTTGCATAAGAAATTATATGAAGTCGGATGTTTCTTTTTTTCTAGTCTTGTGTCTGTAATATAGAAAAATTGGAAACCTGCAGAAAGCCAATGCACAAATATTCTTGCATACCTCAACTAGATATATTAAGAGACTTTTTGATATGAACAAAAGTTGTTCCACTCATTGAGGAGAGCTTGTAATTTTTACTTTTGGTTAATATATAGAACTAACCCATAAGCGAGTTATTTTTATTACTGTTTATTTTCTTACAATGTTTTCATCAGTGAGTTCTGATATGATAATCATTTATTGTGGAAATTGTTCGTTTCATAGGTAATTAGGCACCTAGGCGTGCACTAGTATACTGTATATTGCAGTTGGTAATGAGGCCGCGCTTAGCTGAGGCGCTTTTACCGCACCCGGGTCAGTTTGTTTTTCAACATGTCATGTGAAGGATGTCACCAATCTTACAAGGTCTAATTTGTGAATTTAGGGGTAAAGACAACGAGACCCTTCAATTATTTAAAGATCACGGCATTGTTCCTTTACAAAAAGACTGTCTATTTTCTCACATTATTTTCATCAATGAGCTGTGATATGATAATCATTTATTGTGGTACCCGCCAACACAGTAAATCCCTCAGCCGCCTGGGATGCATAGCGTCGATGCGGCTGTATCATCTTATGTCCAGAAAATGCCTCAAATTTCACCATGCCATATCAAGTTTTTTGTTTAAATATAGCAGGGGGCAGAGCCCACCAGTAAAGTAGTTAGGTAAGGTTAGGTGACTTAGGTCTGTTCTTCATACCCACAAATGTTAAGTAATGTTTATTTTTTAAATATCAAATTTTTTGCATATTTCCACAAACAACAACAGTGTCCACTATAATATAACAGTGAAAATCAGGTGTTTTCATATTTTTTTTTTCAATCAATTTTGCTCATTGGTTAGTCCTATATAATTACCTTACTTATATACTTTTATCCTCTTCACCACTAATCAACTCGTTAGCCGCTTGGGCGATTGGTCACGTCTCTGTTACACAAAGTTGGCAAGTATTGGGCATGCACTGGCTCCTGAATGTATCTGAACCTGCTCCAGTATTGGTCAAGTATGGTCTTGAAAGAGCTCACACTCGGTGCCGTCACAACACTCTCTGGCAGATTGTTCCAAGAGTTCACAACTCTCACTTTGAAAAAGTAACCCCTCACATTTTCAGGACTTGTGGCTTTTTCAACCTTGAGCTGTAGCCCCTCGTGGGGCGAGCGTCCACCAGTTCCAGGTAAGGACACTTGACTGAGTAGTGCCCTTTGAGATGTTTATACACCTCAATTAGGTCGCCCCTTGCCCGTCTGTTTTATAAACTGTGCATCATCTCAGAATGGGGAGGTAGAAACTTGGTTAAATTCAATAGTAATAAAACTCAGTATTTACCAATTACACTTTCCAAATTAGATGATCTCCCACCAATCACATTTCAGGAGGCTATCATTCTGCCAAATTCTAAAATAGACATGCTAGGCCTCACTATTTCCCCTAATATGTCATGGAAGCCACACTCCACAACATTGCTGAAGCTGCCTCCCAAAAGCTGGGAATGCTGTACAGATGCTGTAGCTACTTCACTCCTCAGCAGTTGCTTCAAGTATATAAGGGATTCATTTGTCCTAAGTTGGAGTACTGCTCTCATATCTGGGGTGGCTCTTCTTCTGTCCAACTGTTAGATAGGGTGGAATCAAAGGCATTTCGTCTTATTAACTCTTTTCCTTTAGTTGATAATCTCTCTTCCCTTTCTCTTCGCCACAATGTTGCTTCACTCTCTCTCTTTTACAGGTACTTTAACGGGCAATGTTCAATGGGTTTGGCATCCTGTGTACTGTCTGCTCATAACACACGTCTTGCCCGCGGTGCCCACCATTTCTGTGGATGTCGGTCACACTAGAATAACCCATTATAGTACTTCCTTCTTTCCTTACACAACCAAACTGCGGAATGCTCTGCCTTCTTCTGTGTTTCCACACTCATACTACATCTCACTTCAAAAAGCTGGTTTTCCGGCATCTTTTTGGAGTAGATTAATATAACCTTTTCATTTTCTATTTTCAATTTCCTTTTATTCTTATTTTTTTGCCCCCTAGGCCCCGATGTGGGTTGATGACCTGCGCCCGGGTGGGCTATTCCCCATATGGTATATAAATAAAAAAACAATAAAAAAAAAAAAAAAAAAAAAACAATGCAGGCTCTTAATCTCTCAGGGTAACTGAGGTGCCGAAGTGCTGGCACCAAACTAATCTAACCTAACCTAACCTATCCTAATGTAACCTAACCGATTCCCCGGATGACTGAAACTAAATGATACCGAAACAGTAGTGGATCAAAAGGAAAAAATAATTGATGAAAGGAAAAAATGACATGAAAGGAAACTAAAAAAGGTGAACTTATAATTTCACTGTTATTAATATGTATTTCATAATGTTTAAACAATTCTAAGACATTTTTCTTCTATAATATTTCCACCGGAAATTAAGGAATGGGTTACCTGAGTGGGAAGTGAATGTGGAAACGGTGGAAGAGTTTGAAGCAAAATTACATAAATACTGGAAAAATCAAGAACAAGTATATGATTATAGGGCACAAATATCTGCCACACGCAGCCACCGTCTGAGTAGAGACAAGGCTATTAAGCCGGAGTCACAGGTGTGAGCTTCTTCCAGAAGATCATCTATGAGTATCTATGAGTATTACTTTTGCTCAGTCACAAGTGTCACCAGGTCTTGTTTACATCTGGAGGAGGTCTGACACCCGCTCACGCATCGTTCCAGACCTCCGTGTTCGCTTTTTAAGCGTCTACAGCGCATGTGCGGAGTGTGAATTGGGAGTTTCTTATTGGCTATAGCGATAGGAGTATATTTATTGGGCAAAATTTTTTTGTTTTAACCAATGAACAATGAGTGGGTGGGTCGGGAGCAGAGATTTGAGTTGGAAGAGCTGTGCCGACATTGTGAGAATGATTATTTTGTGCCAATTGCAAAGTTACACCAGAAAAATAGTGAAGCAATTTTTTTTTTTTTTTTTTTTTTTTTATATAAACCACAGTGTATTACCGAATACAGTTCTTTGTCCACAGTGTAATAACCAGTGTACACTGTGCGAAGAACAACATATTTGGTGGAGTCACAATAGTTTTACAGATTACGGTAAGATGTGGGGAATGAAGAATGGGGGTTAGGTTAGTTTTGTTGGTTGGTTAGTATTTTATTTATTTGAAAAAGAAAGAAATGGAAATCAAATTCGATCGAAACTCATCAAAACCATAGGAAAAACCTATTTTTAATATAAATATAAAGACTGGTGTGATACTATAAATTGACACCAAAAAATTACCCCAAATATACATATGACACATAATTCTGAGAAAATGTCATTAATGGTGCGTTAAATTGTTGATACCTCACCTGTAATTCTGTGGGCTGTCTGAGGGCGTAGTGGTGTGGATGGGCGTCTTCCTCACTGTCTTCATCACTCAGTGTCAAGTTCCCATAGTCCTCTGACATCTTGCCTGCCTTCACGCCTTCACCGGTAACTAGATGATCCAACTCAGGTAGAAATAAAGAGTGTCATGAGTATTAACTGAACTATTAGAGATCAGTTTACACCTGTCTATGCTGCGAATGATAATTAATCCAAACAATTCCGTCATAAATAACACTAGACAGAAGCGCATCGTCAGAGGGGTCCAAGCCCTCTTACACGCTCCCTGTTGACGACGTAAACACCATTAAGGACAGATCAGGGAGACAAGGTACTGACAAGTTTTGACAATAGAATATTATTATTAAACTTCCAAATACAACTCTTTTAATTCTTATATGTATTTTTTAACAGAGGAACGTAATATAATAAAATTTGTTATTCGTCTACTGAAGCCACATAACGCGTAGAATCTTCAACATGAGGGCCACATTCCTGAACGAAAAATATTGAGAGTACAATGACGAAAAAAAATTTAAGTGGGACAGATATGACAGTCACACTCTTCACTCGTGAACATAAGAACATAAGAAAATAAGGAGTCTGCAATAGGCCGGGTGGCCTGTGCATGGCAGCTCCTGTCGAGAGTTACCACTGTCTATCATCCATGAATCTATCCAGCCTCCTTTTAAAACTTTCCAGTGTTCCAGCACTTACTACAAAGTTGCTAAGCTTGTTCCACTCGTCCACCACCCTATTTGTGAACCAGTTCCTCCCCATCTCCCCCTAAACCTAAACTTATCCAACTTAAATCCGTTGCTACTTTTACTTTTACTTTAATCCTCTTCGCCACTGATCGGCTTGTTAGCCGCCCGGGCGATCGGTCACGTCTCTGTCACGCACTGTTGGCAAATACTGGGCATGCACCGGCTCCTGAATGTACCTGAACCCGCTCCAGTGTTGGTCAAGTCTTCTCTTGAAAGAGCTCACACTCGGTGCCGTCACAACACTCTCTGGTAGATTGTTCCAAGAGTTTACAACCCTCACTCCGAAAAAGTTTGCCCTCACGGTTTTCCGGACTTGCGGCTTCTTCAATCTTGAGCTGTGACCCCTTGTGGGGCGAGCGTCCGCCAGCTCCAAGTAAGGACACTCAACTGAGTAGTGCCCCCTGAGATGCTTATAAACCTCAACTAGGTCCCCCCTTGCCCGTCTGTAGTATAAGCTAGGCAAGTTCAGGCGCTCCAATCTCTCAGGGTAGCTGAGGTGCCGAAGTGCAGGCACCAGTTTGGTGGCCCTCCTTTGAACATTTTCAACCAACGAGTCCTGTCCTGCTCGGATATTATAAAAACTATATCAATATCGCCATTATTGATTCCTTTCACCCACTTAAATATTTCTGTCATATTGCAGTGGATTTCTCCCCTACAAACGCTGTTTGTTGCTGTGTAGCCGACCCGCGAATTCCCCAGTGTATGCCTCGTGGTCTAGGTCAATCAGCGCCGCCATACATCACGGAGGTCAACTACTAAGCCACGCCTACCCCCGCTATTTAAGACCTGACCTCGTGGTGATCTCTCTCTTTCTACCTACAGCCGCAGCCAGCAACACCTCCTCCTCCGCCTGCTTGGCGGTCCTCGCTCCCGCCGGCGAGCAAGGCGACCCACAAGCTGTCCTCCTCTGAGCATCCTCACCAACCAGTTCTCTCTACCCAACGCTTGTAACCACGCTGCCACTTCCCAGCACCAAGCTGCATTGTACATCCAATACAACATGTATACAGAGAGCACATTGTGAGTTTCCTTTCTCCATCCCATCCTGAGTGAGAACCAAATATCTCACAATTATGATGTGGTATATCTCGACTTTAGCAAAGCCTTCGACAGAGTCCCCCACGAAAGACTAATAAGAAAGGTAGAAGCTCATGGCATCAAAGGTGACATCCTTAAATGGATTAGGGCGTGGTTACAGGACAGGAAACAGCGAGTGAGCATTAACGGCACTAAGTCCCATTGGAGCAACGTCACAAGTGGAGTTCCCCAAGGCTCAGTACTTGGACCATTATTATTTATTATATACATAAACGACATAGATATCGGCATTGACATCAACATAAGTAAATTTGCTGATGACACTAAAATAGGACGTGTTATCAAATCTGACGAGGACTCCGCAAAACTACAGGAAGATTTAAACAAATTTTTCGAATGGTCTGAAAAATGGCAGATGAAATTCAACGTCGACAAATGTAAAGTACTCAGTATAGGAGATGTAAACAGGGAAACCAGATACCAGATGAACAATCTACCAGAAAGTGTTGTGACGGCACCGAGTGTGAGCTTGTGGGGTTTCAGATGTTTGGTTCACACTCAGGATGGAATGGAGAAAGGAAACTCACAATGTGCTCTCTATATACATGTTGTATTGGATGTACAATGCAGCTTGGTGCTGGGAAGGCAGCATGGTTACAAGCGTGATGTAGAGAGAGCTGGTTGGTGAGGACGCTCAGAGAAGGACAGCTTGTGGGTCGCCATGCTCGCCAGCGGGAGAGAGGACCGCCAGGTAGGCGGAGGAGGAACGAGGGCCGCCAGACAGCGGCGGAGGAGCGAGGGGTTGCTGGCTGCGGCTGTAGGTAGAAAGAGGGAGATCACCACGAGGTCAGGTCTTAAATAGCGGGGGTAGGCGTGGCTTAGCAGTTGACTCCCGCTCCGTGGTGTATGGCGGCGCTGGTTGACCTAGACCACGAGGCATACACGGGAATTGGTGGGGTCTGCTAGGCAGCGACAAACAGCGTTTGTACGGGAGAATTCCACTACAATACTCCCCCTTCCCTCCAGGCGGTGTAGGAGACTTGTTGTCTGCAGGGTTGCTTAGCACATGTGAGGCAGAACGGGCGGTGCATGCCTCATGTGAGACAACGGCGATGGCGTGGATGAGCCGGTCGCTGGGGACAACTGTCTAGATACGCAATATCTGTGGGAGTAGAGAGGGAGAATAAGTGTGTGTGGAGGCGATGAATGTTGTGCTTCCCTCACGGCAGGTACAGAGTCGTCAGATGCGCCTGCTGGGGTGTGTGGGCCTGGGTCAGGAGCAGGGGCTGCGTCAGCAGAAGCGGATGAGGGCTCGTGACAGCAGCTGGGTCCACGACAGCAGCAGGGTGCAGGACATTAGCAGGGAGTACCTGAGGGAGAAAAGAGGGGGTGTGGGTCCGCACTCAGGAACAGGGGCCGCGTCAGGAGAAGTGGCAGGGGGTACTGCTGGGCCGGGGCGGCATCTGAGGCAGGACGGGTGTGCTGGGGTCGGAAGAGGAGCCACTGTCTGCTTAGAGTAGCAGAGCTGCTCTAGGGTGTCTGACCTGCGGTGTAGAGACAGTAGCTGTAGAGCCGATGAGAGCTGCTTCTGGGTGGATAAGCCAGTCTTCCATGTTGCTTGAAGACTGGGAGCGTGATCAGTTTCTCCTCCATCCTGTGTGAGTGCGAATCTCCGGGAGTCACCATCTGTGGGGTATGGGTTGTTTGGTTCACACTCAGGATGGGTTGGAGAAAGGAAACTCACAATGTGCTCTCTGTATACATGTTGTATTGGATGTACAATGCAGCTTGGTGCTGGGAAGGCAGCATGGTTACAAGCGTGACGTAGAGAGAGCTGGTTGGTGAGGATGCTCACAGGAGGACAGCTTGTGGGTCGCCATGCTCGCCAGCGGGAGAGAGGACCGCCAGGTAGGCGGAGGAGGAACGAGGGCCGCCAGGCCGCGGCGGAGGAGCGAGGGGTTGCTGGCTGCGGCTGTAGGTAGAAAGAGGGAGATCACCACGAGGTCAGGTCTTAAATAGCGGGGGTAGGCGTGGCTTAGCAGTTGACCCCCGCTCCGTGGTGTATGGCGGCGCTGGTTGACCTAGACCACGAGGCATACACGGGAATTGGTGGGGTCGGCTAGGCAGCGACAAGCAGCGTTTGTAGGGGAGAATTCCACTACAAGCTCTTTCAAGACCAGACTTGACCAACACCGGAGCAGGTTCAGGTACATTCAGGAGCCGGTGCATACCCAGTACTTGCCAACAGTGTGTAACAGTGACGTGGCCGATCGCCCAAGTGGCTAACGAGCCGATTAGTGGTGAAGAGGATAAAAGTAAAAGTAGTATGGTTATCTATGCGAGGCAAGACCTAAGAGCCAGCCAGGTGAGGGTACAGGGAGAGGATGTTTTTGAAGAATCAAAGTGGTGTAAAATTAAATTAAAAGGGGAGAGACTTACTTATTGCCGGGTGTATCTACAGATTCCCGAACTGTAGCATACTAAATCAAAGGAACTTAACCCTAGCCACCTCCTTGTCATCGGGAACGTTAACTATGGCGACATCGACTGTAGAAATGAGACCACGCCAAATGACTTGAATAACCCCGCTACTCTTTTTGTAGAAATAGATAATTTTCTGCTCCAACAGTAACAGCTTTCTAACTATTCTTTTTGGTTACACCGACTTACTACGGACCACTGTCTGTATATTTGCGCTGTCTAGGCAAACCCTAAACCAAGGTGACTGTGACAATGAATTTACGGAAAAAATATACCAATGAACTTTTATGGGGATTAGATACTCAGAAATTTCTAAATCTGAATTCTTGAACTGAATCAGCTCTTATATGTCAAGTGTTCCTTTTCATCCTGCTCAAGTTACTTATTTACTTTTGAAATAATTATTATAAATACATTTAAACCAATTTAATTTAATAAAATAATGCTCGTGTGAATTCAAATAATAGATTATAAGTATAAGTTAGTTTATTTACTTTATATAAATTTGTGTCAATAAAACTATTTATACTGGATGTTAACAAAGCTTAACTATATACTTCTGTAGGTTTAATGTGTTGTGTATTCACTTAACGTATAAATATGCAAAAATTGTCTAAATATTACTTTAACTGAGCACAACGCCCAGCTGGTTCTTGTCAAGTACCCAATCTATTCATTCTTACCTTTTTTTATTTGGTTTCCTTGTTATTATGGCTTTCTAGAGTTTTACCTTCGCAGTGGATATTTTGCCGTGACTGGCTAAGTTCCTACTAGCGCTATTTTACCGTGAGTGTGCTCTGATTGGCTAAGTACTTTCTGTTTAATATGACGGGGGTCCCTTCCCCCCCACCCCGGCTAAGAAGTTAGGGGGTTAGGTAGGTTTCTTTGGTTGGTTAGGTCAGGTTCTAGTAAGTGTCGCCTCTTTTATAATAACAAATTTCCATGGACAACAGAAATATGGTTAGGTATTTTGGTAAATTTTTACTTAAGGGCATGAGTCCCTAGGAGTTCACTAAAATGTTTTTCTAGTGTATTTTAAACGAATCTGACCTTTATTTTTGGCGGAAATTACTGTACTTGTTTTTGCCCCACCCCGACCCCCCAACATTAATGGGGGAGAGGCTGGGAAATCGGGGTTTTTGGGTGGGGCAGAACACGAAAATGAGTCATCTAACCTAACGCACCTAACCTAACAACTTAACTTAACGTAACCTTACCTAACCCCTAGCCGTGGACCCCCGGTAGGCCTAGCTTAAACTAACCTAGCCTATCCCAACCAAATGTAGCCTAACCAAGGCTGTAGGAATTGGATAGCATGATAGTCTTTCTCGTAAAACTCTGCAATAAACTTAAAATAATCTTAGAAGCACAAATCACATCCAACCTCCACCATGGCCATTGTCAGACTGGTGATTTAAATTCAAATCCGTACCCAGCTGTTTCCTTTGAAAAAATTCAAATGTGATTGGTCGAAAAAAAATCTTGTGGTGAGATCGATACATCATTGGTCCCGATTGGATGACATGATGTAAACACACTCTTAATTAACTCGGTTTCATGCAGATAACATCTCTTCACAGAGACGAAGACTGAAAAGTACATAAACTCAATTAAATTAAATTTTGTCGATATTTTCCATTTCTGCCTGGTATATGTGGGGTTCAAACCAGATTAGGGAGATCTAAATGTTTCAGTAGTTTATAACTTTGGGGCGTGCTATGTCCGAAAGTAAAATAAAACTGGTATGCTTACAATTGCACAATGATCAACTCACGGCAAAATAAATGCCAAATGCCACCAGTCACGGTCAAATATGATTCTCACATTGTTCGCTGGTAATGGATGATTAGCCAATCAGAGCGCATTCACGGTAGAATAGCATTAGTAGGAACTTAGCCGTTCATGGCAAAATGTCCACTGCCTTAATTCTTTCCCGCTGATTGCTGCACTTAACAATTTTGTTCTGGCTATAGTCAGATTAATTTATTCAGGTTAGGGAAACCTCTAGGGAAAATTTCTGAGAACACCAATACCATCAGAAGGAATTGTTCAATTTCGTTAATTTTTTTTCACATGTTCTTATCATTACAGTAAGTATTTTTGTTATTATTTTTGTTTCGGTCATCCGTTGAATCTTAGGACTTTAGGTTGGTTTAGATATAGTTCCTGAGTTCTGTGGCTAAGTTAGGTTAGGTTGGTTAAGTAAGATCAGAATCATTCAAAACAGAAGGATGACCGAAACGATAATTATACAGTATTTTCAGAGACGACAACACTACCACTGGAAGGAGTTATTTGATTTCGTTCATTTTTTCAACAAATGTTCTTATCATTATCGTAATTATTTTAAAATAGGTGACATTTATTAGAGCCTGACCTAACCAACCATAAAAACCTACCTAACCTTATCTAACTTACTAGTAAAGGGACCTCTGGCCCCATTGCCGTATTAAACAGAAAGTAATTACACTATTTTAATGTCTGGTGTCAATGAAAGCAACTTTGTTCAGGCATCATGGTGTAGTTTTACATTTTTGTGGATGTGAGAGCAGTCACCCGGACACTGTAGCTCATAAACATACACTGGCAACTGGCATCGTTTGGAGATAATTGGCTGTGTACCGCCGCATCACCGCCGAGAAAGAGAAAGTAATGTGCGCCTAGTCGCCTAAATATCTAGCAAAGGAAGCAATTTCCCCATAAAATTATTATCACATCAGAACTCTGATGAAAATATAATCAGAATATAAACAGCAAAACAATAATGCATCAGCAAGTTAGTCAATATTAACCCTTAGAACATAAGAGAAGCTCTGCTGCTGAGCCATATATTGCTGAAACATGTTATGTATTGCATTGTATTCCCCAGCCTCTCCCTGGGTAAGCCAGAGAGGCAATTGGGAACATGCACAGTATAGATGTGGGTGAGAGTCCTCTGAAAAGACTATTGTATGTTGCACATTCCTACCTCAGCATTTTCCTGTTTTCTATTTTGGCACTTAGCAGATTATGGTCTGGAGCTCCTCATATATGCTTCCCTACGTAATGAAATCGGCAAAAAATGCCCGAGCAATACTATTGCTTACGTCACTTTAACCACGTTTTGTCACATCTGTGGAGAGGACTCCAAAATTCACTTGCCATGTCCACCATGTTCATGATATAGCTCAACATTGTTTCTATTTATAGGAAGTTTGGTTTGGTTTGATAGTGCTGTGTCTGTTAATTAAAGACAAAAGAAATCATAAAATTTATATATCGCACAAAGCAAATCATTTTCATGAGTCAAGAAAGTATCTATGTTTTATAATTGTGAAAATCCTGAAAAATTATGAGGATTTGCAGTTCTTGTAGTACAGTATTATTGTTGCAATTTTTATTATCCTGAACACTAATCTACATTAATACTTATAGCTAAGCATTTCTTTCCCTCCACGTGAATTGTAAACCTGTACAGTCTAAGTACACTTTATATACCCAGTATATAGGTGCATCACTCTGTAAAGCAGTGTTACCAAATTAGATACGTAGCAATACTTAATTGTTCTTGTGCACCCAGACCACCTATTTTCAACTATTCTGCAGTAATATATACTTTTTAAACTTCTTCCTTACCTTGAGAAAACTGTAAATAAAATGCTGGAAGTTGAATTTTCATACTTTTATTTTTCCATACTTTGCTGGTAATTTTTCTTGAATTGTACTGTAAGAGACAGATCAGTTAATACCTTTTCTGCAGGCCCTCAAAGAAGCTCTTTTCTTGTGGACTTGGACAGTGAATTTAGCCTTGTTTGAACCCTAACTTTTCTCAAAACCTTTCAGTGTACACTATAAAAACTAATATTTGTGGATATTTTTTACCCATAGAAATAGTTGTGTTTTCCTAAACAGGACTTTCACATTTATTATTAATTTTTTTTTATATATCTTTCAGTGACAGTTACAGATCATAATGGCCCAACAAGGCAAACAGCCACAAGGTCGGGAAGCACTCCTTAAGTCTTACAATAGAAGACTTAAAGATGATGTAAAGTCCATCCTTGATAATTTTATGGGTAAGTGTAAATAGTGTAGTTAAAGTATGTTACTTACCTTTATAAAGTATGCTATATTCTTCTTCAAAGCTGCTGATTTTTAAGATGACTATTTAGAAAGAAAATATTAATTTGGAATTTTTAATTTCATATTTGTGATCAGTTTTGTTAAATGGGGACATATTTACTCTCTTTGCTGTCACTCAGACTAGAGTATGAGGATCATTCAGCATTGACAAGGTGGTGGGAATCTTATTAGTCAAGCACTAAGGTGGCTAGGGAGGCTAACATTGGATCATTCATGTCATATCCAGAGGTTGCATTTGTGCCAAGACTCCTACTGGATTATTGAGAATGTTGATATGGCACCTTTTTTGTTTACCATGAATGTATCCATGTCTTTTCCATTGCCCATCACGACTACTGTGCTTGGTTTTCTTTAAATGGCTACAGCATAGCTGCTTTCAAGGGCAGATCCAGGGGGAGGTCCTGGGGGTTTGCCTCCCCCCCCCCCTTTCACCAGAAAATTCCAATATCTTTTCTTTCGTGCAGTATTATACGGCATTTTTATACAGTAAAAAGTATTTACTATTGACTTCACAATATCTCCTAATATCAAGTGCACATGGCTTCAAAATGACCTCAAAAAGCCCATGCTATTGGTCAATTTCAAAAAAAATTCTGGGTTGGCTCGCTGCGCTTGCCATGTTCCCTTACCCACAACTTCTTGACCCCCCTTTTGATATTCCTGGATCTTCCCCTGGCTTTGGTGGTCTACATCCATCCATGAAAGTAACATGTCTGGTCTAATATAGTTAAGGTTGGTTAATGTTAATGAGGATGATAGCATTTGTCATCCTGCCTTCCCAGCAGACTCAGAAGATAGATCAGAGGCATAATCTGGTGTGACAAATGGCAAAGTCAATTCCATAAATGTAATTGTGTTCCATGGCAAGCTTACTTTTCCAAGAAAAGGTATAGCTTGTCCCCTTTTCTGTGAGTTGACCTTCATATAGCAGCCAGGATACAATTGTGGCTGCTATGTTGATGTTATATCTAGACAGCTCCTTTCCTCATAAAGGCTGTTTTCCTCTTAGGGCACTCACCATATTTAGATGGGTCCTAACATTCCATACAATGGCTGTAAGAGGTTCTGTATTCTGTTTGTCACAGAGTTATGTGTGGGAATGGATATACAGTTATATGTTTTATTTTCTTACCGTAGAGTTCAGGTACCTTCACACTGATTACTCACCCAGGATATTATGGTGTATCACTATGTAGAAATTCACTCCACTACCTGACATTCTATGTGATTTATACTTGATAAATGATGAATTAATGAATTCCATTAATTTACAACATCCATCTAAGTTATTAATTATACTTTGTAATAACCAATCAGTCATTACCTTTAATAATACTGTAATAAGATAGGGATCACAGGTATGGGCAGATAATTGCACTTACATTTATTTGGCAGGGTTCCATACACTGATTTTCAATTTGCATGGATAAATGGGTCACTCACAGTTATGCCATAATAAAAGTAATTTTGTAAAGAGGGAGTTTTCAACCGAGGAACCGTACATTTAATTACACTATTATGGATTGTATGGATTGGCTTAACAGAGCCTTAATTCCTCAAGTGTTACATTTACAGAGGGTACTTTACTGGGGGATATAACCACTAAGGTTTACTAGGCCAGCCTGGATTGCTCTTGTTACAAACAGGCCTTCACAAGTGATCTTCTTTTCATGGGGAATAATAAAACCTTGGGTTGGCACACATAGTCTCGGGTCATTGAAAGTCATCATAACAGTGTTGCGGCAGGATAACTGTGTAAGGCTTGGGGTTGGCACACACACAATCTCTTTTCACTGACAATCCTGTAGATGGTGTCACGGTAAAGGACTTTGTGTAGCGCCCCGTTCCCTTTAAGGCAGGAGGTTTTAACTAACCCATGGTCTCTGGACCTATTGGCTAAAAATGTGGTTTTGGCGGTGTTAGACACAATGAACAATACAACACAGTCCCCCCCCTCCCTCCCCTCATAGCTTGGCTCACATAACCACAAATGAAATAGTGATGATGGAGTTACAGCTCGCCCGGTGTCTTATCTCCAGTAAAACAAACATTGGAGTAGGGATGCGTGAGTAAGCCTAATGCAACCCATGACACGGGTTTGATTTACAATTACATTTTTTTTGTGATTTCTGACTTTTTTGAGATGACCTAACAGGCTGTGACTACTTAGTCAGGAGAATAATAGAATGGCAGGCTATATTTACAGTAGGGTACCTTTTTATGTAAGGAGAGTAGAGTGACTCCTAAATAGGGCTGCTCAGTCACTCAGACAGGACTTGGTTGCATTTCTGCCTAAATCTCGGAATATAAATGGACCTCGTATCTGTACTATATTGCCTATATACCGATTATTAACTAGGACTCCTGGCTATCTCTATACTGTACAGTGATCCCTCAGTTAACGAGCGCCTCGGTTAACAAAATTTCGGGTAACGAATTACCTTCCATAAGATTCTTCACTTCGGTTAACGAGCAAACCCTCGGTTAACGATTTCCTTACGAATTTTTCCCAATATGTTTTCGCTTGCATTTGGCTGCCCACCAGCTGTAGTATCAGTCCACCAATACAGTAATCGGTTTTAGGGCTTAAATTCCTCACCATTTTAGTAAATATCAAGAAGGTTGTACTATTCAATAATTTTAAAAGTTTTATATCAAATTTTTTAGTAATTTTAACAATTATTGAACATAATTGAAGTACAGGAAACTAGTTTTTTGCGCACCAAACAGCCACTCAACACACCAAGCTTGGCGTCAGTTTGTTTACCAGTTCAGAGGTAGGAACATCTTGTTTGAAACTCTTCAACTTATAGTATGCTTTTTTTTCTGTGTTTCCAGTCAAATTATTGGTCATTTTGAAATTTATATTTTACATATTGACAATATATAGTGCAGTGTTGATTTAAAGAAAATAATCTTGAATTACACCAAGTGAACTAAAATTTTATGGGTGAAATGGCGGCATGGGGTGACTTCTCTTCCACCCCAATGCCTTCTCTTCTCCCTTCTCCTCCACCCCCATTCTAATTCTCATCATCATAAACCAGGAGTCTTCTACATGCACACCTCAAAGTAAGTGTACTTTACTGCATTTCTTTTTTAGTTTGTATGTAATTTTTGGTGAGCTGGAACCAATTACCCAAAAACCCATTGAAACAATGGATTTCGGTTAACGAGCAACCTTCTGGAACGAATTGTGCTCGTTAACCGAGGGACCACTGTAGTATATCCCAGTTGCTGCTCATCTTTCTAAGGCTATGATCATCATGAATAAGAGTGGGATGAGCTCAATGGTAACTGCATGTGATTAATGTACCAGTTGCAGTCATGAATTTTGGCTCTCACTTTTCTCATCTGGTGTTGAAGGTAGCTGTAACAAATGGGGAGGAGGGGTGTCATGGTGGACTGCTGATAGCTCAGTTGTAGGGTTCTGCCTGAGTAGCATGCCCATTGTGCATTTTTTTAATCTCCCAATGTAATGTAGTTGTTAGGGTCCCCTTGTTGGTCAGCCTTTGCTGCTGTATAAACATCTGTTATCCAATGTGCTTGACTGCAGAATGCCATAAAATTTATTTCTATCAGCTACTTCACCGTGCCTTTCATTAAAAGATGTGATTGAAATCTTATTTATATTTGAGAGTGATTGAGTACTGGTCAATTATGACTCATTCATTATAAAAGTGACAGGCCATTGTAGCAACATCACCATTTTATGTGTTATATTTTAATTTACTGTATTACTGTTTCATGCTATATTTCAATTTTTACTTAAAATATTCAACACCTAATACGAAGCTCCTTTGAGCACTAACCCGGCCAGCAAAGCTCGCCATCAAACCGTTGTCCATTTCTCGCAACAGCCAAAATCCTGCGGTTTGCTGGGCCGTCTGGCCAGCAAAACGACCAACATGTTGGGAGGAAATTGCCCAGTGTGCCACCGCCTTAACCAATGCAAGTGTGGAAAATGGCTGTATGATAATGATATACTGTACAGTCAACCCTCGCTTTACACGGTCCCACTTTACGCGTTTACACGGTACCCTGCCGAACACGGAATGCTCACTTTCTGCTGTGTGTGTACCGTTTTACGCGGAGAGCGGCGCGAGCAGGGTGAACACAAGGTCGCCCAGTCATCAAAACATTACCGAGTTCTTCACCCGCCACCTCCGGCCCAAGTCAGTGATAATGATAGTGAGGATATGGACTTATATGGACTTTGAGGGGTTTGACAAAGAGGCCCTGCAAGCCTCTGTGGTGGATAGTGATACAATTGATACAAGTGATACAGGTGAGGGCCAATAATCTGCCCTCTGCCTCGGAACCAACCGCCCATTCCCGTGTGCCCAGCCATTTTTTCTACTAATGTAAGTGTTAAAAAACCTAATATTATTGATATTTCTCTTAATTATTAATTGTGTGTGCATACCATCATAAAATTAAGAAATTTTTACTACAACATAGGTATTGTGTCTGAAAAAGTGGTGTTTGGGGGGTCGGCCCGGTCTCTATTTCAATTAATTCCATATGCTATGTTGTTCACTTTACGCGGGCCGCCGTGGGTTCAATTGACCGTGTAAAGTGAGGGTTCACTGTATATTGTATAGTAGACACGAGTGTTTTGAAATTATTGTGTCATTAGTTGAATGTTTAGCAAATTTTTCTGATAATTTTATTGGTAGTTTTATCATTAGTTATTTAGAACTATAGTAGATCGTCAGATTAATTCTGGAATGTGAAAAAAATAAAAACATTTCAGAGATTGTGAAGCTCGGGGTAGTAGAAGAGGAGACACAGATCGGAAGAATGACTCAGGTGGAGGAAATAAATTTCCAGATTCAAGTACGATCTGCTAATATGGTAAGTGAACACATTATGCACAGTATGAGTGAATTTTAACTGTATAACTGGATTGAGTATGGTTTCTATGCCAGTCATACAATTTTAAGACCATACTATTTTTAACAATTTGAGTAGTGAGAATAATGTGGTCTCTACATAAACTTCGAGTTACAGTACCAGAATTATTGTTCTCATTACATTTAGTCAGTGTCCATCTTTTAGAACCACTTAACTGCAAGTTTCCAAGAACATTTGCAGCCAATGTTCTGTTGTTCTTCTTGTAAATACTGTAATTACTTTAAGCCAATTTCCAGGTCAGAGCAGCAGAATCATTGATGAAGCTGGTTGCAGATGTTAAGCAGTACCTCATCCTTAATGACTTCCCTTCTGTCAATGAAGCCATAACTCAAAACTCGCAGATTTTCAAAACAAGGAGTCAAGAAGCAGACCAGAAGCTGATGGCATTGCGGGATGACATGGCCTCAGACCTTTATGAATTAGAAGAAGAATTTTATTCCTCTATATATAAAGAAAAGTGAAATTATCAGTCAGTATATTAAAAGGTGAATTCTCTTCTGTATGATTTTGAATAAAAGTTGTTTAATTTTGTATAGGGCGATTTTTTTATTAAAGAACCATAAATAATTTCCATATACTAAACACTCTTTCAGTTAGGAACCTAGTATTTTGTGTACAACAAATGAAGCCTAATGTTACAGAAAGATGTGACATGGTCCACACAATTGATCACCCTAAATAAAGCACTGAAAGTGTCCATCACCTTGTTATAGACACAAATTTATTATTTGCAGCATGTTCTCCAACACAGAGTGTAGCGTTTCTTTGGGAATTATTGATCGTGTCACTAATTATTGCTTTTATTTCACCAAGGGTGCATGGATTTGTAACATATACAGTACTATATAATCCAAATATCCCCACAAAATGGAATCTGGCAGCGAGGTGGCAATACAGTAAAATCTCGTTATACAAGAATTCGATGATACGAGGTTAAGGAATTTGGACCTTATTCGCTATACTGTACGAACGATATTGTTTGATGATACGAGAAGTGAGTACAGTGACCACTTGGGTTAGTTATACTTCAGACTTTTTTCTGTGAAAAAGCCATAATTTGGAGAAACATAATAATGTACTCACTTTGTACTACACTAAAAGACTAAAATTTTTATCTCTTGCCCTTAGGACAATTATTTCTTTTACTTTTTCACAATACCTGTATGTATTTAGGATGGTGTGTGGCTACAGTGCCATGATAAATCACTATTAAGCATTATTACATCAGTAAATGCTAATAATAAACAGTAAATCCAGAGAAATATGGCAGGGAAGGAAAAGAGTTCCATGACGCATTAACTAGCAGTCACATGAGTCATTCCTCTTACCCGCACCAGTTGCCAGGCGTATGATCGAAATACGTTTGGGAGAAATACATATTTTGTAGTCTAATTTGAAAATGGTGATGGACCCAGTGATAAAGAAATTATATAAACCATGTATTTACCTGTGATAACATAATAAGAAACATTGTACTGTAACATTACTAGAGTGAGTGAAATATTCCCACAAACACCAATTGACAACTGTTTGTTTCCCACCTCCCGGCCAACCAGCATCCACGGGCCTAAAATATTCTTTGCTCTGTTTACCCAGCCGAGTAGTCATAACAAGCAGTGACGTAGATGCGCAGAGACGTGTTTGTGAGCCATTCAGCCAGTCCTAGCACCCCTGCTTTACCTGTCTACCGTCCTCCCCCCAGCCACCCTCTCCCTTGGCGCAGTGTTTGAATCTGCTATCCGAGTTTGTCTGCTGGTACTGAATCTCATTTATTAACTGTGATTGCTCTACTGTGTCCTGTGCTGCCTAAGCATTATGCTGCCATACAGTACTTTGGGACTTGCTTATTATTTTAAAGGCATCCCAAACATAGTGTAGTGCTATAGTCATGCCTCCTAGGCATTCAACATGTTCAACCACCACACCAGTTTTTAAGCATTCACATGTACCTATTTCTTTCTCAAAAAAGAAAGAGATAATTGATATGGATAAGCGAGGTGAACGGGTATCCAATATTTGCCCTATATTTGGATTGTTGTCATCCACTGCGTGTACACTCCTGAAAACTGCTGACAAGATTATGGAAAAGGCTGGTAGTACTGTGTCCAGTGCAAGTGTGCAGGCTACTTGTAGTTGCGATTGTGTTATGGAGAAGATGGAGAGGTTACTTCGAGTCTGGGTGGAAAACTAGAACCAGGCCTCCATACCACTCTCCTTGGCAATTATTAAGGAAAAAGCATGTGCATTGTGGAGGCAGTGTAAGAATGAATATGACTCGCAGGTTGCTAGTGGTGAAGGTGAAAGTGAGTGTGGAACAAGGTGCTAATGGTGATGGCACAAGTGCTGGAAGCAGTGGTAATGCGCCCGTGGTGCAAGCAGTGGTAGACACAAATGTGGTGAAATTACTGTCTGCACTACTTTCACTGCTAGCAATGGGTGGTTGGTTTTGCACAGAGAACATGTGACCAACCTTCACACCTACCTATGTAAGTCTACCTGTTGTACTGTACATGTTTATTTCCCATTTTTTTGTGCCTTTGTACCATATAAATAATTACAGTATACTGTATACAGTATTACCTTTCTAGGGTTGTGCATATGCACCTCTATCCTGGTTAGAAGAAATAATATGTCAGTGTTGTCGGTGCTCGGGAACGCATCCCTATATAACCCATGTATTATTCCCTCCGTATATGAGTTTTTGCTAAACAAGCAGACTCCAAGAAACGTATCTACTCATATCATCGAGATTTTACTGTAATGACTTGGACACTATATGGACCTGCTTCCATTTTTTCTCGTCCGCCATCCAATTTCTGTGGTGTAACAGCACTTGGCAGGTGCAGGTATTTTTTAACTTTCACACAGCCTGTTTCTCTGAACTGCTTCACCAGTTTCCATATCACTGATTTCGAGGGTTTTGTATGACCACCAGAGCGACTTTTAAATGCAATTTAAAGGATACATTCTTGATGTAAAGTTCAACAAGAAACGCGTGTTCTTCCACAGTGAGAGCTATGGCGTGACCGAGTAAAAACCGGTAAATACCACTGATGAGTCACGTGATACCTGATAACTCGTAGGTTCATGTCAGGTCTTTCTGTAACATAAAGCTTCATTTATGCAAAACATTAGGCTCCCAACTGATATAGTTTTTAGCGTACAGTAAATCCTCTGTTAACATTGTGGTTACGTTCTTGTAAACTGTGACGTTATATAAAACAACGTTAAGTGGATCAATTTTTCCCACAACAAACTTACGAAATAAGTGGGTTATGTTCCCAGCCTCCCTTCACCCCTATACTAACATGCATTATAATTAAGACAATGTAAACAATTTGTAAATACCTGTATATTCTGCACTGTAAATACATAGAGCACAGTAAATATAAACTACAATAATGTTACTTAACATTTAGTATGATATATTATACTCACCGATGGCCAAAGATGAAGCAAGCGAGCGGTGGGAGGTGAGGATGGTGGGAATAACAGAGACCCAGAGGGCCCTCCTTATTCCCCCTCTGCCTGGGGATTGTCTTGTGCTTCTCATGCTATCTGATTTCCTCCCTTCCAAAAAAAAAAGCAGCCAGTGTTAACTGCCTGGTTTGCTGCTGCTTTTCTTTGTATAGTTCATAGTAGCACCGAAGATTCTCAATGACATTTTTTTTTTTTTTTTTTTTTATTGGGCACCCCCCTACATGCTTGTGTAAGGTGAAGCGCAGAAGCGTTAACAGCGCCCAACAGGGAAGCATGCTAAGTTCATGCTTGCCTTTATGTCTCACGAGTTAAGGGTGTAGAAGCCTGAAGAGTCAGTGGTTTATGTCATGAAGTTATTGGAAGCTCCAACAACTTTCCCTGAATACGAATTCGCAACTTTCGATTTACACCAGGAACCTACTTTACTGCAAGGTGAACAGGGACTAATGGGGGCTAGGAAGTAAGTCCAAACAACTTCCACCGGCCCGGGAATCGAACCCGTGAAATCTCGCTTGCGAGGCAAGAACGGTACCGCATCTACCACCAGTCCCCCACAATCCGGTGCACTTTAGTTACATTCTCTATTAGGGTCATCTTCACTGCAAGACTCATGCTTCTCCTTTACTTCTTGCAACTAACACTACTCGCAAAATCACTTGCTGGTCATTTTGAAGCCATTTCAATGGGCAAAGTAGAGCAACAACGTAAACAAGGTGAACATGAGGCACACAGAACACACGACACATCCACACTTGGCAGAGACGTAAGGGAGACTGATTCTCTGCAGTGACAGTGTACAGCATCAATAAGCAAGTAAGGGAAAGTGTTGCACAGAACAAAGTACGATAACGAATTTACATAATGTTGTGTGGAGCTTTGGTATAGAAATAGTATTGACTTAATAACAAAACAACATTATCTGGGACTTTAGGTGAGGACTTACTACAGTACTATATGGAAATTACTTAGGGTTTTTTAATAAAAAAAATCACCCTTTACAGTATATACGTCATTATCACCCCCTTCAGGTTTGTTTGGAAAAGAAGTAAATTACTATGCATCGCTTACATTTTTTATTTATGCTATACAATCATGCCACGAGTGTGAATGACATCTGGATTATGGAAAGAGTAAAGCTTTCCCGTACCATTGGTGGGTGGTCAGCACAGGTCTTGGGAAATGTGACCTTGTCTGTTTGCCAAGAGCTCCAATTAGTGAATGTTTTCAAAGTGGTTGTTGAACAAGTCCTATGAGCCATGACTTTGTTATATGATTCCTATTGTACTGAATTTGTTTGGAGGCTGATTTATATAATCTTTGATCCTACAATTTTCTTGTATTGTGGCTGGTCATTAAAAAGTACTGTGCAGCATTATAAAATTAAAATGCTTTTGGATATGTAAATCTGCTCATTGGTTGTGAATCAGCATTCTTTGTTAATTAGCACTGATTAAACATTTCCATGATACGTTTGACCTTTTACATTAAAAATGACACATAATTCAGGGTTCCTTTCCACCCATCATAACTTTTATGAGAAATTAATAGCTATACAGCATTACAGACCAGGTGAACCCTGAAGTGAAGTTCCCCCGTAACTACTCGCATACATATGATTGCAATTGGCTTTCTTAATTACCGCTAACTGGGAAAAAAAAATTCTGTTTAAGGATTATAATAATTTTTACCTATACTGTACAGTACTGTATGTACAATATTTGCTCATATATATATGTACATTAGTACATTAAAAATTCACCCTAATTGAGAATTCAATCTGGACAAATAACTAAAACAGTGAATAATTGCTACTTTGGTCCAATTACACACAGTCTGCTCAGCCTAATTGGCATGTGGCATATTAAAAACTTCTGCAATGGCACAGTTGCAGACAAAGTAAAATTATCACCATGTGGGACAAGATTTGAGTAAGCTAATAGTTGGGTGGAACAGTTGAAATTATGAATGAGAGAAATCACGGTCAGGTGAGAAGGCATTGCCCTTAAGTGCTGTGCAGTTATGAGACACATGATGACATAATAATGTTAATAGTCCCCTCAGATGGGCCATGCTAGTGACTTAACGCAGGTGTACAACATAAAACTTAAGGTACGTCATAACATTTAAGATATACATATACACAGTGGTCCCTCGTTTAACGAACACAATTCATTCCACAGAGTCGTTCGTTAACTGAATCCATTGTTTCAATGGGATATTGGGTAATTGGTTCCAGCTCACAGAAAAGTACATGCAAAGTATAAAAAAAAATGCAGTAAAGTACACTTACTTTGAGGTGTGTATGTAGAAGGTTCCTGGTTGATGATGATGGAAATTAGAACTGGGGGTGGAGGAGAAAAGAGAAGAGAAGGAAGTGGGGATGGAGGAGAAATCACCTTTCAGGGACTCATGCTTAATGCAATCATTTCACCAATAAAATTTTAAGTTCACTAGGTGTAAATCAAGATTATTTTATTTAAATCAACATTGCACTGAGCTATATATTATCAATATGTTAACAGAATTTTAGAATGATCAATAATTTTAATGTAAAAATGCAAAAATATTCAAGACACCAACAAAATCGATGTTCACTGCACTGTCAACAAAGCCACACTGACGCCTGGTGGGTGAGTCAAGCGGCTGATGGGCACACAAAGAACTAGTTCCCTGCACTGCATATATTATCAATATGTTAACGAAATTTAAAAAAAAAATAATAATTTTAATATAAAAATGCAAAAATATTAAAGAGCACAACTTTCTTGATATTTACTCCACTGGGAACGAATGTAAACAGATTATTGAATTGGCACACTAGCCCATCAGCTGATGCACAACAAAATGTGTTTGTCGTAAGGATTTCGTTAATCGAAGTTTCGTTCGTTAACCAAATTGAAGATCCTTATGGGAGGTAATTCGTTAACCGAAATTTCGTTAATCGAACCGTCTGTTAACTGAGGAACCACTGTAGTGCAGTTGGTAAAGATTACAACAAACAGTGATTGCTGGCAATTCCCATTAACTGTAAATTCTCAAACTGAAGTACTACCCCTGTATATCACACTAACTAATACATTACAAGTACTGTATTCTTTGCTATACGAACGTTCGAGATATGAAAATTCATGTATACTGTACTGTACAAATTTCTTAAAATAACAAGAAAAATTCTAATTGCACGCCCCAAGAGTCTGCTGGGGCGCCCACACCCTTATAGCGCTTTCCCTACTAGGCTGAGGTAGGAGTTATGTTATGGTGTTATGGTTATTTTTCAACTCATAATTTCTGGTAGATAAATATAACTTTATTCCTTTTTTTTTTATTCCATTACTGTACATGTACACATAATCCTACATAGAGAATGTGAAAATAAAAGAAAAGAAAAACTCATAGGGTCAAAAAACATTTCGTGCACCAGCTAGAGTTTGCAGGATGAGCTGGGAGGAGCGATGTTTATTTTACAACTCAAAATTTTAGGAAAATAAACCTAACTGTCTTCCTTTTTTGTTTTTTTTGACTCGTTTATATGCATACACAAGCCTACATACAGTACATAATGTGCAAAAAATAAAATAAAAGAAATAACTATCACAAGGTTAAAAACATAAAGGAATAAATATTTCTTTGTGTGAGAGAGCAGGTGGTGTAGCATTACCAAGGATCAAGCAGAGGTGGTATTGTGGAGTACGTGATGATTGGTTCACACTCAGGATGGGATGGAGAAAGGAAACTCACAATGTGCTCTCTGTATACATGTTGTATTGGATGTACAATGCAGCTTGGTGCTGGGAAGGCAGCATGGTTACAAGCGTGATGTAGAGAGAGCTGGTTGGTGAGGGTGCTCAGAGGAGGACCAGCCTGTGGGTCGCCATGCTCACCGGCGGGAGCGAGGACCGCCAGGCAAGAGGAGGAGGAGGTGTTGCTTGCTGGTTGGTGTAGGTAGAAAGAAAGAGCTAGGTCACCAAGAGGTCAGGTCTTAAATAGCGGAGGTAGGCATGGCTTAGTAGTTGACCTCCGTCATGTAAGGCGGCACTGGTTGACCAAGACCACGAGGCATACACTGGGGAATTCGCGGGGTCAGCTACTCAGCGACAAACAGCGTTTGCAGGGGAGAAATCCACTACAATACTCCCTCCTTCCCTCCAGGCGGTGTAGGAGACTAGTTGTCTGCAGGGTTGCATGGCACAGGTGAGGCAGAACGGGCAGTGCATGCCACATGTGAGCCATAACGGCGAGGGCGTGGATGAGCCGGCCACTAGAGGAGCCAACTGTCTAGATACACAATATCTGTGGGAGTAGAGAGGGAGAAAATGGGTGTGTGGAGGCGATGAATGTTGTGCTTCCCTCACGGCAGGTACAGAGTCGTCAGATGCACCTGCTGAGGTGTGTGGGCCTGGGTCAGAAGCAGGGGCTGCGTCAGCAGAAGCGGATGAGGGCTCGTGACAGCAGCAGGGTGCAGGACAGTAGCAGGGCGTACCTGAGGGAGAAAAGGGGTGTGTGGGTCCGCACTCAGGCGCATGGGCCGCGTCGGGAGCAGGGGCTGCATCAGGAGGAGTTGCAGGGGGTACTGCTGGGCCGGGGGCGGTGTCTGAGGCAGGACGGGTGTGCTGGGGTTGGTAGGATGTGGTGCTTGGGGCAGGAAGAGGAGCTCGTGTCTGCTTAGAGAAGCAGTGCTGCTCTAGGGTGTCTAACCTGCGGTGTAGAGACAGTAGCTGCAGAGCCGATGAGAGCTGCCTCTGTGTGGATAAGCCAGTCTTCCAAGTTGCTTGAAGACTGGGAGAGTGATCGGTTTCTCCTCCATCCTGTGTGAGTGCGAGTCTCCGGGGGTCACCATTTGTGGGATACGTGGTATTTGGGTTCACACTCAGGATGGGATGGAGAAAGGAAACTCACAATGTGCTCTCTGTATACATGTTGTATTGGATATACAATGCAGCTTGATGCTGGGAAGGCAGCATGGTTACAAGTGTGATGTAGAGAGAGGTGGTTGGTGAGGGTACTCAGAGGAGGACAGCTTGTGGGTCGCCATGCTCACCGGCGGGAGCGAGGACCGCCAGGCAGGCGGAGGAGGAGGAGGTGTTGCTGGCTGGTTGGTGTAGGTAGAAAGAGAGAGCTCACCACGAGGTCAGGTCTTAAATAGCGGAGGTAGGCGTGGCTTAATAGTTGACCTCCGTCATGTAAGGCGCCGCTGGTTGACCAAGACCACGAGGCATACACTGGGGAATTCGCGGGGTCGGCTACTCAGCAACAAACAGCGTTTGTAGGGGAGAAATCCACTACAGTATCCCCAGCTGGGTTGGGTTACTATGGTGAGAGGCTTAAGGGAGGTAACATGTGATGTAGCCAGTGGTCTATACAAATGGCGGCTGTGTTAAACTTTCCTTTAGCTTTTCATATTTTCATCTAGATAGTACTGTATGTTAATAATGTTATTCATGTGTTAGATAGTAAATTACAGTAGTTGTGTACTATTTATCATTAGTTAGGTAGATTTTTTGTTATTTATGAACCAATTTCACGTTTTGGGGATTTTCTTGTCATTGGGGAACCGCACCCTATTTTTCCCATACAGTAAACCCTCGATAACTCTGCATTTTATAACTTGAAATTTCATATAGCTCGGCATGGATATGGTCTCGGAATGTATTACAGTATAACTCGGGAAATGCCGAGATATATAAAATTATCTAGAATAATCTCAGCATATCTGGCCACCTGCATCACCTACCAGGCACCTGTGTCACCTACCATACCTCTGTGTCACCTACCATGCATCTGTCACCTACTACCATGCTTCATTCTTCACCTGCAGTGCTGATAAGTGTTACTTTTTTACATTTAGTAATTCCATGTATACATATCCGAGTCGATAATTTTTTGTTATATTTTTGTAGGGGGGGGGGGGGGGGAGTAGTGCCTCGATACGTTGAAATTTGGGATAACTCGGCAAGGGCAGAGTATGTGCCATGTTATCGAAGATTTACTGTACTGTTCTTTTATTCAATATATGAAAATTCACTTTAGGATTTTTTTTTCAGGAACCTAACCCATTCGTATAGTGAAGGATACTTGTAATATGAAATTTGTGAATGTTAAGATTTTCAGTTTTATAAAGCTCTTACTTTGAAACATGAAATGATGGGTTGTTTTGTCAAAACAAGGGTACCTTTACTACCATCATTATGATCACACCACTACCCCACCTCATCCTACAATCACTACTTGACCAATACTACCAATACCATGATACCATACTACCAATTATGACCATACTTCATCTTTACATAAGCACCAAGCCAATATACCATACCACACCACTCTTCTATCATGACAACACCACATAGCCACATATCACCAAACCACACACCACCACTCCACATTACCATTTGGACCACATCACATCACCACATCATAAATGTCACACCACATCACAATCACTACCACACTACATCACATTACTATCATGACCACACCCCACCTGATCGCTCTCGGACCACCACCAAACCAATTATCCAGGTGGTACTGTAATATGACTAGCAAGAGGCTTACTGCCCACCTAAACTTATCCACTTGGTGATGTAGAGGGTTTTGAGAGATCAGTGCAAGTCTCATAAATACAGTACAATATCCTGTTCTGGCAATATTTGTTCAAGCTCGGTTATGATGTCTCCCCAAACATTAAAAAAAAATAAATACAGTATAAAATCCAATGTAGGTCAAAATATGTTGTAGATTTTAGTACATTACTTTGGTAATTTTTAATAATCAAGCAGAATTTCTGAAGTAAAGCACTAAACACTGACAACTGAGAATTGAACATAAAAATCTAATCAGCTCAACTTGTGCCTCTGGTTACTGAACTGTGTAATGTTCCCTGTAAAACTGCTTTAATGTGTATGATAGCCATCAACAATTACGTGATCCACCCAGTCTTTACTGTACTCGGCAATTAATTGGGGGAAAAAAAATTTATTCAATCTGTGCACTGGATCACAAAGTAGTGATCAGTGTTCCCATTTCAAACACTTTTTTCATCACCAAAACATACTAATGCAAGAAGGAAAAAAGTAAAACAATGAAATATGTTTCCATATATCCCATTAAGTAAAGAAATCCAGCATTTGATGAATTCTTTTGCAAATTTTTTATGAAGTAAATATTTATTGGTTTTCAGTTATCTTCCACCTTGAATAAAGTGACTTAGGTAAAAAATCTGTAAGTACTGTACACCAGCAAACAACAGTGGCATTAACAACTCAATGAGCCAAAAACAAACACACAACACATAACGGTATCCTACCATTTAATAATATGACTAAGATTAACAGCAGTACCCCTCATGGGTTCCTTGTTTAAATCTGTAGTTAAAGTATCCCGTGTATGCATAGCACCATACAGTATAATATATCCTACATTTACAGCAAGCTGAAAATGTAAAATTATGCTCAATATTTTGATTATTGGCCCATTGTTAATGCTTTTCCATAGTTATAAAGGATGAACCATAAAAAGCCTTTCAGATTACAACAACTGCCACTTACATCTTACAAAGACATACAGTACTGTACTAAGTATTTTCTTCTTGGAACCTATGATTTTTTTTTATTCATTCCAAAAGATATAATGAGCATTGTCCCATACTATCCATAAGCCAAGAAATCTAGTCAAAACCATTAATACACAGAAGCAGACTAAATTATTTAAAACTAAGGTTCTTAGAATATGAAATTATAGAGATATAAGAATCTTTTTCCTTTCTTTTTCCATCAATATTGTCTAATGGCAAATTTTTTATCCTTTGACAATCTGTGCAGCTCTGGTCTTTCCTGTATTAATTATGTCAATGTTTTCAAGACAGAAACGATCAGCTGCAAACTTGTGCTGAATATATGGCTCAACAGAAGGCCCAACTGAAAGAGTTTAAGGCAAAACCAGCTTTTTTGTGTCAATCAATCAGATCACTAGTTTTGATAAAACATTCTTTGATGTTTAAGTAGAGGAAGTTTATGAATAATAGGCTGACAAGGACCTCAGCTGTTGATGTATCAGGAAATATGATTTTGTCAATCAATTTTGCTACTGAACCTGGACAGCTTCTATCTTCAAAACCTTGGCACAGTTATTCCAGGTACAACCAAAGCTGAAGAAGTTATTGAGAGACCAGTATTCCCATGTAAAACTACAAATGATTTTACAGTGCTGAGGGGAAAAATCCAAGGCCAAGGCTTCTGATCTTGCCAGTTTCTGATATCTGTGAATCCTAGTTGTCTGAAACACAGGTCCTATTTGTGGGCATTTTTGTTATTTTTTTTTTTAATTTCCAAGGCTGTGTTTCCTAAGGACGTAACTTGCATACTCAAGAGAACATTTCCTTTATCCTAGGCATAAACATGAGGGTAATCACCTGAGCACAAATAGAGATCAACACTACCAAACCTCTATGGTTTAAGGAAGACTAGGAGCAAATGTAGTGTTCTCTGTATCCATCCTACTTAAGAAAAAAGTAAGACTGCTTTACTGTTGAATCATTATCTATTTTAATGATCAATAATTTTAATCAGAATGCCATTCCACAGCCTACTCACCTGTATTCTTTCCTACAATAGTTCTTACAGAATAATTTCCAAATACTGTACAGTTACTTCAGTTTTGCACATTCATCTACTTCAGACCCTCCTTTACTGTTAACCAAATTTAAGTTCCTTTTGTATATATAAAAACAAGGCTAGATCATGTATGCTACCTCCCAAATCTTCACTGGGTGGTGACAGTGACAAGCCTAGGGCCTTGACAAAAAATTAGGTGAATAAAAATTGGCTACAGTATGTGTATACCAAAACTATAAAACCAAACCCACCTGGCTGCAAGCTCCAAATCTTATTTAAATGTGTAGGGAGAAGTCCATGGTGCTCCCATTTTAACATCATAAAACCAATAAATTGTCCTGATAAATTTTATTCATAGAGCAAGAAAAATAAGAGTGCCTGACAAAACTGTGAAATTATAACACTGATGATTTTCTTGATGTTCTTCCTGTTCAGCATTACAACTGACAACCCACAATTATAAAAATCAAGCTATGGGATGAAATTTATCAAAAGAGAAAGTTACTATTATTAAAGCTAAAATAATATATTAATATATATATATATATATATATATATATATATATATATGATATATATATATATATATATATATATATATATATATATATATATATGTATATATATGTATATACACACACAACTCTCCGAATTTACTAAATAATGAAAAGAGGCAAGGCAGTGATATTTAGAACAGTTCTAGCAGGACATCACCATCACCCAGTACAGTAATGTTACATAGAATGAAAGACTTAAAAACTTTGATAAAGTTCTTTAAGTGTTTTGTTTTTTTATAATTTATAAACTATTTCATATTTATAAGTTATATTTACATTTACATTTTAATATAAAAACGAGTTAAAATCTAAGTTTCAAATCCTACTTATAAACAAAAGGAAGCAATTCAGCAACTAGTGAGACACTTGGGGTTACCTTTATGAAACCCTTCCACCTTGTCAATTACTTGAAATGTCTATCCAGTACACAATATTTCACAATTCTTTGGCCCACACAAATGTAATCTCCAAACATTATGTATACTAGTTTGTAAAACTTTACACCGACCTATAAAGTTTTTTCTTGTGTTCTTATTTGGCTAGTTCCCTTTTGTATCAATAAACCTGTCTATGTAGTACCTCAATTACCATATATACCCCCATCAAATATGGCAAAACAAAAACAAAAAATTGTGAAAGCTCACTTATGATAAAAAAAGTGACATCAGTTAAAGAGTGCAAGTGAAATAATATGTTTAAACCAACTGAGAAACATAGGCATTTTAATTTCACTCTTTCCAGGTTGTACTATACAGTAAACAAAATCTTAAGCCAAACTTCCTCCTATGACCTCTAACATTCCCAATATTGTGGGGTTAGTGAAAATCTTAAACAAATAATTCATATCCAATAGTGGGCAAGTCTAATTTACAGCCCCCAATAGGGAAGTTTACAAGATTTTATCTTAAAGTACAGTACATTATCCCCATAAAAGATATATATGAAGCAAACAAGGAAAAACTTTGACAAACTTTTTAAAATTAGGTTACCTACTGACTTCAAGCAAAAAAAAAATGAAGACATGGGAACTTCAAAAAGCTTTTGCATAGGTAATGCGTTACAATAAAGGTCTGTGGTGACAGGACTAACCAATCTTAGTCATGCTATCAAGATCCACCTGTATTGACTGAAAATATCAGAGAAAACCTTACCATTCAACTTTTCACCTGGACAATGTGTAGATAATGATCCCATGTGAATTGTCTCATAAAACTATTTTAATGTTTCATTCATGAAGACTTCAATGTTTGTATCCTTCATCAAATTTTTCCATCAGTTCCATTGTTTCTTATCATTCTCAGATATTGATGTTAGAACTGATATGATGTGCAGAGTTCCAGGTAGGCAATAAAAAGCATATGAGCCCAACATGCAATAATTAAAATTTGACACTAAAACAAAGAAAAATTAAAGGATAACCCCCAAAATTTTTGAAGCTTGAAGCAAAAGTAAAACTAATATGCCTCTAGATGTATTCTGAAATATTTTGAAAAAGTTCTGTAATTTTCTTTTGTTATGTTTTATTTTCCTTCAAAAGTTGATAAACAGTACACCATCATTTATGATTTTAGATGAAAAAAAAGCATATGCTTCATTCAACACTAGCTAGAACTCTACATAAAAATGCTAATTTAGTATATCAGGGAGTACATGCCTATACAAATACATTTGTCTTGAGTTTTTTTTATAAATTTCCTTTCAGCAGTGTGAAAATTTTTTAATGTTTTTAAGGTTCAACAACAATGTCAAGAGAGTGAAACTATGCACCACAATATTAAAATCAGATATGTTGCTCTAAACATATGAACTATGGCTGCAAAGTTTGAGAGAAAGTTATAAACTGCTGCCATTTATGATGAAGTTAGAATTCATAAGTAACATGAAAATAAAAGGTTTGATGTTTGAAAGAACCTTTTATACTTCCAATGTGAATCAAAAAGAGTATATTTAGACAGTATATATATATCATGGGGGGGAAAAAGCATAAAGGAGATTCTGCGCTTGGGCAATCCCACACAGTGGGACACCATCAAATACAGAGAGAAGGAAGAAGAAGAAAAAGAAAAAAAGGCACAGCATTTTTTACCTTCATAAATTCATCTGAAGTGCAATTCATTTTCATAGTTACAAATGCTGGACACAGCATGAAAGACTTAATTTTTATACAAAGTTTCAGCCTAGCCAAGTCTGAGCAAGGAATCAGTTGCATCTAATATTTCACATATTATAATATATAATGAAAAATGGTAACATATGGTACTTTTGCTACCTGTGCCAAGAAGTCCTTCCATCGTCCTAGCTGGATGTGGCCAGTGTCCAGAGTCTAGCTTTTAGAACAAGCAGTAGCATACAACCCATATAAACTACACCATTCTATCTGGGTTATTTACATACCAGGCTGTGAATAGCAGCCTTCTGTAGAGGCAAGAAAAGTTTTTAACACCTACATCAATGTACAAAATTCACCGTCAAACAGGCAACACACTGTACATACCTCACTCTGGAGTGAAGTCAAACATCTGGAGGAGGGTTTCATCTGTGAGTGTCAACCTTAAAGGATTTTTCAGTAAAAATTACTTAAATTATTAAAATAAGAAAGAAAACAATGCTGGAATAATGTTTCCTCTCTTAGGCCAACAATCACAGGTCTTTCCACAAATTATGAAAAAACAACTAACAAATCTAAGAATTAAGCAACATAGCTATACTCGTCTGTAGTGTTAGGGGTGCGTTCAAGATACTGTTTGTCAATTAGCAGTTCTATACACTTCTTGATCATTGGGATTTGTGGTGCAAATCTTGCTCGGGATTGGCTGATGACCTGTCGGAATAAAATTAAATTTAAGATCAAGCAAATGATCAGCAGTCACACAGCCAGTACAGAGTGACTAAAACTCTGATAACAATAAACTGTAAAGTAAATACTGTATTAAATAATTACCAAATACTTTCTGGGGCATTCAAACACAAATGAACCAATGCTAAACATCCAACCCCCCACATTTTAAAACTTTTTGATATACAGCATGCCCTTACAATTTGCGGATTTTTAATTTGCGGCCTTCAATTATTTGTGGATGACACCCTGGATGTGCCCATGAATGTCTGCAGGTAGCTTTAAAAAGTTGGCGGCATTTTCACGGCCTGGACGGGGAGCCTGTGAGTTTTATGGCGTCCTGCAAGGTGTCTCTCTTGTCCCAGGTGGCTGGGCCACGTCCACTCACTCCACCACAGTGACAGTCTGGGTCAAACACTTGTCCATTTTGAGCGTGTGCTACTCTGTTCTCTTAACAACTGTCCTCCTTGTGCTTGTAATGGCTTCCAAATGCCCTCAACCACCGTCATCCAGCCACAGGAAGGTGCCCAAACAAGTGAAGAGAGATAAGGTCATGTATGTCTCCCATACGTATGCCTGGCAACGGGAGTGGAGAAGGGGAGTGAGTGACTGCAAGTTAGCTCATTGTTTGCAATTGTAACTCTCCTTGCTCCCTACCGTATTACACTGGATTTACTGTTATTATTAGTGTTTTTAATAGAATAATGTTTCATAGTGATTAACCATGGCATTGTAACTAGGCAATGTAACCACCAGGCTACTGGGCCAAGCTGTGAGGTGTTATGGTTTTTTCAACTTGTATTTTTGGGTAAGTATACGTAACTTTCTTCATTTATTTTTACTCGGTTACAGGCACACACCATCCTACATGCATATTGTGAAAAAAGTACAGTATTGCACCACAATTACCAACATTCTTCATGTTGGGTTGGCTACAAAAGAAATTCTGTAGGTTTGATCTACATATCGACCCAACTGGAGCTGAGATGCCATTCGTTCTAGAGACAGTAATTTTTACGAGGAAAAAATTGCCACATGGCAACCCAGCCAACCCAACTTTAATAACAAAGCATGGAGTTGACTTGGAGGTAGACTCTCACATTTTTTCTACACTTGTTTCTGATTGTATATATGTATTGTATTGTATGTATGTGTCTGTGTAGACACACACACATAAAATACATACAAATAAATAATAAAGGGAAAATCCTCTCACAAATAATCAGAAACAAATGTATTAAAAATATTGAGTCTCAAGTCCACTCCGTGCTTTGTTATTAATAAAGACCGGAGTCAACTTGAGGGTAGATTCAACACCTTTAATATGTTTGTTTCTGATTAATTGTGAAAGGATTATCCCATTATTATTATTTGTACAGGAGGCCTCCCAAATTCGTGGATTTTTATTTTGCGGTCCTCTATTATTTGTGGATGACACTCTGGATGTACCCAAGAATGTCTGTGGATAGTTTTAAAGTTGCCGGCATTTTCGTGGCTGGGACAAGGAGCCATTCGTTCCAGAGACAATAAATTCCATTACCTGTAATGTAAATATGTGTGTGTGCGTGTGTAGACACACACACAAACATATATATACAATACAGGTAAAAGAAATAATTGTCCTAAGGGCAAACACAAAAAGAGAGTATGCATAATATGCATTTCTTTGCACACAAGAAAAATGTACCCCCCCCCCCGTCAGTAAATGATATTCACAAATGTAGCAATTCGCAGCCATTTTGAGACCCAAACCCCTGTGAATTATAAGAGCATGCTGTATAAGGTTATTTTAGATCATGAGTTCACCAACCTATTTTTGGCTTACTATGATTAATGAGTCATGAGATACAGAGGTCAGTAAAATCAAGGTCAAGATCAACTCATGGAACATGTCAAGGCTCTTATTGGTCCCTTTGGGCAGGGCCATTGTAGGTTGAGAGTAAAGTAAGTTTAGGGTATTATATGTTAAGAGGGGCAGTGTAAGTTAGGAGTAGGTCAAAGGTAGTACAAGCTGAGAGCAAAGAAGGCCAAGAGTACAAGCATCCCACGGGTTACGGAAGGTACGAATCCTTGAAAATTTGTCCGTAACGTGAAATTTCATAACGCAAAACCAATTTTCCCATTGACGTCCATTATATAATTGGAGATGCTTTCCCAAGGAAATATTTTTGGCAAAATGGCATAATACAAGCACATTTAGGAATGAAAATATATTTTTTAACACATACAATTATTATTTTATGATATACATGTACAGTTGGTCCTCCTATTACGCGGTCCCACAATCCGCGTTTCACCGTTAACGCGGTGCCTTGCCAGAACCTAACATTTCCACATTCCGCGGTCGTGAACCCCATTACGCGGAGAGCGGCTGGCAAGCCGCGCCATTTTTGGATCCAAACCTCCCGCCATCCGCCATGTTGTGTAAGAGGCGCGAAAATGGTGCGCACAAGGTCGCCCAGTCATCAAAACATTACCGAGTTCTTCACCCGCCACCCACTACAGCCGGCCCAAGTCAGTGATAGTGATAATTATAGTGAGGATATGGACTTATATGAACTTTGGGGGGTTTGAAAAAGAGGCCCTGCAAGCCTCTGTGGTGGATAGTGATACAATTGATACAAGTGATACAGGTGAGGGCCAATAATCTGCCCTCTGCCTCGGAACCAACCGCCCATCCCCGTGTGCCCAGCCATCTTTTCTACTAATGTAAGTGTTAAAAAACCTAATATTATTGATATTTCTCTTAATTATTAATTGTGTGTGCATGCCATCATAAAGTTAAGATAATATTTTTACTACAACATAGTTGTGTGACGTCAAAAAGTGGAGTTTGGGGATCGGCCCGGAATCCATTTCAATTACTGTAATCCCATATGTTATGTTATTCACTTTACGCGTTTCTCACTTTCCGCGGTACCCTCCGGGTTACATTAACCGCGTAATATGAGGACCAACTGTAATATGATAATAAATATACAAAACACTATAATTTAACTTAACACAAACGATGTTGAGTGCTGCATTAGGTGAGGTGGTGAGGTAAGGTGGTGCAATTGGAGTTACTGGAAGGGAGGAGGAGGTGCACTACTGGCTCCTGCCTCGCCCTGTACAGTATTGTAGCAACCACCAAGAAATCTACACGAAATACAGTAAAGTGTATAATTTCTGTGAATTTTTTTCCTAATAGTATTGAAACAAAAATTTACCCAATTTCCGTAAGGGAGAATTTTTTGTCCGTATCCCGAATTTACTGGTCATAATTTAAAAAATCAGTAGGAGCGAATTTCCATAACCCGGGGGATGCCTGTAGTGATGGTTGAGGGCACTGTTCTTTCTTTATCAAAAATAGAACAATAATTTTAAATTAAACCTGGATCAGACTGTGCTCCTGTGATCAACTTTCTCACTCTGGATTGTATTTCTTGAGATCATTACAATGTTTCTTACTGATCCAGTTGTCTTATGTCAATCTAAACATTCCCCCCAATGCTCTTCACATGTGTATGAGACTATTCTCCACCTTCTTCTCGGGTTTCTAATAAAGATTAACACAAACTATGCACCCCTATTGTCTCATCTTAATCACTATACTGTACACCAATAATGTATATTGAATAAATGACATCACTTAAGTAGCATTAACTGGGTTTTTTTTTAATGTGCACACTATCAGCTGAAGTTAAAATTAAAGGAAGAATTAGAGTAATATAATTTTTCACTAAATTTAAAGTGCCAAAAATGAATGGTACCTAGTAGTCTGTATTTACTAACAATGCCTAAATGGCCATTTTTCTTAAATAAACTGAAAGATCACTGAGTCTGTTGCTTTATATTCTATAAAAACAACTAAGCTTTAGTAAAGGTAATTTTTTTTCTAATTTTTCATACAGTTGGTCCTCATATTACGCGGTTAATGCAACCCGGAGGGTACCGCCGAAAGTGAGAAACGAGTAAAGTGAATAACATAACATATGGGATTAATTGAAATGGAGTCCGGGCCGATCCCCAAACTCCACTTTTTGACGACACACAACTATGTTGTAGTAAAAATATTATCTTAACTTTATGATGGCATGCACACACAATTAATAATTAAGAGAAATATCAATAATATTAGGTTTTTTAACACTTACATTAGTAGAAAAGATGGCTGGGCACACGGGGATGGGCGGTTGGTTCCGAGGCAGAGGGCAGATTATTGGCCCTCACCTGTATCACTTGTATCAATTGTATCACTATCCACCACAGAGGCTTGCAGGGCCTCTTTGTCAAACCCCCCAAAGTTCATATAAGTCCATATCCTCACTATAATTATCACTATCACTGACTTGGGCCGGCTGTAGTGGGTGGCGGGTGAAGAACTCGGTAATGTTTTGATGACTGGGCGACCTTGTGCGCACCATTTTCGCGCCTCTTACACAACATGGCGGGAGGTTTGGATCCAAAAATGGCGCGGCTTGCCAGCCGCTCTCCGAGTAATGGGGTTCACGACCGCGGAATGTGAAAATGTTAGGTTCTGGCAAGGCACCGTGTTAACGGTGAAACGCGGATTGTGGGACCGCGTAATAGGAGGACCAACTGTATTTCTTAAAAGCCTTTGAAGTAATGAAACTTTGCTGATTTCACAAATAAACAGGTTTAATGGTCTACATCCAATAAGTAATACTATGGTCTTGGCTTCCTCTTGATCTGACCTTGACCCTGATACTACAATCACATGAACTGTTAATTATGATTCAGTGCACTATAAATGAAATAAGTGGTTTCATGGCTAATAATGCCCATGTACATCATAATAATTAAAATCTAAGAAAGTAGGGTGTTGATTTGTTGATTCCATTGGATCATATATGCTAGAATAAACCTTGTTTTCCAGCCCACTATTTTTATTAGAGAAACTACATTTCATAGCTAGATGTTGAAAATAGAACTTAAATCATAATATTCATGTCCTCTATATATCTAAGAATCTAAGTACCTACCTGCAATATCTGAAACATTTGCAAAGAAAAATATTTAGATACTTTTATTATCCTTTGCAATGCATTACATTAATTCTCTCGCACATGATGATGCGATTCGCATAATTTTTGTGATAAAACCAACTTTACCGGTGACGCAAATTGAGTCGCCAAGCTTAAAAAAAAAATCGCCAAAAATTAAATTTTCAACAGAATTGTATCATATTTTGATGGGTCATAGTAGCAAGTATGTTCTACCTAATAAACTAATTGGCAAATCTTGAGGCCCATGGGAAGGGAAGACCATGACAATAAATGCACAGTATTATCTCAGCAGTCAGACCGTGAGTGTGAGCCGTGTCCACTTAAATTTCCATAACTCTGTGCGGGTTGCCTCAACTCCTTGATTACAGTGCATACCCTACTACCTGAAATAATTAATTTTTTTTTGTGTGAGAGAAGTGAAGTGATGGTTGCATAATGTAATATTTTTTTCATATTTACAGAAAAAATGTTTAGTTTTCAAAAGTCGTTACTGTATCAGGCTAGGTATACAAACTCGTTATACTGACAATGTCTTGAAAAGTCTCTGAAGAGGATGATTTTTTACTTACATGAATTTTATCAGTGCCATTCTCTTCATTATAGTGTTGGCTACAAGATGCAATATAATTTATATCGTCATAAAACAAAGGCACAAAAATAATCAAAAAAGATAAAAAATAAATAAATACCATTTGATATTCAGTTGTTTGCTATTTTCTCAAAAACTATTGGTCATATCAGAAATCTGATTACTGTATTGGAAAGCTCATAAACTTCTGCTTCTAGTAGTGCATAGTACTTACACAGTTGACTCAGACAAATTTGAGCTAGGAGGTATATTAGAAGTGACGAAAAATAGCCATATACAGCCATATATACTCACATAGCATGCCCTGACAATTTGCAGATTTTTAATTCGCGGTCCTCTATTATTCAAGGATGACACCCCGGATGTACCCAAGAATGTCTGCGGGTAGTTTTAAAGTCCGGCATTTCGTGGCTGGGACAGGGAGCCATTCATTTTAGACACGAATTTCTTTTACCTGTACAGTCAGTCCCCAACTTACAACGGGGTTAGGGACCGACGACCAGGTCGTAAGTCGAAATTGCAAAAATAATACATAGAAAATCTAAAATGGGTGTCTTTTTCTTCTCAGCACCATGAGTACTCTCACTTTTACGCTTGCCAGCCATTTTAAAGGGAATTACAAACGAAAATTTTGTCGGTACACAACGCGATCACTAACGTTGGGACTCAAAAATACGTAATTTGACAAATTTTTTGGACAACTGCGGCGGTCCTATGGCCGGGTGGTTGTAAGTCGAGTAGGTCATAAGTTGAGGAGTACCTGTATTGTATTGTATACAGTGGTCCCTCGGTTAACGAACACAATCCATTCCAGCAGGTTGCTCCTTAACCGAAATTTCGTTAACCGAAACCATTGTTTCAATGGGTTTTTGGGTAATTGGTTCCAGCTCACCGAAAATTGCCTAAATTCAACAAAAATGGTAGAAAAGTTCACTTACTTTGAGGTGTGTATGTAGAAGGCTCCTGGATGATGATGATGATGATGGGAATTAGAATGGGGGTGGAGGAGAAGGAAGAAGAGAAGGCATTGGGGTGGAAGAGAAGTCACCCCATGGCACCATTTCACCCATAAAATTTTAGTTCTCTTGGTGTATTTCAAGATTATTTTCTTTAAATCAACACTGCACTGCATTATATATTGTCGATATGTAAAATATATTTCAAAATGACCAATAATTTGCTTGGAAACACAGAAAAAAAGTGTTTAGTTGAAGAGTCTCTCAAGCAAGATGTTACCTCCAGTGAAAACAGAGAGAGAGACTAACTCCTGTTTGCTGTGTTAAGAGGCTGGATGGCGCGCATTAAACTAGTCACTTTACCTTCAATTATGTTCAATAATTGTTAAAATGACTAAAAAATTGAATATTAAACTTTTAAAATTATTGAATAGTATAAACTTCTTGATATTTACTAAAATAGTAAGGAATTTAAGCCCTAGAACCGATTAATGTATTGGCGGACTAATACTAAAGCTGGTTGACCGGCCAGTGCAAGCGAAAACATGTTGAGGTCGATTCGTAAGAAATTTGTTAAGCGAATTTTTGTTCGTTATCCGAATTTAAGAATCTTATGGGAGGCAGTTCGTTAACCGAAATTTAGTTAACCGAGGCATTCGTTAACCGAGGGACCACTGTATATATGTGTGTGTGTGTGTGTGTGTGTGTGTTTCAACACACACACATTTATAAAATACAGGTTAAAGAAATAATTGTCATAAGGGCAAACACATAAAGGGAATATACATTTCTTTGCACACAATTAAAAATGTAACCCCCCCCCCCCCCCCCCGTCAGCAAATGTTATTCACGGATTTGATTATTCGTGGCCATTTTGAGACCCAAACCGCCATGAATTATAAGGGCATGCTGTACAGTACTTGAATTATTATATTTTTTTTTCCTTATGTTGCAGAGCAATCAGTTACGAAAGATATATGGAACTGGAAAACTTGAAGAGCTTTATCTCATGCGCAAGAGGGTTAATAAGCACAGGATACAACTTATAGAAACACTTTGCAATTTGTAATGTTAATTTACATTCAATGAGACACCATTATTTTCTTGATTTGTACTCAGTGTGAATCCAGTTTAAGAATAGTAAGAAAGATTAATAAAACCAACAAAAGAAATATTCCCATTCAAGTTGCAAAAGACCCTTCAGGAACAAACCCGGTCCAAAAAATTTTAATTGCAGGTTTTCAGATGAAACTACATTTTGTCACTGTGGACATCTTTACAATACAGTGATCCCTCGGTTAATGAACGCCTCGGTTAACGAATTACCTTCCATAAGATCTTCAATTCGGTTGACAAATTTTTTACGAAATCATGTCAAAATGTTTTCGCTTGCTCACCAGCTGGAATATTAGTCCGCCAATACAGTAATCGGTTCTAGGGCTTAAATTGTTTCACATTTGAGTAAATATCAAGAAGGTTGCACTATTCAATAATTGTCCAAGTTTTATATTAAATTTTTTAGTAATTTTAACAATTATTTAACATAATTGCAGTACAGGAAACTAGTTTTTGGTGCGCCAATCAGCCACTTGACTCATCCACAAAGGCGTCAGTTTGTATCTCTGGTCAGTGGAGGTAACATCTTGCTTGTGGCTCTCTTGAACATAACTGTTTTTACAGTACAATTATTGGTCATTCTGAAATTTATTTTACATATTGACAATATGCTGTATAGTGCAGTGCAGTGTTGATTTAAAGAAAATACAATAATCTTGAATTACACCTAGTGAACTTAAAATATTATAGGTGAAATGACGGCATGAAGCATGGGGTGATTTCTCTTCCACCCCCACTTCCTTCTCTCCTCCCTTCTCCTCCACTCCCACTTCTAATTCCCATCATCATCATCAACCAGGAGCCTTCTACATACACACCTCAAAGTATGAGTACTTTACTGCATTTATTTTTACTTTGTATGTAATTTTTGGCGAGCTGGAACCAAGTATCCAAAATCCCATTGAAACAATGGTTTCGGTTAACGAACGACTTCTGGAACGAATTTTGTTCGCTAACCGAGGGACCACTGTATAAAGAAATACTCTCTTAATTTTCTAGGAAAGGCAGGGGAGCAAAAAGAATAAATACCCAAAGCAGGACATTCATACTATAAACAAACTGTGATCTTCAAGGATGTAGAAAATTTCTAATAGTACTAACCTCTTGAATAAGCATGGTGTGTTTGAGCAGTTTCCGTGCTTTCATTATCCTAACTATTGCTGCTTGAAGGTATAGTTTACGATCCTCCTCAACCGCTGAATGAGTCTGCTCTGCTTCATGTTGCTGCTCCTTCTGTGGCGCCACACTGATCTTGAATTTGGTTCGTTTATTACTGTAATCGGTGTTGAGACGCACAACTGTGTCATCCTGGAGATTCTGCACAGAAAAAAGGATACAAGAGCCTGATCTACTATATGTAAGTCAATGCAAAGGATAGAAAATGAAGATATAAAAACATTGACACAAAGATCATGTTGCTGGAACTTTCATCTAAAAAAATTATTCATTCCTCTGAAGCTATCTGTTGAATTGTACATGCTTATTCACAATATACTGAACAAATCTTATAACCAAACAGACTTATTTAGTACTTATGCTGGCACACTGTTGTGTACAGGAAACTATAATGCCACCTTACCTCAGCATCTGTCAAGAGAAGCTTGCTGTCTAACAGTGATTGTAGGAACTTTGTGAATTGCTCTTCATTGAGGTGGGTGTGTGTCTGAAGTTCGCTGCATGTAAGGCTATCCACCTGGGAAAAATATAATATTCTAGTGACTAAACATAATTCCAATGTAAAATAGAAAAAAATTGAGGACTGATCCTGAAATCCTGTCTTATGGCAGAGCCTAGAACACCAATCCAAACAAAAGGAGCCAACCCTGAACAAACTTTCCTGTGGAATAGGTGAAACAAAATTAGAATTGGATTATTATTTGTTATTACAGTACAGTATTATAAAGGGATCTATGGAAGGCTTAACACCTATAGAAAAGATCCAACTAAAAACATTCCCAGACAGAGAATCTACCTTGACAATCAGCTTCCATGCAATAAGGACTGATATAATGAAGCAGGAAAACTTGTAATACAGTCAACCCTCGCTTTACACGGTTTCACTTTACGCGTTTCCACTTTTATGCGGTATCTTGCCGAACACGGAATGCTCACTTTCCGCGTTGTGTGCACCCCTTTACGCGGAGAGCGGCTGGCGGTCCTCTTGCGCCGCGCCATTTTTGGATCCAAACCTCCCGCCATCTCTCCCGCCATCCGCCATGTTGTGTAAGCGGCGCGAGTAGGTTGCGCAGTGTATGTCTTTGTTGCGTTATCGGTGACGTCATATGACGTAGCGGACTGTGATTGGGCAAAGCATCCTTACCTCCCTCCCCGCTAGCTGTGATTGGTTTAATGTACTATGACGTGCCCCGCCGCGGGAGCATTCAAGCCCCTTGACCTACCCGCGTCAGTTACACCCCTCCCGGCTACACCGTGTATATCGGTATCCATTGTTCCATAAGAATGGCTTCCACCGGACCACCACCACCACATAGAAACCTTGCATTACCTGGATCCAGCCGCCCTAAGCCAAAGAAGACACGACGTTCCTTAAGCTACGAAATCAAATATAAGATCATACAAGAGTTGGAGAAAGGAACAAGACAGGTTGATCTCGCGCGCCAGCATGGTGTTAACGAATCAACAATCAGGACAATTAAGAAGGATGCAGCCAAGATAAAGGAGCACATGAACATCACAAAGTCTACAGGTGCTTCTATGATCAAGTATTTCCACAACCAGGTGCTTCTCAAGACGGAAAAATTACTTGTGAGCTACTTGGTGCGTCTGGCGCGACGGAACATGGCGGTGGACACGCGCTCAGTTAAGGAGTACGCACGTGAACTGTATGCTGCAGTGTCACGAAAGATGGGAATTACAGAGCCCAAACCCTTTAATGCTTCCTCTGGGTGGTTACAGAGGTTTAAGAAGAGGAACAAGATCACCAATATCAACATTGGTGGTGAAGAAGCTAGTGCTGACCGTGTTGAGGCTAGGGAATTTCCTCCGTTTTTACGTGAGATTATGGAGGAAGGACAGTACACCGACGACCAGGTGTTTAACATGGACGAATCTGGTCTTTTTTGGAAAAAGCTACCTTCCAAGACCTTCGTTGTGAAGAATGGCAGCAAGTGTCGGGGCCGGAAGTTGCAGAAGGAATGCATCACCGTCCTGTTTACCACCAATGCCTCCGGTACCTGTAAGCTCAAGTTATCGGTGATCCACACAGCACGCAAGCCGCACGCCTACAAGAGCATGGACATGACCAAGCTAAATGTCCACTGGCTGACCGCATGTAAGGCGTGGATGTTCTCTACTCTGTCCCTCTCCTGGTTTGATGACTGTTTTGTTCCCGATGTGAAGAAATTCTGTGAGCAACAGAATGTGCCATTCAAGATTTTGTTGCTGCTTCACAACGCACCAGGACACTCGCCCCTACTGTTAGATCGTCACCTCAACGTAAAAGTGGTCTTCCTTCCTCCCAACACTACGTCTATAATACAGCCCATGGACCAAGAATTGATCTGTAATGTAAAAGCTGCATTCTCTGCTAAAAAATTCAAGCTCCTGAACGACTACACCAACACCAAGGAAGAGTTGCGTAACCTGAGTGACACCAACACCGATAGCAAGAGCGAAGACGACGAGGATCAACGGTTGGCAGAGCAAGAAGTACTTTTGAAACAATTTTGGAGAACATTCAACGTCAAGAAGGCTGTGGACTTCTTGGTGGAGGCATAGGATCAGCTGTCTGTAGCAACTGTTCGTTACGCATGGAGACATGTGTTGCAAGGTATTCCGGGTGTTAGGCAGAGTAAATCTGTGACTGGTGAGGTTCAGACTGTTGCAGTGGCAAAGGACCTTGCCAGAGAAGCTGGGCAGTGTTACAGCTGCAGGCTTCTCTGAGAACACCAACGACGACATCCTGGAGGTGATAAGGGATCCTGATGTGACTACCGACGAGATGGTAGATGATGATGACGCCGGTGAAGAGGCAGGTGGTGCGTCATCCCAAGAAGAACGCCACTTATCCCATAGTAATGTAAGGGGTGCCATCGAGTGTATTGAGAAAGTCAAGCTCCTCCTTTCCGACGACCCTGACGCTGACAGGTATGAAATCTTCACTACCCAGCTGTTGCAGAATATGGAGCCCTACATCAAGGTTTATCACGACAACATAAACACCAGCCGTCAGCAAAGCATAACAAGAGTTCTTTGCCCGCAACCCACCACAGCCAGCCCAAGCCAGTGATAGTGACAGAGGCAGAGACAGTGATGATGACTTCGAGGGATTTGTCAGGGAGGCACTAGTAAGTGTGGATGACAGCGATGAAGACTCACCTGAGGGCCAGTAGCCTGCCCTCTGCCTCGGAACCAGCCTCCATTCCCCTACGCCGACCCATCTCTTCTACTAACGTAAGTGTTAACCCCAACCTTGTTTTTTTCTAACCTAACCTTCAGTATATTATTCTCTTATTGATTGTTCCCTTCTATATTATGTGTGTGTGAATACCATCATAAAGTTAAGATGTTATTTTTAGTAAAACGTACGTACTGTGTCGGGAAAAAGTGGAGTTTGGGGGTCGGCCCTGTCTCTATTTCAATTAATCCCATATGTTATGTTGTTCACTTTACGCGTTTCTCACTTTACGCGGGCCGCCGTGGGTTCAATTAACCGTGTAAAGTGAGGGTTCACTGTACAGTAATTTGAAAAAAAAATAAATAAAAAATAAAATAATTCATTAAGGAAAAGATTAAGAGGAACTCTTGATAAACAAATTGGTTAGGTTCCTAAAAAATTAATTCGTTAAAGTGAATTTTTGAACAGTAAATCCTCGACAACCACGTATTCTGGGTATCCACGGTTTTTACTCAATACCATTTTATCAACCACGGCATTGAATTTTCAGTACAGTGTCTGTGGATTAATGTGGTGTCTTTATCAATCTGCAGTCTAATTTATTCCTCCTGCATGTGACAAGAATATAAAATTTTTTTTAATAAAATTAGGTATATCTAACCGAAACTTGAAAAATAACAATAACACAGCGTGGCCTTGTAGGGAGAAGGCTAGGGGGATGTAGCTAAGTACAAGGACTGTTTAACTTAGTGACCAGCCATGTCCACACATACACACCCATGCTCTTCATTTACCTATTTTATAGCAATATGACATCTCCAAGGAGATATACAGTAAGTCCTCACTTAATGTCGGGGTTACGTTCTTGAAAATGCGATATTAAGCAGATCAATTTTCCCCATACGAAATATATAAAATACGGGAGTTACGTTCCTGAGCCTCCCTTTGTCCCATGAAAAAAGTTACATATACAGAAAATCATTGCCATTTCTATAGAGAATAGTATATAGAACTACAGTACTAAGTTTGTATTGGTACTCACCGATGGGTGGGGGTAGTAGAGCGAATGTGTGGTGGGTAGTGGAACGAAGGAGGAGGATGGCGGGAGTGGAGAAGGAGGGTGGGAGCAAAGGAAGGCGGGAGAGGAGGAGGGTGGCAAGTCACTGAGACTCTGCGGCTGCCTCCTCCTGCTCTGACTGAGGTTCCCCCGCCGCTGCTTGCTCCTCCTCCGTTGTTGGCGGGAATGTCTTGGCAGCAACCGTATATGAACTGGCAGCTTCACCAGTCATCTTTACTGTATGTTGTGGAAGTTATACCGATGCTTAAATTGTTAAAACCATCCTTGGCTGGCTGTAAAGGTCTCTTCCTTCGATCCTTCACCTTCTATTTCCTTCATGTCACCAAAGAAGGATCTGGCCTTATGCTGGATAACCATAAGGCTCACAGGGGCATTCCGTTGATTCTGGTCCTCCATCCACATTGCTAGCATCTTTTCCACCTTCTCTATCACAGTGCCTCTAGTACAAGTCATCTTAGCAGCACTCAGAGAAGAACCACTTCCAGCACTAACCTTAATCTTGTCAGCATTGGTCCGGATAGTACACACCGTTGTGGGGGTTAGACCAAGCACAGTGGTTATGTCCACAGCAAGTTCCCCTTTTTCAAATCGGGTTAATACATCCATTTTCATAGCAAGGGTAATGGTCTTACGTTGCCTCTTCACTGCACTAGCATCAGTAGCACTTGACGGGCGCTTGGAAGCCATTTCAAGTGATTAAAGTATAGTTTTAAAGCAAAAGCACTTAGGCACACGCGAATGATGTGAAGTCGTAACAGAGACTGGCTTGGCGTCACTTGGGGACGCTGTGACGTTCCGCGAGTGAAGGCAGCACGCTGAGCAGAGAGAGCGTAGCATGGCCAGACAAGAGCGGGTGATGCACCGTAGAAAGTAGTCCGTGACGACGCAAAATGAAGTACAGTATAGTCTTCATTTACACGGTCAATTGAACCCGTGGAGGCCCGCGTAAAACGAGAAACGCTTAAACGAAATAACAGAACATACAGTTTGGGATTAATTGAAATAGAGACTGGGCCGATCCCCAAACTACACTTTTTCCGACACAATAGTACGTTGTAGTAAAAATAACATCTTAATTTTATGATGGTATGCACACAATAAATATTTAAGAGAAATATCAATAATATTAGGTTTTTTAACACATTCTTAGTAGAAGAAATGGCTGGGTACACGGGGATTGGGGTTGGTTCTGAGGCAGAGGGCAGATTATTGGCCCTCACCTGTATCACTATCCACCACAGAGGCTTGCAGGGCCTCTTTGTCAAACCCCTCAAAGTCCATATCCTCACTATCACTGACTTGAGCTGGCTGTGGTGGGTGAAGAACTCCGTAATGTTTTGTTGACTGGGCGACCTTGTGCGCACCCTGCCTGCGCCGCTTCCAGCGTAAATGATGGAATGAACCGCGTAAATAAAAATTGTCGATCTGGCAAGGTGCCGCGTAAATGACCAAGCGCGTAAACCAAATCCGCGTAAATCGAGACTATACTGTAGTATCGCATCACCAGGACATTAAACGAATTTTGGGTCTCTAAAGTTCAGCGACGTAGTACTGAAACAACGTTAAGCGGGACAATATTAAGCTATTTTATATGTATTTGACTTATATTTAATTAAATGTACAATACAGGTATTGTTTCGTAAAGAAACAGGCAACTTAGTTAGGCTTTGACGAGTATTTATCTGTGGCTGTGAAACCTATCTCCCTATTTCCCATAAGCCTTTAGTCTTGCCAACCACAGGGATTTTCAGGAACCTAACCCCCACAGTTGGCAACGGACGACTGTACAGTACAGTGGTCCCTCGGTTAACGAACACAATTCGTTCCAGAAGGTCGTTTGTTAACCAAAACCATTGCTTCAATGGGATATTAGGTAATTGGTTCCAGCTCACAGAATAGTGTAAACAAAGTAAAGCCAGAATATAATTTACATTGCTGGAATTCTTATAAGATAGTGATTAATTTGAATATAAACAAGCTAAAATTTGCATTAGACATACAAATTTTAGATCTAATTTAAGAATTTTATTAGGGAGAGCAAAAATTTTATCTTTTGTGCAAACTATATGAAGTTTAGAAGTTTATATTCAAAATATTCGCTGTCTTGCAGGGATTTCAGCAATGCAAATTATATTATCCTAACTTTTGTCTGAGATATTATATAAAATAAACACCTAAAGCATAAAGAAATCACCAATCTTTTGTCTGGGAACACAAGGAGGGAGGAAGCCAGCGAGCGTGGGAAGAGGGGGGGGCGGAGCGGGAGGTGTCTGGTGAAGTATAATTTGTTTATTTTCTTGAGATTTGTGTTTTTAGCTCATAAAATTCATAGAAATTACCCGGCCATAATATAATTACATTGCTTGAATTCTTATAAGATAGTGATAAATTTTAATATAATTAAGCTAAAATTTGCATTAGACATACAAATTTTAGATCTAATTTAAGAATTTTATTAGGGAGAGCAAAAATTTTATCTTTTGTACAAAATATACGAAGTATATATTTTAAAATATTCCCTGTCTTGCAAGGATTTCAGCAATGCAAATTATATTATCCTAACTTTTGTCCGAGGTATTATTTATTTTTAAACCTTTAAACCTAGTCTTTTTACCCAAAAGTTTCTCAGGAAGGTGGGGGGTAAGTAGGGAGGCAGGGGTGACAGTGACATGTTTGACAGTTGGCGCCTGTGGTGTGAAGTATTTAATTGTTAGTTTATTTTTTTCTTTTAGATTGAGTTTTTGTTTTTTGCTTATAAAATTTAATAGAAGTGACCGGGGTGAATTTAATTTGTATTGCTGGAATTCTTATAAGATAGTGATTAGTTTGAATGTCAACATAGAAGAGATCACTGAATTGGCTGAGTACCTCAGCTTATCAGCTGATGTTCAAAACAAGATGTGATTTTCATAAGGATTTCGTTAATCAAATTTTTTTTCGTTAACCGAATTGAAGATTCTTATGGAAGGTAATTCGTTAACCAAAATTTCGTTAACCGAGGGACCACTGTATAGCGAATAGAAGAATATACAGTTAAAATAGTTCAGTTAAAAAAGTATAAAAATATAAAATCAATAATAATAATAATAATACTGCATCATACACCAAAAACATGAAAACGGTTCACAAACAACAAAAATCTTACCTAATTAATGATAACTAGTACAAAACTACTGTAATTTACTACCTAACACATGAAAAACATTAATAAAATACCTGTACTGTATAACTTTCGTACAGTACCTTATGGGAGGGCAGTCTGGGTTTGCCACCACAAGGGGGTGAAAGAGGTTAGCTTAGTAAGGGCCTTAATCAGCAAGATGAGGAGGGTTGTCAACCTCATCACTGCTGTCTGCCAAGGGCACCACAGTCACACCAGAGGTGGAAGGAGTGAAAGAAAATCCACTGGTAGAGGGAGTGGGACTGGAATTTGAAGATGCAGGAAGCGGTTTGAAGGTGGTGATGGGTCTGAAGGAGGAGGATATGGTCGATTGTCTTGCCTTGTTCTTCAGCTGTTGTTGAATCTCAGTGTAGACTTTGATGTCTCTCTCCGTACTAGAGGCAACTGCACCACTCCTTTCCCTGAGAGGGTCCTTGGCACGGTAAAAGTTGAGCCCCTTACAAACGAGGTCAAGGACCTTACTGATAACCTTGAGAGTGAGCTGGATCTCAGGTAGCTTTTCTGGCTGGTCCTCCTCCTCTTCATGAAACCTCTGCTGCTGGAGCTACACGAGTTCTTCATTGGTGAGGACCTGGTTGTGTGACTAGAGCAGATCCTGGACATACTCCCTGTCCACCTCCTCAAACCCAACCTCTTGGGCAAAGTTAACAATGTCCTGCTGCTCTTTTCCCACAATGTCCTGCTGCACATTTCCCACATCACCAAGTCCAGGAAAATCGTGCATGCACTCGGGCAAATCCTGCACCACACGCCGTTCATGGTTTGCTCTGACATCTCCTTCCAAGACTCATTGATGTGGTCAATGGCTTTCTTAATATTGAAGACATTCCACAATTCTTTGATGCTGGTCTAGTTATCTGCAGTCTGGTGCACAAGATCCCACATTGTGTGCTGAAGGCAGTAAGCCTTGAAGGTGGAAATGACACCTTGATCCATGGATTGGATGAGTGAGGTGGTGTTAGGTGGTACAAACATCACCTCGATGTTGGGTGGGTGTATAGGAGCATTGTCAAAGAAGATGAGGAATTTGTTGTCCAAGTTTTTCTTGGAATAATACTCCTTGTACATGCTTGAGAGGTAATTAATTACGAAATTCTGCATCACAGCCGTTGTCATCCACGCCTTCTGGTTGGAGTGCTAAATAACTGAAAGACGCTCCTTGTAGAATTCCTTACGAGTCCAAGGATTTTCTGAGTGGTAAACTAACTTCAGGTCACCTTCAGCATTACCACCAAGCAAAAGGGTGAGCCTGTTCTTGGCTACCTTAAACCGGGTGCAGTCTTCTCCTCCTGAGCAATGAAGGTACGTATGTGACGCATTGTGACAGCACCCTCTTCCAGAACAGCCCAGCACCTTAGGTGTTGGCACTTGTAGCTTCCACGGTCAGCTTCAAGTTGTGTAGATTTTCCCAGAATTGGCCTTGAAATCACTCACGATGGTTACCTGGTCAGATGTGAAGTCACACCTGCAATCTTCCCACAATAACAAAGCCTTCTTTTTGATGAAGAGGGTGCACAGGGGGCAGGGGCATGTGAAGTCTGGTCTTCTATCTCCAGTTGGAGAAGATGCTCCATGTTATCCATCACAAAGTCACGACTATGAGTTAGTCTGCTTGCTCCTACACGTGTGATGTTTTCAGCCACTTGCTTGATCTCATCAGTTTGCTTATAAATTGTGGCCACAGTAGAAACAGCCAAACCAAGATCTTTCCCAACTTTTGTAAAGCCATTACCACATTCTTGACACTTTTTAACCTCCAGCTTTGGCTCAAGAGTTACAGCTTTTCATATTTTCTTTGATGTAGTATGGGTAGCCGAGGATTTAGCAGAACACTTGGATGCCACAACGAAAGGTATAACAAAAGGATGGCAAGAATACACATGGATAAAGAGAGATCACTTCACACATACACAATGAATGGCAGATGGAAAGACGCGGGAGGGAGGAGGGTTATGATTAATGAGTGAAAAGATGTCTCTGCGTATCTCTCCCCAAGATGGCCGCCCCAGCTGACTTCCAGGATGCTATTTGAATTTTTACCAGGATCCAAATTCGCATAAGTGGGGAAAGCTTTCGTATCTCAAAATACAGTAGTGGTGTCAATTTAGGAAATTCATATAAGCGGATATAAGTTTCCAAAATGTTCATAAAGTGAGAGATACCTGTACAGGAAAACACTGAAAATTATAGGCATCCCCCGCATTACAGAAGGGTTCTGTCCCTGGAAAATTGACCATATCGCGAAATTCCGTAACGCGAAACCTATTTTCCCATTGACTTCCATTATAAAACTGGAGATGCATTCCTAAGGAATTTTTTCGGCCCCAAAAAAGTAATTCAAGCACTTTTATGAATGAAAATAAACATTTATAAACACATAAAATACAGTACATTAAATAATTTATGATATACCTTCTTAAAAACATCAAGTTTAATATCCAATGTAATGCCTTTGCGGCTTCTTTTTGCACTACTGCAGTCACTTCCACTTGATGGCCTCTTTCCAGTCATCTTGAATAAGGGTAATGCACCGTACTGTACTGTACTTGCTGTATGTTTGTAAAAGTTAAATCCAACTCTTGGGGCGCAAAACATGAGCGCACACTGGATGTAAACAATGGAGTGACTCAACGTGGCGATGCCACGCTTGGCGGTAGCAAACACCAATAAATCCACACCTAACAAATTATAATTTTTAACAAAAAATTACAGCTTTAGTGATTTTTTTTAATTGTTAAAATTTACCCCAATTTCCGTAAGGGTGGATTTACGGGCCGTAATGCGAAATTATTGGTCAATATTTACAAATTCCGTAAGAGCGAAATTCCGTAACCCGGGCTTCCGTAACGCGAGGGATGCCTGAATCTATAAATGCATGATGTTCCTACCCTGTAGTAGATCACTATGCTCTCAACGAAAGAACAAGGGAACCAATAGCTCCTTTAGATTAAAGTGAAATCATTCCAAGGCCCACTGCCATCAAGTCCCTCAGAAATATGGATACCACTCCCATCCAAAGCTTGATGCATCAGACAAGTCTGGTTTAGGAAGTGTCCAAGGTACAGAATAGGAAATTTTGTTTGTTTGCTTCAATTCTTCAACAAAGAAAGCAAAACTAAACTAACTCATTTCAATCTAATAAATTTAACTTGAAACAATTGCAAGTCTTGAATAAAGCAACCAATAAATTGGAACATCACTCTTAGCAAGCTAATGAATAAGATATATATTCATATAAAAAAACTAGTTAAAAATTTTACCTTCTCATACATGAGCAACATAGCCATCTGGAAAGTCGACATGGTGATGAGATATGTCCGTTTGCTGTGGCTCACCTTCAACTCTCCTGTAAAAGATAAGAATGCTGTTAAAAACCTTTAATCAAAGATTAAAAAAAAAAAAATCTTATTTATGAGGGGCAAAATTAAATAATATTCAAAACCAGCTTACTGAAATAATAAAATTATTGCTAAGATACACCTCATGTGATCAAAATTAAAAAAAAATAAATGATATGCAAATTCATTGAACAGAATCATTGTTAAATGGTAAACTGCAGTCTCTTAACACTCCTGTGCACCACCTAATTTATAACAAGTATAACCTTCTTGCACGGAAAAGCCACACTGTAGTACAGGTTGTACCTCTCTAGTCCGGCATTCTGTGGTCCGGAAAGATTTTAGTTTGTCCAATAGGTAGATAGGCAGCTTTTTTTTTTTCTTTTTTTTTTTAAACTTATCTGATTATTATTATTATTATTATTACAGGAGTATTAAATTTTTGCCCCTCAGGCCCCAATGTGGGTCAGTGACCTATGCCCGGGTGGGCTAATCCCTGTAAAAAAACAACAACAACAAAGCCGCGGGAAATTAAGGGTTGTTTACATCCGGCAGTTCGGCTGCTCTCTCTCTCTCTCTCTCTCTCTCTCTCTCTCTCTCTCTCTCTCTCTCTCTCTCTCTCTCTCTCTCTCTCTCTCTCTCTCTCTCTCTCTCTCTCTCTGCTTGTCTATACAGAGTACAACATTTAACCCTTCAATATATATGAGCAGTAAATAAGTGTTGCTTTCATATTCTTATGTAATGACGATCTGTTTTCACATGTGCACACTTACATACGTGCAGTCTCACTTTTTTTTCTTTACCATTAATGGTTAGCTACTATTATATTGTTCCATTTATTAACATTAAATAACATTACAGGTACTTCAAACAACCATAATAATTTTTTACATTAATTTTACTACAGCTAAAATCAGGGTCTTATTTTCTTCAGTTTTATATGTAGAACCAATCAGTCACTGGTTTTGTAATCATTAACGAAAAGAATGCCGGCAGCTGTCTCGTCTCCTCGTGTGTTATAATATTCCACATATTAATGAATTGTATTGTTCATTTTACACACAAACATTAATTCAATAAAAAAAAATCACGTGTGCGCACTTACATACGCGATCTCTCTTTTTTTTCTTTACCATTATCGTTAGCTACTTCTATTGTTCCATTTATTAACATTAAATAACATTACTTAAAACAACCATATTAATTTTACTACAGCTACAACCAAGGTCTTATTTTCTTCAATTTTTTATGCAGAACCAGTCAGTCACTGGTTTTGTAATCAACGAAAACAATGTCGTCTCATTTCCTCGTGTGTTTTAATATTCTACGTATTATTAATGAATTGTATTGCTCATTTCGCACACATAAACATTAATTCAATCAAAAATACATTCAGTAATAAACAATAATGAATCCTTTGTACATAAGAGAAATGACGCTGTTTACACGATTCTGTACGTCGTCTGCACGTTGGTGGGCCACTCAAACCTGTCAAAATTCGAGTTTCCACCGTCAAAATTTTTATTTTTAATTTTTTTTGTGTTCCAAAAAAAAAAAGTTGAACTAAAAACTCGCAAAATTTGAGAAGCTACTATACGACATTTAACCCTTCAATATGTCTTCAAAGAGACCATGACGCAGAGAAAGTGGTGCTAGTGCTTCCAAGCTTAGCACAAGTCACTTTCTATCCAGGAAAAGGGTGAATTTCCATAGTCCGGCACCTGTCAGGTCCCGAGGTTGCCGGACTAGAGAGGTACAACCTGTACTATCTATTTTTTCTTCAAATAGATTTTCAGCAAAAGGTTCATTTTTTCTAAGATAAAACCAACTATATTATACAGTAGGGTCAAGATATATCGCAAGATAGGGTCCAACGATGTTCACTATATACTAAATCGCGATATATATAATTACATGTAATCAAAGGGGAAATTAGGGTTAGGTTATGGAGGCCCAAAAAATTTACTAAACTTGACTTAATGGGTTCATTTTCTTACTAATTAAAGCATCAATAAACGCTAGACTCGGGAACAACAGGCTATTTCAATGTCAGTATCAATATCAAGGAACACCAGACTCGGCAGCAGACGATACACTGCCACCCTCACCGAACAATCCCACACCTACATAAACGAACACCAAAAATATTAGTTACAGTATTAAATCTTTTCCATTAAGCTTTCCATTATCTTCACGTCACTCGCAACCCATTTACACTCGCTTTAAAAGTCGTAATCTGCAGCAGAGTCGGCTGCTTTCTTGTCACTCACTCAGAAAGACTGAGCGGGCGAGCGTGAATGGGTGAGTGAGCAGCCACGGTGGCGCCTCTGATGAGCAAATAACACATTTGTTTGCCGTGGAAGTACATTTGAAATATTTCTTGCCCGATTCCCTCACGAAATAAAAAAAATTATCACCAGATAGAGAAAAATTTTGATAAATTTGGTAGCCGCGATATAAAAAAATCATTATATAAAGTCGCGATATATCCCGACCCTACTGTACGTACAATTGTTTGCTCTTTCACATGAAACAAGAAAAAATGTAAAGAGAAAAAAGAAGTTCAGTACTGTAATATTTTTGAAGATGCTGAAATCATGCATTACAGTTTTCAATACTGTACAATCAACTTGTCTTTTAGCCAACAAACGTCCAAGTAAGGACAATAAGTGTTCGACAAAAAAATAATAATATTTATTGGTGAAATAAAAAAATCATATAAGTAATAATAAAGTTGGTACTTGTAAATTGAAAAACAAAAACCAGAAACAAAAACAGAAAACTGTACAGTACAGTACCTAAAGCTGTTTCCAAAACTGTTCACTCTGTTTTCAGTTTTTGCCCACGATATCCCCGTTAGCCGGAACACTTGGTGCAGAGCAATTCCATGGATGAGATATTTCCGGCTAACCAAATAACTTTCTCAAACCAGAAAAATTCCTTTTCCTCTGAATCTTTTCTGGTTACTGGGAAAAGATTCCAAGTGTCTAAACTAGACATCTTGCACAGACAGACACTAACCCACTTCCCCAGAATGTTTCTGGGTGCTGGAGATGTTTTCCTCGAGTCTAAACTACCAGAGTCCGTAAATACAGTTCTAATTAACTTAGAAACTCCATTTCTCTACTATAATAATCTAGAATAGTTTATCTAAAAGTTTGGTGAAATAAATATAGTATTTGAAAATTTAAAATCTATATGATGGGCGTGAATGAAGCTGTGTGTTACAGCAAAGACTGTTATTTTCCACTCCCATGGAGCTGTGGGGATTAGTGGTCTCATATAACTGACCTTCTGATGGAATGTCATGTCACCCTTTCTTGGGTGGGGGATTAGTGGGTCCCATGACCTGAAGATGTCTTGAATAAACACAAAACCTAAAGTATTTTTAGGGAGATTGTGATAAGTATAAGTATGAATGAGCAAAGTTGTATCCCTTCAACATTGTGTTACATAACATTTTAAAATATGGAGTGTGAAAACAGAAAGGTGAGGATTAATAGAAAGTTGGAGTGGAAATGAGTGTTGCCAAGTGCTCAACATTAACTCACTACCACTCAGTCATACAGTAAGACCTTCACTCCTCATGCTTGCTGTCTTAATTCCCATGTTGGAGGTATGTGAGTGGTGATGGAGGTCTGAGAGTGGTGTTGGAGGTCTGTGAGTGGTGTTGGAGGTGTGTGAGTGGTGTTGGAATGTGTGTGTGGGAATGTGTGTTTGTGGGAATGTGGCTGTGTGTGTGGGGAGGGTGTGATGTTGGGGTGTGTGAATGGTTATTGGAGGGTGTGCGTGTAGGTGGTTGTTGGAGTGTGTGTGATGTTGGGATGTGTTTGGTGTGTGAGTAAAGATGGTGTGGGTGATGTAGAGGTGTGTGGGTGGTTGTTGGAGGGTGTATGTGTGGGTGGTTGTTGGAGGGTGTGTTTGTGTGGGTGGTTGTTGGAGGGTGTGTTTGTGTGTGTGGTTGTTGGAGGGTGTGTTTGTGTGTGTGGTTGTTGGAGGGTGTGTTTGTGTGTGTGGTTGTTGGAGGGTGTGTTTGTGTGTGTGGTTGTTGGAGGGTGTGTTTGTGTGGGTGGTTGTTGGAGGGTGTGTTTGTGTGGGTGGTTGTTGGAGAGTGTGTTTGTATAGGTGTGTGATGTAGGGGTGTAATGTTGGGCTGAGAGTGTGGGAGTCTAACCTTATGGGGGGTGAGAGGGGACAGCCCTGTGGTAACTTCCCCCCCCCCCCCTCCCCCATTCAAGCGTGGCTAATTGTGATAGGGAGATGAATTTTATACCATAATGAGCCATAATAAATTCTCTCCAAGACGTTTCCAATACAACATCCTTAAACAAAATATTTTGATATGATATAAAGATGGGAATTCCATTCTTTAAAAAAAAAAAAATAAATAAATAAATAAATAAAAATGAAAGAAATGTTGATACTGGGGTCAATAAAATCAATTCTTATTTCGTTAGACACACCATTTTTTATCAAAATAATCCTGAATGCAATGTCAGGTCAGCCATTGTTAGATGGGGGATTAATGGGTCTTATGACCTGAAGATGTCTTGAATGACATTAATTTTTACCTATGAGTTACTGTATATGTATACATAGTACTGTACTGTAATGTATATGAAGAGTACAGGTACAGTGGGGTCTGCATTTACGCGGTCAATTGAACCCGTGGAGGCCCGCGTAACACGAGAAACACGTAAATGAAATAACAGAACATATGGGATTAATTGAAATAGAGACTGGGCCAACCCCCAAACTCCTTTTTTTCCGACACAATACGTACGTTGTAGTAAAAATAACATCAAAATTTTATGATGGTATGCACACACAATTAATAATTAAGAGAAATATCGATAATATTAGGTTTTTTAACACTTACGTCAGTAGAAAAGATGGGTCAGCACACATGGATGGCGGCTGGTTCCGAGGCAGGGGGCAGATTAGTGGCCCTCCGGTGAATCACTTTCACTACTCGCAGAGGTTTGCAGGGCCTCCCTGACAAACCCCTCAAAGTCCATATCGTCACTATCACTGACTTGGGCTGGCTGTGGTTGTGGTGGGTTGCGGGCAAAGAAGTCCTCAATACTACGTTGACGACTAGCATTGATGTTGTCGAGATAGATCTGGATATGCGGCTCCATAAATTTCGTCAGATGGTTATTAGACGCTTCATACCGATGCTTGTCTGGGTCGTTGTTAAAGATGAGCTTAATTTTCTCCCCGAACTCTATGATTTCCTTCACACAATCATGGCTTGGTCCAGGTAATTCAATGTTTTTCTCTGGTAGTGGGGGTCCCGCGGAAGCCATTGTGAGGGGAATAGCGGGCACAAGAGAGAACTGTCTACGCGGACTGAGAACAATGTGACAGGCCCTGCTAGGTCAGCGACTTCTTCCCTCCCGTGGCAGGGCACGTCATATTACATTAAACCAATCACAGCTAGCGGGGGAGGGAGGTAAGGAAGCGTGGCCCAATCACAGTCCGATACGTCATATGACGTCACCGATAACGCAACAGCGACATACTGCGCAACCTTACTCGTGCCACTTGACGGGATGGTGGGCCGCTTGAATCCAAAATGGCGCGGCGTGTCTGAACCCTCCAGCGACTCGTCGCGTAAATGACCAAATTTACCGCATAATTAAAGCATTTCGATTCTGGCAAGGCACAGCATAAATGACCAAATGCGTTAACCAAAACCACGTAAATCCAGACTCCACTGTATTAATAAGCAGAGATTATTACAGTAATGTATCTTTACTAATTAATGAAAAACAAATAAACAATATTATATCATGAATGAAGTAGTACAATACTGAAGTTGGTGGCAAACAATCATTAAAGCTATCCTTTGGGGGGGGGGGGGAATCAGCCACATTTACCCTCCCTTTTCCACAGCATTCGTTATAAACTAAATATTTGTGTTAGAGAGATGAATTTGTAAGGCAATGTCTGATCTGAACCTCACAATTTTACTGCAGTTGGTCCTCCTATTACGCGGTCCCACAATCCACGTTTCACCGTTAAAGCGGTGCCTTGCCAGAACCTAACATTTTCACATTCCGCGGTCGTGAACCCCATTACGCGGAGAGCGGCTGGCAAGCCGCGCCATTTTTGGATCCAAACCTCCCGCCATCCGCCATGTTGTGTAAGAGGCGCGAAAATGGTGCGCACAAGGTCGCCCAGTCATCAAAACATTACCGAGTTCTTCACCCGCCACCCACTACAGCCGGCCCAAGTCAGTGATAGTGATAATTATAGTGAGGATATGGACTTATATGAACTTTGGGGGGTTTGACAAAGAGGCCCTGCAAGCCTCTGTGGTGGGTAGTGATACAATTGATACAAGTGATACAGGTGAGGGCCAATAATCTGCCCTCTGCCTCGGAACCAACCGCCCATCCCCGTGTGCCCAGCCATCTTTTCTACTAATGTAAGTGTTAAAAAACCTACTATTATTGATATTTCTCTTTATTATTAATTGTGTGTGAATGCCATCATAAAGTTAAGATAATATTTTTACTACAACATAGTTGTGTGTCGTCAAAAAGTGAGTTTGGGGATCGGCCTGGACTCCATTTCAATTAATCCCATATGTTATGTTATTCACTTTACGCGTTTCTCACTTTCCGCGGTACCCTCCGGGTTACATTAACCGCGTAATATGAGGACCAACTGTATTTGTATTGAGGACACCATGATTTAAGTTTATCTGTAATTATTCTGAGCTAATCAAACAACACTAGGAAACCTTGTCATGATCTCTGGAGAGAGAAAGAAAAAAAAAAAAAAAAAAAAAGAAGCCATCCAAACTATAGAAAAAAATGAGTTTAAGTAACATGAATACCGTAACAGCTTCAATACCTGTACCTTAACCCTTTGGATGCGACATGCGGGTAAACCCGCCCAAAATATTATATTAATTAAATGCGACAAGCGGGGATATCCCACGGCCTTGAAAAAACTTCCCCAAATGAGACGACATTTGCCGTGTTTTGCATGATTATGTATTGAGGTATAGGAGTATTTCCTGAATGCAATATAGCTTATTTTTGTACTATTTTGTTTGATATTATCTGAATATGTAATACATATCTAAATTTGCTGTTTAGTAACCAAATTGATTAAATTTATTTGCCATATACCAGACATTGATTTATACCAATTTCCTGCATTTTTGGGTATAAATGTCATTTTTTCTCTAAAATTTGCACACATATGTGAATTTTTGTTCCAGATTTGGAAAATATACTAAAAGTTCTCTAGGAAAAACAAATAGAAAATGTGATTATATGAAATTCATTTTTGGCAGGATAATTGACACTTTTCAGGAACCGGCGCGAAATTTAATTACGCACCTAAAGGGTTAAGAGACCAAACGCATTGTTCCATAACCCATGTTTAATAAGTACATGACAGAGACTTCACATGTCGCTTAATATCATGATATTTTTCTTCATGTTTTACCTCAAGAGGATATTATAACTTCAATGTACAACAACTACAGCAGCTATAAGAGATGGCCAGGTCTGTTACTATGCAATGTATATCATAAAAACAGTACCAGTTTATTTTAAACAAACATACTAAGCAATGCTCAAGAAGTAATAGCTCTTTATTCTTCCCATGGGAAAAAATGAGAAATTCATCACTATACCTGTATGTTTATTCTTGTACAAAGGCAAGTTAGAAGAATTTCATGTTGTAAAATAGATTGAGAAAATTTGATGATAAAAAATATCAAATCTGATGGGCATGGATTATAACCAGATTTAATGCACAACAATAGATCTATGATGAAAACACACAGGTAAGGTAAAAGATACAGCACCTCTTACCTTGACATAAATGATGTAGCCATGTAAGCTTCCTACCATTAAAGTGCTTGTGATAAAAACTTTCAAACTGCAAAAAAACATAAAATATATTAATAAGAACTATGATTTTGACTAAAAATACAATTTCATGACATTTCAAATGTATGTTACGTTTTTGGGGAGAAACTGGCTATTTTGCAAAATGACCGGCATGCTTATTGGTAATTTTGCAAAATAACCTACAAACAGATAAGTTAAAGTAACCTAACCTTATGGTTGAATAAAGTTAGTTTAGTTAGGTTAGCTTAGCTTAGGTTAGGATAGGATGGCTTGTGTAGCTTGATACACAGTTAAGTGGTCCTGTTCTTTTTTCTTTTTTTAATTTGGACTATGTGCTGCCCTAACCACAAGGTTAGATTAGTTTGGATTATCTGCATGTAAGTTATTATGCAAAATTACCAATATGCATGCCGGTCATTTTGCAAAATAAACAATTTCACAGAAAAAAAAGTAACCTATACACTACTAAGTGTAAACATGTCTATATGTAAGACTTGTGTTATGGTTGGTTATCATGGATAGGTGAATGGCAAAGTATTTGAGAATACATTTGGTGAGGCAAGAATGTCTGATTTTACTGTAGCAGTTTAGTGTCTTTAATGAGGAAATAATAAAAAAAACATCTTGGTTAAAGGCTAGAAATATGGGTCAGTATAAAGAGTAAAGAAAATAAAAGATACTGTATGGCGTTGACAATTTCACATGACGAGACAGCAAAACTGCAAGACACAAAGTGAAATTAGTACAGTAGTGTGTATAAGATGAAATTGGAGTCACTGTAGACTGTACTGTATTTGCAGTAATAAAATTTTAGTTTTTCAAACATGGGACTATATTATCAGCTCGGGACTTTATGCATCCCATCCTAGTCTGGGGGCATAAGCTATATTCTATTCACTCAAAGCTTGCAACTGAATCCTAGGATCAGTTTGAAGCAAGACAGCTGAAGAATAACTACATTTCTTATAATATTAATCTATATTGTACTTATAGTATGACATTTTAAGCAATAACTTTTCTATGTTGTGAAATGTACTGATAATAAAACTGTAATGAAGAGAACATGAACATGATAAACAAATTGTGGGATGTACAGTCATATGCTAGATCATTTAGCTTGAGATTTCTCTATTGGGACTGCCCATGTTTTCTTTTCAAGAAACGTAGTGAATCCTCAAGGCGAGAGCAATGCTCACGAATATGACTGAAATTATCGTGAGAAGAGGGTGGGAGCCCTAAGCAAACCCTAAGGATAAATCAATTAACATAACTGCAATTACAAATATGTTGCAAGGCCTCTAATAAATTAAAAAAAAATAATCATCATACATATACAGGTAGTCGTCGACTTACGACCTATGCGACTTACGTCTGTTCGACTTTACGACCGGCGGTACGACAGTTTTGGCCCCAGCCCCAGTGTAAATAATAAACCAATTGTACTGTAGTATGCAGTGATTTACTTAAACCTGACGACCGTAACAATAATGAACAAAGAAAATGTTGATAAAATATGACTTAAAGATGATTATATTATCATTACACATTACAGTATAATATACGTAAGGTAATTATAACATAGGCCGACTTACGACCAGATCAACTTACGACCGGTCGGCCGTAACCAATCTAGGTCGTAAGTCGACGACTACCTGTACTGTACAGGTATGATGAATTTCGCAGACGGACAAGGACGGATATAGCGATTATACATTCATACCCCCCCCCCCCCCCGAAATTTTATACAGGCATCCCCCGCGTTACGGAACCCTGGGTTGCAGAATTTCGCTCTTATGGAATTTGTAAGTTATGACCAATAATTTCGCGATACAGCCCGTAAATCCGCCCTTACGGAAATTGGGGTGAATTTAACAATAAAAAAAAAAAAAAAATCACAATATAAAATTATTTTTTTTTTAAATGATAATTTGTTAGGTGTGGATTTCTTGGTGTTTGCTACCGACAAGCGTGGCATAGCCACGAGAAGTCACTCCATTGTTTAGATCCAGTGTGCGCGCATGTTTTGAGCCCCAGCAGTTGGATTTAACTTTTATAAACATACAGTGAGTACACTATGTCTGTCTTCGATACCCCCAAAATGTTCTACACTAATGAGGGTATACGCAAACACTTGTTATCTTGAAAATAGGTTCAGATTCTCGTATGGGAGACAAATACAGAGGAACAAATAGACAGTGGCTTCCACGCCATAAGGACTAGCATCTCAACTCCCTGTATCACTCCGCACTGGCATGCACAGATGCCAGCGTTCACAAGCTGAATACATAATATGTAAATATGATAATACATATACATAACATGGTGCATAATAAATGGAAACATTACATAGGATTAAAACATGTTCTGTAATACTTTACTATACATAATTAATAGAGTAATATAAGAATACACAGCTTAAGGTACTACTTCGTGTCCATATTATACAAGTACAGTACAGTGCATTACCCTTATTCAAGATGACTGGAAGGAGGCCATCAAGTGGAAGTGACCGCAGTAGTGCAAAAAGAAGCCACAAAGGCATTACATTGGATATTAAACTTGACGTTTTAAGAAGGTTTGAAGCTGGAGAAAAACTTAGCCAGATTGCAAAAACATTAGGTCTTGCTACTTCATTAGTGGGAACAATGCAGGATAATAAGGACAAAATTAGGTCAAGTGCTCAAGCTGCTACTCCATTAACTGCTCGAACCTTGTATTTTCATCTAAGTGATGTGATGCTGAATATGGAACGACTCCTGAGTGTCTGGATTGAAGATCAGACTAAATGCAATGTGCCACTAAACACTATGGATATTCAACAGAAAGCCATAAGTTTATATAATGATTTGCAGGAAGAGGAAGGTGCATCTTCTGAGGTTAAACCTTTTCTGACGAGTAAAGGCTGGTTTGAAAGGTTTAAGAAGCGCCTTAATTTACACAACATAAAAATGAGCGGTGAAGCTGCCAGTGCTGATACAGATTCTGCTAAGAAATATCCTGCTGAGCTAAAGAAAATTATTGATGAAGGAGGTTACACACCAGAACAAGTGTACAATGTGATGAAACTGGGCTTTTCTGGAAGTGCATGCCTGCTAGAACTTTTATTTCCACTGAAGAAAAATCAGCACCAGGCTTTAAAGCATCCAAAGATCGTCTAACACTTCTTGGGGGAGGAAATGCTTCACGTGACATGAAATTAAAGCCCCTACTTGTGTATCACTCAGAAAATCCAAGGGCTCTCAAGGGCTATGCCAAGTCTAATCTACCTGTGATTTGGCATTCCAATAAGAAGGCTTGGATGATTATGACCCTTTTCCAAGACTGGTTCACTAGCTTTTTTTGCCCTGCTGTAGAAAGATATAATGCCAAGCGTAACATATCTAATAAAGCATTGCTCCTCTTAGCCAATGCACCAAGCCACCCAGTAAATTTAAATGATCTTTCTGATAATGTGGGAGTGGAGTACATCCCCAAGAACACCACTTCCTTGCTGCAGCCAATGGATCAAGGTGTGATTGCTAACTTTAAGGCATATTATCTTAGGAAAACTTTTTTGCAGCTCATAAAAGCAATTGATGGGGAGGATAAACCTACAATTAGGGACTTCTGGAAAAAGTTCAACATCTTGGATGCTGTGGATAATATAGCCGAGTCATGGGATGAAGTGAAAACCTCAGCTATGAATGGTTCATGGAAAAACATATGGCCAGAGTGTGTCCATGAATTTCAAGGTTTTTCACAAGCTGAAAGTTTACAGCAAGTTCAACAAGACATTATGACACGTGCAAATAATGTAGGCTTTGAAGAAGTCATAGAAAATGATGTGGTTGAGTTGCTAGAGTCCCATAGAGAAGATTTGACTTATGAAGATCTTATGATGTTGGAACAAGAAGAGGATGTAAAATCTCCACCCACCCCACTTCAGTTGACAACAAAGGATATGTCTAAAGGGTTTGCACTAATACAGGAAGGTCTGCAAATCTTTGCTGATAACAACCCCAACCGTGAAAGGAACATCAAGATTGCAAGAGCAGTTAACAATGCTCTCAGTTCCTACACTGAGCTGTACAAGGAGAAGGTGAGCCGTAAACGTCAAACAAAATTGGATGAGTTATTCACCCTCAGAGAAAAGCCAAAAGCAGATGATGAAGCAGATGATGATTTACAGGGCAGGGCAGAAGAGAGTAGTGCCCCTCCCTCTCCCCCCCAATAACTCCCTTTGCACCACCTATCCTCACCCAACATCTTTTGTGGTGAGTACAGTACAATATTTTTATTTATTCCAACTGTATTTCTCTTCATATTCCAAGTATATCATAAATTATTGAATGTACTGTATTGTATGTGTTTATAAATGTTTATTTTCATTCATAAAAGTGCTTGAATTACATTTTTGGGGCCACAAAAAATTCCATAGGAACGCATCTCCAGTTTTATAATGGAAGTCAATGGGAAAATAGGTTTCGCGTTACGGAATTTCGCGATACGGTCAATTTTCCAGGGACAGAACCCTTCCGAAACGCGGGGGATGCCTGTACTTCACGTTTGTTAACCAAAAATCAGACTGCCAAATTTGAAACCCATCTGCAGACGACACTACAGCAAATCTCATTCAAGCCTCCAGGTATGTTTATCTCGGTTGTATTTCCAATAGATAAATGATTATTCGATGGTTAGTTCAAAGAAAAATAGAACAGCAAATTGTGAATATGGAGGAAGGTTTTACTATGGAAATATCCCTTCAGTTTTGTTGACGTCTTTAGGCCTACTGTAATCTAACTGCTACTAATATAGAAGATACATTTGATAATTCTACTGATTTAGTACAGCATATCTTTATTTTTACTGCCCATAACTAACATTACAGTATGGGTTTAGACACACTGCAGGAAGATTTCCTTTTAGTTGTAAAAATTTTTACTGGTGATATATTATATCAGATAGTATCCGAAATGAATGAAATATTTCAATACTTGTAGCATACAGGTATAAGCTTAGGTCAGGGTTGAGTCAATACTGATGCTGAAGTCTTCACTTTACCTCACACTCACATGTGAACTCATTTATTACCAGTTCATCATCAGTATACAAGATATGTACTATCGTGCACCAAAGTGGTGTCTACTACCCATCCACAGTGAGGATTCGAATAGCCTTGAGTCTGAAGTTCCGAAACAGCTGGGGGAAATGCTATGGTCGGCCAACAGATGTCGCCCACTGTAGTGTAATAATAATAATAATAATAATAATTAACGGTTTATTGAAAGAGCTTGGCAGCCAGAAGGCTGAAAATATACAGTTACATATTTGGGGAATGAGTTACGAATTACAAATAATATACAAGTAACATAAGTGACACAAATAAGACATATAATAACTAGATGGGGAAAAGCTCAAACTACAGTTCATTTCAACATAGTGACAGTGCAGGGGGGGGGGGGGGGGAATAGAGGAGGTGGGGGTTAGCCTAGTAACAGGCTGTGTGTAGGTGGAGCATAACATCGTGAATTCCGCAAACACTGATAACAATAAGAATGTCATGAAGATAGTTAATATTATTAAGCATGGTGAGAGATGTGTAACGGGTAAATAAAAGCACTACAACGACCATATCTCTGCCATTCATGGCTACGACGGTGAGACTGATGGGCACACCAGTAATAAATTCTCCATGATTACCAGTAATGGTAGTCACAGAGAATCCACAAGTTGTTACTAAGGTTGGCAAACACTGAAACATGCCGAGGTCTCATTCCTACCATTATCGTCACCAACAGGTAAGTCACATTAATTTGTCAGCATAGCCCATGTCGTCCTTATACTATTGCAGGGTGTCCCATGAGTGACAGCAGATATTTGTAGAGGTGAAAGAATATGTGTTATCGAGTTGAAAATCTTTACACATAAGCATTTTTCGGTTTACTTTAGGTGTGAGGTGGGTTGTAAAAATTAAGCAGGGCAAAAATTTTGCCATGTTATATTTTATTTTTCTTACCAATTGCAGCCATACTCTGTGCTGTTGTAATCCTTATTGGTGGATTACATAAAGCCTACTAATAACGTGAAAATCCGTTTGAAGATACTGTAATGTTCCATAACTTGCATTAAACAACATCATACGTTCACGAGTTCCAACTCAGCGCCTAGCCTCCCCCCCCCCCCCACCCAACTATCAAACCTCAACATTTGAGCATCGTGGGATACCACACCTAAACACTAATCAACTACTTATTCTCTCCCCACACTCCCCCTCCACCATCCCCCCACTCCACTCCTCCCTTCCCCACCTCTTCCCTTCATCCCTCCCCCAAGACTAACGTCAATCGAACATTCCATCCCATCACATTACCTTCCCCTGCATTCCCCAACCCCCCTCCCCCTATTCTACCCATGGTGACGAATTGGACTACTGTAATGAACACTCACAGAACCGACGACATGGCTTCTCCCCCGTGTATTTAGAGTTAGCAGTAGTGTTGTGATAGCACCGAGTATGAACTTACTTAAGACCAGACTTGACCATCACTGGTGTAAGTTTAGAAACATTCTGGAACCAGTGAATATTCTTTGTAAAAAAATAAATTTTAAATGAATTATTTATACGAGATAAGTATGTCATAGCTGAAAATTGTCAAAGAAATATGTAAAGCAGTGGAAAACCATATAATTTGATTATTGGCGAGGCTAACCACCTATAAACAATTAATATTTGACGATTGGCATAAGTCCTGGTAAAATGAACCAACAAGTCAAAAGCTAAAAATGATCAAATCATCAGTTTATCCTTGGTCACCATCAAAACAATTCTCTCGACATCACAAAACTATTCTGAATCGTCTAAGAATTGGCTATATGCGATTGACGCATGGCCAACTCATGTCTTCCCCTAATGGAGCCCCCACCTATATGCTCCAACTGCCAAACACAAATAACAGTCCAACATATTCTCATTGAATGCCCTATTTATAATCGGTTATCGAACAATGTGCTTCACTAACCCTACAATGTAAGATATTTTAGCAGAGACCCCAAAATTTTCCCTAAGTTCAGTTTTGACCTTTTTGAAATATTATAATCTCCTCCAAACAATATAACACTAAATTATAGAAACACAAATATATGTTAACTAATCCCTCTGGCCAGCCCTGGGAGAGACCCAAATGGGTGTCAGTAATCTGGTTAATCTAAATCTTGATGATGATGATGATTATCGGTGAATGTTCACTCTACAGTAGCAGGGGTGGTGGTGGAGGTTTGGGGGGGGGGAGGATCCACTTGCAGTTCACTATGAATACATGAAATAGGAAGGGTTTCTTGGGCAGTTGATCCAAAAAGATTTACCAAAACGTTATGTCAGAGTAATAATACTTAACCTAGGTGTTACTAATATCATTAATTTACTCTAGTATATAAAAGCCTGCATCAGTTACCACAACATTATTACTCTGCCATTTCAGATATGCCTGCAGGACGAGCAATTTCGTCGGAAGTGATTGCTGAGCGAGGCCAAATCATCGGGATGTGGAGAGCCGGGGCAACTGTGCCGAACATTGCTCTCGAAGTGGGGAGGAGCACCAAGACGATTAGGAGGTGGATCCGCCGGTGGGAGGAAGAGGGCTCAGTGGAGACGAAACCTCGAAGCGGGAGGCCACGAGTAACGTCGGCAAGGATGGATGCCATGATCGTGGCAGCTGCAACGGCATTTCCAATGCGAACATCAGTAGAGCATACAAGAAATCTGGGCCTCAACTGCCATCATATGACGACGAGACGCCGACTTCGTGAAGTCGGGATCAACTGCCATATTCCAGCTCACAAAGGGTGGCTAACACCTACTCACAAGGAGTGTCGACTCGGCTTTGCATTGGAACACCTTCCACATGGAGAAGAATACTGGAGAACCATTATATTTACCGATGAAACGGTGTTCAGGTCAGTGGGAGCCGAAGCAAGGCAGTGCTGGCGGCCCCCCAACACACGCTACCATGAGAAACACATTCAACATCGCGCAGTGAGTGGTAGGGTGTCAGTGTCATTCTGGGGGTGGATAAGGCCACATGGGCCAGGTGAACTGGTCAAGATCAATGGCGAGCAGTATGTAGACATCCTGGAACAAGTGCTAATTCCTACAGTCCGTGCTATGGCGGTTCCAGCCCCCCACACTATCAGGCTGGTTCATGACAACAGTCCCATTCATACCAGCAACATAGTGAAGGACTACCTCCAGGATCACCCTGAAATTGAGGTCATCGACTGGCCAACACTAGGATGTGATATTAATCCGATTGAACATATTTGGGCCATGATGAAACGTGATTGGGATATTGGGGAGCAGCGAACCTGTGCAGCAATAGAGGCCAAAGCTTACGACGTGTGGGAGAGTATACGTCAGCGACCAGGGGTGTGCCTGAAGCTGGTCCACTCCATCCCTAATCGCCTTGATGAAGTCCTGAATGCAATGGGTGGCTGGACCAAATACTAAGATGTGTGTATTGGTGTATTGTTTGGATTTTAGTATTGTTTGTAAATACAATTAATATATATTAACTCACCTACAGTGTTATCTTAAATCCATGTCCTTAATGATGTCTTAAACTATATCGCATGAAAATTCATTGCAAAGTAACTTAACAGCCACAAATTATGTATTGTGTGGTATTCAATGATCTGTATAACACGTCGTGGAATGTGTTGTCTTATAACACAATATAATTATATAATTACAATTGCTACCATCATTGAAATGCTCATGATGTTCAGCACACAATATTAACGGTAACTGAGCACACTCCAAAATATATGAAGCTTGCATATTGTGGTGGGGTGTTTAAACACTGGAGACCTAATGACGAGTTGTCTAACTCCTGGGTCTTCACTGTGGGTGTTCCAGTCATGGGTTGAGGAGAACCCATGCAAGACCATGAATAATGCTACCACGGCCACCTCACGTTCCCTTACGAGAGGAGAGGTTGGCCAAACCCTTATTCTTCTCTATCAACAAGAGCTGAGAATGGGATGTATAGAATACGTCGAGGTGACGGTAACCCGAAACAAAGTTCATATGGATTCGATGTGGGTCACTGAACGTTGCTGTAGTGGTGGTGGTGTAGTTGTGTTGTGACAGACGGCCAGTACCCGCAGCTGCCCCCCCCCCCTCCCTCACACACACACACACGGGCTTTCAAGGTCATGAGGGGCAGTGGTTGGAACTTGGAAGAATTGGAACAGTCACCTAGATTGGGTCTGAATACTATTTTACAATACTGATAACTTTTTCACTCCACTCTTTTTAACATGAGCATATAATTATATAATATTGCATATTATCACAAATATTTATTAAGCAAAGGATGGGTGGAATATAAATAAATATTACCATAATCTCTTTGTCGGAATAACAACAAAATTGTGATGTGGTGGATGAGTAAGACTAGCTGACCAAGGCCCTACACCCTGATCCTTGCATATTTCACTTTTATCCTTAATATATTCCATTCTTTAAAGTATCATTGTGACCTGAGCGGCAATAAACACCCAGGGCACTGCACCTGTTCCATGAATTCGTAACCATAAAGAAACAACTGTAAGACAAAACGTAGTTAAAAAGGCAGCTTGAAATTATGGTGGTATAAATAATAAATAAACCTGCCTCTCATCCAGCGCCCCCCCCCCCTACACACACACACACAACAGTGGGCGACATCTGTTGGCCGACCATAGCATTTCCCCCAGCTGTTTCGAAACTTCAGACTCAAGGATATTCGAATCCTCACTGTGGCTGGGTAGTGGACACGACTTTTGTGCACGATAGTACTTTGGACAATACAGTACAGTATAGTGTACCTGTATATGATAATTCTATTGATTCTGTATATCTACATTTGATTTTCATTGCCCACAACTAACAGTAATTGTGATCAGCTGTTGTGTACAGCAAACCAACATTCCCTTTTTTCCTACGTTGGCAGACCTGGAACAAGTCCAACGCAAACACGTGAAATGATCTTGAATACAGCCGGTAAACTCCATCTCGCCATGCGACATCATGCAGCGTGATGGAGGATGTCACTGAAATTTGGTACTCTTTCTATTATTCTCTTCATAATATACTTGTTACTAGAGCATTTCATAGGCTCAATTTTGCTTCCCCAAGTATTGAAATCATCAGAGATCAACAAAGAAAGGTTATTATCCCTAAAACATCATAATATTAATTACTAAAGAACTGTAGTTATTCTTCAGGTGTCTGTCTGCCAACCAATCAGCTGCCATCCTACAAACTGACCCTAGGCCATTGTTGCAAGCTTTGGCTGTACAGACTGTAGTACCTGTAGCCCCATCTTCTTGTATTTGGAAAAATAATATATATATATATATATATATATATATATATGCAAGTAAATCACTTCTCCTTACTCTGTACTCACCCTTGAAGATGTGAATTACACGAAAGCGCTTGGGAAATTCGTGTTTTCTTCTTTCCTTGTGGTTATCAGCATATATATATATATATATATATATATATATATATATATATATATATATATATATATATATATATATATATATATATATATATATATATATATATAAAGGAAATGTAAATGTACTGCATAAGGGTACAAAGAGATTGCAAATACTATGAATGAGAGGTACCTGGATGTTTTTATGTGAAAACAAAGCAAAAGGATAATGGGGAGAAGTGATGGGACTAAATTTTACACCTGGGGTGCACTACCAACTAAAAGGGTCTTGGAGTGAGCCCTACATGTTACAGGATGATCAGTGAAAAAAAAATTCTGAAAGGGTATAACTTAGTCTTGTGGTATGTGTCCAAGCACAGAATTATGGCATTTACACATCTAACTTAGCTACACCTAGCAGGATTTCATAAACCCCATTTTATGTACCAATAAAAACTATTTTTTTACTAACAACCCAACCTTATTCAATCAAACAACAAGCCCCCCTGAAGGATTTCCCAAAGGTCTCCTGTTGTGTATTTGACCTCTTGCCTACATCATAAGATGTCAGACTGAATGACTGGTCTAACATGAAATTGTGATACAAAACACTATTGGGTGGAACATACTGTAGTTTATTCAAAAGATATGACCGTTTCAGAGTTGCACAAGGTGAAGTGTCCACATAGCAAAACAATCGTGTAATTTGGAAAACTACATGTTAATAACTTACTGTTTGTACAGATTTTTCCAGTTCTTGAGGCACAGCAAATGTTGTGATGCTTGTCTGTCCCAGTGGCCAGGCACCCGCCTGCAGCAAAGACATGGTTACACAATTAGTTTTTAACATTTCTCCTTGACATTATAAACATTTCAATACCTCAAATAAAATCACAAATACTGTACCAGTAATCAACAAACATTAAGAATGTACAAACTAGCCTGGGCTTTACTTCTTACACCACAACAATATCCCAGCTCTGCTTACTGTTGTGTCATATATACCGTATAATGTGGCCTATAAGTTGATCTGTCAAGCTCCAATTTTTTTGTTCAAAACTAAGGGTCGTCTTATACAACAGGTATAAAATGTCAACCTCTAAGTATGCTCCACCACAAGCATCAGATTTTCACTTTACCTTACTGGTAGGTCTCAGTCACTTTTCCAGCACTCAAACAAGTTCTACCTAACTATAGCATTTTTCCAGAAGGGTAACTGTCACTGAACTCGGCCTAAGGTCAGTGATTACACTAGTCATACCGACATCTTTCAAAACATTAAAATATCTTTTGGTGTGAACTACAGTGCTTTACAAACAAATGTTACTAGGGCAGTTACTTGTAATATTTGTTGTTAAATTATTTAAAAATGCAATTATGGTACAGTATATTCATGCAATGCACTTGGATTTTGTAGAAGTTTACATGAATGTGGTGTAAAGTTACAATACAGGCACCTGGGAACAGCTGCCTGGCCTGCTGAAGCTTGGCCAGTGTTGCCATCACCGCCAGTGATTCGGAGGCTGAGTCAGCAGACCCATATAATGAATGATCTTTGTTGTCTGATAATGATGAACCAGAATTTGAAGGATTTTGAAATTTGGACAGTTTACTTTGGTATCAAATATTAACTAACTTTTAAAATTCTTTTATTTTGTCCATTAATAATATAAAATACATAAAAGGTCTAAGTCAAAGATGAAATTCGCTTTCGAATGAAGTTTTTTCATTATTTCTTTGCTTTGTACCAACTTAAACAAACAGAAACAAATGACACCAAACATATAGCACAATAGGTAATGAACTACAGTTTGTACGGCTGGACTTATCCCAAATCATTTATATAACTGATAAAACTCGAAATACTGTAAATATGTGCAGTCTGTGGGGAGGTAAAACACTCAAGGGAACAGCCACTGGACTTGGCGGCCACATTAATGGGTGATCAGCTGGACACTTGACTTGTACTGCCAGTACAGTAGAGCTCACATTAGAATACTATGACACACAAATTACTATAACTTGTCCATCATTGGTTGAGATTTTCATTCATTTGCACCATACTTCTTTACACTTGATGACAGAGGATGAAAATGTTAAACCTCTACATGGCTTCTTAATATTTCGTAGCATATATTATTACTTAAATCTTGTCACAATGTGGTATTTAAGATGGGGAGATGCCAATACAGTGACCCCTCGGTTAACGAACTCAATCCGTTCCAGAAGGTCGTTCGTTAACCGAAACCATTGTTTCAATGGGTTTTTGGGTAATTGGTTCCAGCTCACCGAAGATTTCCGAAATTCAACAAAAATGGTAGAAAAGTTCACTTACTTTGAGGTGTGTATGTAGAAGGCTCCTGGATGTTGATGATGATGATGTGCATTTGAAGTGGGAGGTGGAGGAGGAGAAGGGAGAAGAGAAGGCATTGGGGTGGAAGAGAAGTCACCCCATGGCGCCATTTCACCCATAAAATTTTAGTTCTCTTGGTGTAATTCAAGATTATTTTCTTTAAATCAACACTGCACTGCATTATATATTGTCAATATGCAAAATAAATTTCAAAATGACCAATAATTTGCTTGGAAACACAGAAAAAAGCATTTAGTTGAAGAGAGTCTCAAGCAATATGTTGCCTCCACTGAAAAGACACAAAGACTGACGCCTGTATGGTGTGCTAACAGGCTGGATGGCGTGCCAGAAACTAGTTTCTTTACCTTCAATTATGTTCAATAATTGTTAAAATGACTAAAAAATTGAATATTAAACTTTTAAAATTATTGAATAGTATAAACTTCTTGATATTTACTAAAATAGTAAGAAATTTAAGCCCTAGAACCGATTAATGTATTGGCGGACTGATACTAAAGCTGGTTGCCCGGTCAGTGCAAGCGAAAACATGTTGAGGTCGGTTCGTAAGAAATTCGTTAACCGAATTGAAGATCCTTATGGAAGGCAGTTCGTTAACCGAAATTTCATTAACCGAGGCGTTCGTTAAACGAGGGGTCACTGTATAGTTATATTTCCATTATCCCGGAAAATTGTGGAAAATTCAGGGGATGAAGGATTTTTTTCCGGCTTTGAGAGTCATCTTGTTATTCGGAAATCTCTTAATCCCGGAAGTGCTCTACACCAATTGTTCCGGCTAACGGAATTATCGCCGTACTGTATTTCATTTTGGTGCTGGGTACCGTATATACTCGCCTATAATCCTGATTTTTTGACAACAAATCGTTAATTTATGATATTCCTTGTTTATAGGACGACCCAAGTTTTTGAGGGTAATGGAACAACAAAACCTTCAGTAAAAACACTCTACGTCCTATAAACTGAGGCTCGCCGTGCCTGAAACACCGAGTGCCGAAGGCAAATTGTTTACCATTTATTATTACGGCACTTTACACTGAAACGCGGGTAGTTTCAACAAAAATATTGTATATTTCCATTCAAGTATTTATTCAAGTCAATTAACATAAGAACATAAGAACATAGGAATGGAGGAAACTGCAGCGGGCCTATTGGCCCATACTGGGCAGTCCCGTTTACACCCAACCCCTATTGCTCATATGAGCATCCAACCTATGTTTGAAGCAATTCAGCGTATTCGAGTTAATGATGATATTTGGTAACTTGTTCCATTCATCCACTACTCTGTTTCCAAACCAGTGTTTACCTATTTCACGCCTAAATCTAAATTTGTCCAATTTAAAACCATTGTTACGAGTTCGCTCCTGGTTGGATAATTTGAGTACCTTTGTAATGTCCCCTTTGTTTAGCCCTGCCTTCCATTTATACACCTCTATCAGGTCGCCCCTCGCTCTACGTCTCTCAAGGGAGTGCAAATTAAGATGCTTTAACCTGTCTCTATACTCAAGGTTCCTGATACCCGGGATTAGTCTTGTCATTCTCCTCTGAATTCTTTCCAAGGATTCTATATCCATTCTGTAATACGGTGACCAGAACTGGACTGCGTAATCCAGGTGTGGTCTCACAAGAGCAAGATACAGTTTTAGGATGACCTCGCTAGTCTTGTAACTAACACTCCTTTGTATGAACCCAAGTACTTTATTAGCCTTGTTTCGAGCAAAAACACATTGTTTACTTGGCTTAAGGTTCCTACTTATCATTACTCCTAAATCTCTCTCGCAGTCGGATTTCTCTATGGCATCGTTGTTCATCTGGTATCTGGTTTCCCTGTTTACATTTCCTATACTGAGTACTTTACATTTGTCAATGTTGAATTTCATCTGCCATTTTTCAGACCATTCGAAAAATTTGTTTAGATCCTCCTGTAGTTTTGCCGAGTCCTCGTCAGATTTGATAACACGTCCTATTTTAGTATCATCAGCAAATTTACTTATGTTGCTGTCTATGCCGATATCTATGTCGTTTATGTATATAATAAACAATAATGGTCCAAGTACTGAGCCTTGAGGAACTCCACTTGTGACGTTGCTCCAATGGGACTTAGTGCCGTTAATGCTCACTCGCTGTTTCCTGTCCTGTAACCACGTCCTAATCCATTTAAGGATGTCACCTTTGATGCCATGAGCTTCTACCTTTCTAATTAGTCTTTCGTGGGGTACTCTGTCGAAGGCTTTGCTAAAGTCGAGATATACCACATCATAATTGTGCCCCTCGTCCACTGATTCGAAAACTGATGAAAAGAATGTTAATAGATTAGTTAGGCAAGAACGTCCGCTTGTGAAGCCATGCTGGGAATCATTGATCAATCTGTGCTTCTCCAGGTGATTTCGAATAGAGTTTGAAATGATTGCTTCCAGTAATTTGCCTACTATTGATGTTAGACTGATTGGGCGGTAGTTAGAGGATAGTGATCTATCCCCCTTCTTGAAGATCGGTATTACATTCGCTATCCTCCAGGATTCTGGTACTACACCTGTTTTTAAGGACATGTTAAACAACTTTGCTAAGGGCATACTAAGCTCTTCCTTACATTCCTTTAATACTCTGGCAAATATCTCATCGGGACCAGGTGACTTATTAGGCTTTAGTTTGTCTATTTGCTTACTAACATCGTTACTAGTCACTACTATCTCACTTAATTTGTTTTCTTCACTATCTCTGAATAGAGTCGGTGCCTCGGGTATCATGTTTAAATTTTCGCTGGTGAAAACTGTTGAAAAATATTTATTCAAATTATTGCTCATTTCTCCGTCGTTATCAGTGAGCTCGCCGGAGTCTGACCGTATTGGTCCAATCTTTTCTCGTGTTTTAGTTTGGTACATTTGGTAGAATCCTTTGGGGTTTGTCTTTGCCTCCCTTGCTATCCTTACCTCATTATTCCTCTTTGCTTTCCTTATCTCGGTTTTAACCCTACTCGCCAATACCCTATAATAGTCCCGGAGGTGAATTTCGCCACGATTTATCCTTCTACCTATAGCCTTCCTTTGGCCAATGATGTTCTTTAAATAATTATTTATCCATTTAGGGTCATTGTTGTTTGATCTGAGTTTTTTGTATGGTATGCTCTGCCTTTGTGCATTAAGTAACTCACTATTTAAATTGTCGTGGAACTCGGCAATCTCAGATCTCGTTATCAGGTCGGTGTCATCTGTCAGGTTCACGGCCAAGCGCGACACCCCCTCTCTCAGCTGCCTCTTTAAACTGTCAAAGTTTGCCCTTCTGAAATCTGGTACTTTAGTGGAATTTTCCTTACGTCTGCCCTGAAAATCTAACTGGAATCGAATTTCTTTGTGATCGCTGTTTGCAAGTTCGTTCCCTACCTCGACATTGCTAATGAGGTTTTCTCTGTTTGACAAAACTAAATCCAATATATTATTACCCCGTGTGGGTTCGGTTATATGTTGACTTAGGAAACAGTCCTGGATCGTCTCGAGAAAATCCTCTGATTCTGAGTTTCCCGTAAGGTCGGTCCAATCTATTTGGCCAAGGTTAAAGTCGCCTACTATACAGACTTTGTTGTGTATGGAAGCCCTGCGCATTTCATCCCAGATAAGTCGCTCATTGACTCTGTCAAGATTGGGGGGTCTATATATTACTCCTGTGATTAATTTTTCCCGACCGTCGCTTAATTCTATCCAAATTGTTTCTGTATTCCTCTCAGTTTTTATTTCCTTATTTATTTCACACTTCAGGTTATCCCTAACATAGATTGCTACTCCGCCTCCTTTCCTGGTCTGCCTATCGGTATGGAACAGTTTGCAACCCGCAATTTGGTATTCGACTGGTAATTCACGTGTGTCTAGGTTGATCCATGTTTCAGTGAATGCAATTATATCGATTTCTTCGGTACATACCAAGGCCCTAATATCATCCATTTTGTTTCTCATACTTCTACTGTTCGCGTAATATACATTTAAGTTAGTCGTGTTCTGAGTCCTTCCCTTACCGCGTTTAGTTTTAAACTCCCTGTCTAATTTAGTTATGTCATCATTCCTAACACTATTTCCCTGTAATCTTTCGCCTTGTTTACCCGCTCCCACTGCAGTCTCCTCCACCCCCGTGCCCCTATGTTCTCTTAGCAGTTTAAAGACTTCGATATCTTTTGAACTGCCCCCTCTAGAGCCCCAGCCAGGGTTGCTACTCCATCCCTAGACAGGTGCACCCCATCCCTAGCATAAAGGTCCCTTCTGCCATAGAAGTTGTCCCAGTTGTCAATGAATGGGACTGATATTGACTTGCAATATCTGTCAAGACGGTCGTTTACACCAACTGCCCTTGACAACCATTCACTGCCAACTCTCCTTCTAGGCAGGACACCGCATATGATAGGGATCCCTCCCTTAGTCCTAATACGATCTATGGCTGCCTTTAACTTATCAAGAAGCTCCTCGCTCCTACACCGGCCAATATCATTGCCTCCTGCACTGAGGCAGATAATGGGTTTGTTCCCATTACCAGACAAGATATTGTCCATCCTGTCAATTATATCCCCCACCCCAGCTCCTGGCAAACACACCCTCATCCTATTTTTGTTTTTACCACAAAAGGCCCTGTCCATGTACCTTACCTGTGAGTCACCAACAATTAAAGTTTTTATACCTTCCTTGTCATCCCTGTCCCTGACTGTACTAACGTCCAATTCGTCTATCAAGGGACTGAACGAGGTGGTACACTTAGCTGTTGTTGTCGTTGTTGTCGTATCCTTGGTGTGCTTCTTCACCAAAAGCTTTGTCTTCCCACTACTCACAATTTTCCACTCGCTTGATTTTTCGTCAGCCACTGGCTTTACTCGTCCAGCCTCTCCTTTTAACATCGCCTTCTCTTCCCTTAATTTCAAGTTCTCCAACGTGGCCCTCTCAATTTCTAACTTGGCCTTCGCCAATTCTTCAGTGGACCACTCCAGTTTGGTCAACAAACTCTCATACCCAAGACCGCACCTTGCTCTGGCCATATCTGATAATTATCCCTCCGGAGCTAACCCTGCCGTGACCTTTCCTCTAGTGAGGTCAGAACACAACTGAGGAGGGAATATTATTGTAATACAACAGTTTTTTAACTGAAAACCATTTGATAAGCGATTACGGTAACATCTTTTGAACGAAAGAAAGCGAGTCATTTTTTTTTCTTATTGGGCACTACCCAACATCCTTGTGTAAGGTGAGGCACAGAAGCGTTTACAGTGCCCAACAGGGAAGCATGCTAAGTTCATGCTTGCCTTTATGTCTCATGAGTTAATGGCGTAGAAGCCTGAAGAGTCAAGGGCGTAGAAGCCTGAAGAGTCAATGGTTTATGTCATCAAGTTATTGGAAGCTCTAACAGCTTGTCTCTGAATATGAAGTTTCAACTTTCGATTTACACCAGGTACCTACTTTAATGCTAGGTGAACAGGGACTAATGGGGGCTAGGAAGTATGTCCAAACAACTTCCACCGGCCCGGGAATCGAACACGTGACATCTCGCTTGCGAAGGCAAGAGCGGTACCAGTCTACCACCAGCACCCCCGAGAGAGTCATTGTTTTCGTCACTTTCCACTGTAATACGTACACGTCACTTCAGCAAAAATATTACATTTCCGTGAATGTATTATATCAAGCACAGTATGAATACAATATCAATAATATAACAGCATTTTAACCGAAAACTATTAAAAAAACACGTAACATCTCTTGAACATCGGAAGGTTAGGTAAAGTGTTTTTGTTTTCGTCATGTAGTTTATCCTAATTTACATTGAAATACATCACGTTTCAGCAAAACTACTATTTATTTCTGAGAATATGGAAATGTAATATTTTTGCTGAAATGACGTATGTATTACAGTGGAAAGTGGAATAAAATCGTGACGAAAACAATGACTTTCGCTTTCTTTCGTTCAAAAGATGTTACCGTAATCGCTTTTCGAATGGTTTTCAGTTAAAAAACTGTTGTATTACAATAATATTCTATCCTAATTCATTTGTGATGTAACAGTTTTTTAACTGAAAACAATTTGAAAAACACATGTACCATCTAGCTGATACAGCAGAGCCCTGGTCGCGGAGGCTTTGTTTTTGCATCAGCCCTTCTTAAGCAGCCTTTAATTTTAGCGTACATTGAAATTGTGTTTACCGGTATACAGTAAAACCTCGATTAACCGACTTTCGGATTAACCGTCAATCTCGAACTCCTATTTTTTTTTTTTTCTACGAGGATTAGCCCACCCGGGCACAGGTCACTGACCCACATCAGGGCCTGGGGGGCGATAATGTAATAATATTAATAATGATAATAATAATAGTAATAAAGAACCATAAAGAAATGCAAAAATTAAAAAAAAAATCAAGAGTGAGAAACAATATATGTATGTTGTGTTGTCAATAGTAAGAGAAGCAATTGAGACCCTGCAATTGTGTGTAAATGAGGTAGAAAGTCAGATCAGCAACCTGGGACTTGGTCACAATTTTTGTGATGACATACAGTACTATATGTTCTTTGACTTTTCCATTTTTTATTCACGGTTTCTGTGCTGGTTCATACTTATTTACTAAAGTGGTTAATGTTTTAAAGCAAATTCTATTGAAATATGAATGGCAAAAGAACAAAAATGAATAGAGGGAATTAAATGAGGTAGGTTAGGGAAAGGTACTTTGAAAATGTATGTTATATTTCCGTAGACTGTATGTATTATTAACCGACCTTTTGGATTATCCGTCAGCCCCTTCCCCCCATATGTGGTCGGTTAATCAAGGTTTTACTGTATTCTTATTTTCTTGCTTCTTATTGTCCAGAAATATGACAAGTTTGTATATAATACAATGTTACGGTACTTTTAATTTACAAGTAGTATTCATTTTTAAAAATACAGAAAACACCAAACAAATAGCAGTACGGATATTTGCGTGACTCTCCCGCCAAAAGAGACCAAACAGCTGGTACTCTCTCCCTCAGCCCTACCAAAAATAGCCCGACATCTTTCTTGTTCATTCTCTTCCAATTTCTCACTTTAACTGGTATTTTCTATTTCATATTGCCTATATCAGATAAACTACAGTAATTGAGGTTAGACACTGTTATAAATTTGATTACCGGGTACTGGCAGAATGCCGTTAGAACCACCTGACCCTACCAACAGTGTTGCAATTCAGACACAGCATATTTTTTTTTACATTTTTGGTGTCTCCATTTGTTAATTTTTTTCTTGTGGGGTTTGCACAATAGTAAACTGTTTTACCTACTGTATTGTAAAACAATTTGGGAAATGAAATACAGTACTCGGTAACTTAAAATTTTAAACGGAAAATCTTGAAAATGGCAACTGCGTGTAGATGACCTGACTCACATCATATTATGTCATCACGAGTAGCCTACGTGTATATTTCAAATTGTGTCTTGTTATAGTGTAAACGTGCTTAACCCATATTCTCTTCAGCATGGATTCAAGAAGAAAGTTCACAGCAATGTTCAAGCTCGGAGTGATTGAATATACAGAACAGACTAACAACTGTGCAGCAGCAAGGGAATTTAAGGTTTCCGAAAAAAATATTTGAGACTGGAAAAAGCTCTTTGCACAACTTAAGCTTATGCCAAAAAACAAATGTGCTAACAGAGGAAAGTGTAACACGTGGCCACATTTGGAAGTTGAAGTGGCAAAGTATGTCAGTGAAAACCGACAGAATGGACATGGTGTTTCCCGAGGATCAATTCGAATTTTTGCCTTGAAACTAGCAAGGAAATTAGGCATCACAGATTTTAAGGCGAGTCATGGTTGGTGCACAAGACTTATGAAAAGAAATGATTTTGTACTGGGACGGAGAACGAAAATATCACAGCGTCTTCCACAAGAACTTGATGACAAGGTTATTGAATTTCATAGGTTTTTAATCAAACACCGGAAGAAGAACTCATATAGACTTTCGTGTATTGGAAACATGGACGAAACGCCCATGAATTTTGATATGCCAGTCAGTCAAACAGTGAATAAAGTTGGTGAAAAACAGTTTTAGTTAAAACTACTGGACATGAAAAATCAAGATTCACAAGTGTGCTATCATGTATGGCTGACGGCACAAAGCTGACGCTTATGGTAACATCTAAAAGGAAAACAATTCCAAAGCAAAATTTTCCAAAAAATATAATCATCCATGTGCATGAGAAAGGATGGATGGATGAAGGCGGCATACAAATATGGCTTAAAAAAGTCTGGAACTTTCGACCAAGGGGACTGCGCAAAGAAAAAAGTCTTCTTGTGTGGGATATGTTTCGGTCACATCTTGTTGACAGTGTTACTGCTGGGATTAGGAAGGAAAACACTGTTACAGCTGTGATTCCTGGTGGATTAACAAGTCTTGTCCAACCACTGGATGTTTCCATAAACAAACCATTTAAAGATGCGGTGAGTGAAGTGGAACAACTGGATGATAGAAGGCGATAAGACATACACAAAGGGAAGCAACACCCAAGCTCCATCACTAGCAACATTATGTGAATGGATTGTAGAGGCCTGGGATGCAAGCAGACCAGAAATTGTGGTGAAATCTTTTAAGAAATGTGGGATTTCGAATGCTCTTGATGGAACAGAAGACGACTCGTTGTGGGATTATGAGGCTAATTAGAGCGTGATTGAGGATGATGATATTGATGATCCTATGGCTGATGATGGTGTTGATCCATATGACGATGCTGTTCAAGGAGAGGACTGGGAGGAGCTGTTTGGTGCTGCAGATGATGACAAGGAAAATGATTTTGATGGATTTTAATGAAAATATTCAGAAATATGGTATCGTAGTATTTATTCAAGTGAATCAGGATAGAATATTATTGTAATACAACAGTTTTTTAACTGAAAACCATTCAAAAAGCGATTACAGTAAAATCTTTTGAACAACGAAAGAAAGCGAAAGTCATTGTTTTCGTCACGATTTTATCCCACTTTCCACTGTAATACGTTCGTCATTTCAGCAAAAATATTACATTTCCATATTTATTTCTGAGAATATATTCATTCAGGCACAGTTAAGCTAAAACATACTTGTGATGTGATATTTCAATGAAAATATTTAGAAATGCGGTATCGTAGTTTTCTTTTGTTTCAAATTTAATTAACAAAGATTGATGTTTCAAATTTAATGAACAAAAATTTATGTATCTATAAATAAACTTTTAAAAATGAATAATTTATGTTTTACATCGTCCTGTGCTACCATACCATGCATTTGGCTACTTTGGGCTTGCTATGATGACGCAAGAGATCTGCCCTGGCAACTGTACCGACACTCACAGCTGGTGGTGCGTCATTTCCATTGTTTACTGGCAGTTACTGATAAATATTTTTCAACCTAACAAAACTATTACCGTATATCTCGGCTTATAAGACGGAATTTGAACATTAAAAAAATCTGCCCAAAGTTAGGGGGTCGTCTTAAGCACCAAGTATAAAAATTTTGCTTCTTAATTATTGCGTGTCAAGAGTGGTGATGGAAACATGGTAAACCACTCACAAAGTCCTACCAGGGAAAGTGACCTTGACTGTGATCGCCTGTGGCTATTTTTAGCCGTCCTTGTGTTCGGAGGTGGTCAGTAATGCATATCTGTATATTTACTGATCATAATACTTATCTCCTATAAATAATTAATTTAAAATTTATCTTTTTACAAAGAATATTCAGTAAATGACTGCGTTAATTCTTGAAACTACAAACAGTGGTAAATTTAGGATATAAATGATGAACAGAAGTCACGTCATGGATTCGGAGTTTGGTCCTTAATGATCACCTACCAGTTATAATGGTCGCCTCCATTTTTTGCGAAACAAGTATATAAATTAAAGAAAATGCTTGCAGTGTGTTTAATGTATTACAGTATATTATAAATAAATAAATAAACAAATAAATCGGCAAATCTATTTCAAGTAAATGGAAATATTTTACTCACACCAACATTAGTTCCAATTAAATAACTGCCGCTTAAGTGAGTCACTAGTGTACACCAGCCGGTAAAATTTGATGCCAATACTTGAAGTGAATTAACATTATTTTAAATAACCAACCATAAATGGAAAAAAGATCAAAGGTGAAACATTATATTGTATGTATGTTGTGTTGTCAAAGGAAGAGAAACAATTGAAACTCTGCAATTGTGTGTAAATGAGGCAAAAAGATAAATCAGCAACCTAAGACTTGGTCACAATTTTGGTGATGCCATATGGAAGTAGGGTCTACCATTAGACAATACTGTACATTATGCTTCCACTATCTTCCCAGGCAGTAGAATCTCCCTGTTTGGTAGCTGCCTAAAACTTTTAGTAATATTACTTTGATACAACATGATAAATTAGACAAACAATGAAAATAAACAAACAAAAGTTATTTACCAAGACCTCTCTGAGAACAGAGGGATGGAGGGGGAAGGAAGGAGGTTGAGATAAGACGGCTATTTATAGCCTGTCTTTGTGTAGGAAGTCGACCACACTAGAAATAATTAATTTTATTATGGTAGTGTTGTGAGGATGTGTGAGTTGTGTGGGAGGTTGTGGTAGTGTTGTGAGGATGTGTGAGTGGTGTGGGAGGTTGTGGTAGTGTTGTGAGGATGTGTGAGTGGTGTGGGAGGTTGTGGTAGTGTTGTGAGGATGTGTGAGTGGTGTGGGAGGTTGTGGTAGTGTTGTGAGGATGTGTGAGTGGTGTGGGAGGTTATGGTAGTGTTGTGAGGATGTGTGAGTGGTGTGGGAGGTTGTGGTAGTGTTGTGAGGATGTGTGAGTAGTGTGGGGGGTTGTGGTAGTGTTGTGAGGATGTGTGAGTGGTGTGGGAGGTTATGGTAGTGTTGTGAGGATGTGTAATTGGTGTGGGGGGTTGTGGTAGTGTTGTGAGGATGCATAATTGGTGTGGGGGGTTGTGGTAGTGTTGTGAGGATGCTGTATGAGTAGTGTGGGGGTTTTGTGGTACAGTTGTGAGGATGTGTGAGTGGTGTGGGGGGGTTGTGGGAGTGAGTCAAACCACACACCACCCTCAACACATTACCTCTTTCCTGCATCACCATCCAACACTACCAACGTGCAACACACCTGGTCACCTCGACATTATTAACACCTATACTGGAGTTGATTGGGATCAGGTGCTGTGTACATCGATGTATTTCTGCCCGACACTGAATACGTCATCAACCTCTAGGGTCCAGGATAATATTAAGCCCTGGCACGGTGACTCCACTCTCTTAAAGTGCATTAAGGTGATTGAATTTGGCGTCATCTAATCCCTAACTTCATAATGGAGTTGTCAAGGCTTCACCGTAATTACAATCTCCAGTTTTTTAGTTTCGTTCATTCAACTGGTATTATATCTACAAGAGTTGTTTAACCAGACGTGGACATTTCTTTTTGTAAAGTCATATGCAGTATGAAATACAATATTTCAGTATATGAGTGTCATGTTGAGATGGGAGTGGTGACATTAGTGGGGCAGCTAAATGCAATTTTTCAAGAGAATCATGAAAATGGTGGTACAAGCACCAAATTTGGCATGGTAATTCTCTAATGGTTACTAGTCAAGTCTGCCTGATTGGCCATTTAAAAATCCAAGATGGCGACCATTTTTCAAGATGGCCGCCATATTGACCTTCAAAAGTTGATTTTTCTTATAGAAATTGATGTAGTTGGTCAATCTGGGTGATCTTGGTGTCGATATGTATGTTTTCAAGCATGCTCAGTTGATTTTGTATAGTTTTAAGTCTATTGTAACATTCTTATCCACATAAAATAACACTTTTAGTAAAAAATATAACAAAAAAGAACTTACTAAAAAAAAAGTACGGTAAACAATGGGAACGCAGTCCCACCACCGAGACGAGGTAACACTCCCGCCACCTATCATCTCGTGTGAAGCAAGCATATAAATTAAAGAAAATACTTGCAGTGTGTTTAATATGTTACAGTATATTATAAATAAATAAATAAACAAATAAATCGGAAAATCCATTTCAAGTAAATGGAAAAATTTTACTCGACACCGACATTAGTTCCAGTTACCGGTAAATAGCAGACGCTTCAGTGACGTCACTAGTGTTTACACTACACCAGCAGGTAACATTTGATGACATTACTTGAAGTGAATTGGCCTTATTTTAAAAAACCAAGGACTACTGAGTCAGTGGGTAAGTGTCACATTTGGGGTACTGGCCTCATACAGCGAATAGAGCTCAAAAGCTACTTTTTAAATGGAAATTTGGGGGGCCGTCTTATGCACCCCGACGCCTTATAGGCCGAGATATACGGTACCCATTTAGAGGTCGACCCCCAATTTTTTCCCAAAAAATTTGGTCTTAAAAACTCGAACTACACACGGGTATATACGGTAGTTCAATCTGCCTGTTACCTGGATACCGGATAGTCAGGATTCTACTGTACAGTAAACCCTCAAACATCCAGACCCGGGAAATCCGGATTTGGGAAGATCCAGACAAAAATTTGGGGGTTCTGGGTTAAGAAGCCTCCTAGAAGTTTCCCTAAGAAACATTCCCAACCAGAGCAATGAACATTTAAGGCCCGTGGGCGTTACTTGACCCATCAGTCAGTTGCTTGGACACAGGTGCCCGAGGAGGTGGGAAACATAAACAGAGTTGACAATTGTTGTTTGATGGAATATTATTTCATTCACTCTAGTAATGATACAATGTTTCTTATTATATTATCATAGGTAAATGCATGGTTTATATACGGTAATTTGTTCATCACTACATTAGTACTGTATTTTTGGTGTTTCTAATATCATTTATTATTCACCGGAAAATTCGGACAATCTGCTTTTCAAGACAGGTGGTCCCCCCTTTTAGTCCGGATCTTTGAGGATTCAATGTATAGCCATATGATCTTGAAAAGTAGGGTAGGAATTGTCATCGTGTAGCTTGAATAGATGAAGCCATGGTATGAATTTGTGGGACCTAGATGAAATCATTCATTACTAGAAGAAACTATTGAATAAAAAGACAGATGGACAGATAGATAAGTAAAGACAATGTTCATCATGAATTAAGGGGTAAAAAATAAAGAAGTTAATACAAAAAATATGAATGAAATTTGTATTCGCAATATAGAGGTACAGTGTGTGTAAAAAAAAAATCTAAGTTTTGCAAGACTTTTTCCCACTTTGGCACATGGGACACCAAATCAAGTGCAACAAAAGACTCTCCCTCCTTTACTAGTTCAGTGTACTCCCCTTCCACAACATGACCCCAAGATATCCCTCCCATTTACCTAAGTCATTTAACTCACCCTAATAACAGACATCAGCAAGTTCAGCTCTAAAAACCACTTGACACAATTAATTCCTTAACACACACACACACACACTCTCCACTGTTTCCTTGATGTCTATCTTAATTAATTCGTCAACCTCCTCCTCTGTCTCACCTTTTCTCCAATCATCCACTTTAGAAATACAAACTCTTATTACCAATCTTTTGCTTCTGATTCTCACATTATGTAGGTTGTGTCTTTGTGAAGGCTGGTCAGCTCATAGTCTGACACTCATTTCACTTCTATATCTCTTTCTTATGTCCATATTTCTTACTCTATACATACTATTCACTCGAAACTCCATTCCAAATAATATGATTTCTAAGTTGCTGCTTCCTCTTGTATCTACAGTCCATACCTTACAACCATACAGTTTTGTCTGCTGAACTATTGCCCTCCTCATCCCCGTAATTGCCTCCTTCAACAAAGTACTCTCTCTCTCCATATATCTCATAATACCCCAACTCACTTCTTTCTTTCAGCTATTCTAATACTCAATTTGTCATCCAATGTGCCATTTGCTGACACAACTACTCTTACGTACCTCAAACACTTTTATTCTTCTATTCTAATTTCCGTGGGTCAACTCACCCATGTGGGTGGAGGCTAATACAGTAATAGAGCATGCCCTTAAAATTCACTGGGGTTTGGGCCTCAAAATGGCAGCAAATTGGCAAAACCATTAATATCATTTACTGACTGGAGGGAAGTGGATACATTTTTCTCGTGTGCAAAGAAATGTATATTCCCTTTATGTGTTTGCCCTTAGGATAATTATTTCTATTACCCATACTGTGCGCGCATGCACGCACACACTTTGTCTCCAGCCTTCATAGGGTGAGGACGTCGGCGCTGCCCGTGGTCTCTTGACCATGGAGACAGCTGCCAGCCTGGTTTGTCGGGCACTCCCTTTCCCCAATTCCTCCTCCCCATCTGGATTTATCAACATCCTCCCACCAACAGTACAGTGCAAAGATTGACCATCAAACCACAAGTGATATACAAAAGTGACAATTTCAACTCGAAAGAAAGAACTGTTAGAGCGACAATCAGTGCTTAGCAGTCAATGATGACCTGACCGGACCAGACACACCCTGTCCACCATACACTCGCCACTACCAACACTGGATGTAAAGCAAAGAAAGACTCCTAACTACATCAGGAGAGCAATGAGGACTCCCTAGTCCACCCAGGAAAGAAATGAGGACTCCCTAGTCCACCCAGGAAAGAAATGAGGACTCCCTACTCCACCCAGATGAGGAACTATGAATTCCTAACTTCATCACATGAGGAACAAAAACCTTTTCCAACACCCTGTTTGAGCTGGACGACCTACCCGACCACGTGGTGCAGCTGCAGTGAGGCAGCGGATTAACACCCAGGTATGACGCAACGGCCATCCACACAGTGGGAACCAACATCAGGTCACAAGAATGTTTCCAAGTCCAGCTCAGACATTACCAGATCTTTAGTTAATCTATATGTTGACTCTTTGTTTCTTTATTTCTAGATTGAAAGCTTTTGTCAATCAAGTGACCCACTCCCCGGTTCCACCATATGTAACCTATCACCTCTGTTCATTATATACTTTCAGCCTTCGGGCTGCCATGTTATCTTAATAAACCGTTAATTATTATTATTATATTATTATTATTATTATTATTATTATTATTATTATTATCATTATTATTACACACACACTACCTTGCTGTCACTTGGAATCAAGAATGACGACCATCCAGCTATGATACAATGATATGAGTTAATAAGGATGTCACCTTCATTGGCAAGTTCTGAGGTGACTAAATAGGCTGATACGGGACCGGCAGTCATTCACAGATGTTGGCACACGTGGAGAGCTCCATCTAGTGCAGGAGAGGTGGCGGCAGCATCTTTCCGGCGCTCGCGCTCGTCTGCCTCGGTTTGCAGTCAGGCTAACTCGAAAGTATTGACACCTTCTTGTGTGGTGCTCCTCCAAGGGCTACGGTGTGGAGTAATCGCCTCCCAGGTGAGGAGGTCGATTTGGCACTTTTTCAGGTCTGTCTGAAGACTATCCTTATACCTTTTCAGTTGCCCGCCAGCGCTACGTTTACTATTCGTTAGGTGACTGTAAAGTAGCTGCTTTGGCAATCTACTGTCGTCCATGCGGGTAACATGGCCAGTCCAGCGACGTTGTTCATGGATAATGGTAGCCTCGATGCTCCTACAGTTGGTGTCAGCAAGAATACTGGCATTTGTTCTCTTATCTTCACAGCGAACTCGGAGGATGGAACATAGACTATGTTGGTGAAAGTTTAAAGTGCCTTGAGGTGCCTCCTGTATGTGACCCATGTCTCACTGCCATAGCAGGGTGGGGAGAACCACTGCTCGATATACATGCAGCTTTGTAGATATTTCAGCTCCCTACAGCTGAAGACATGGTTTCGGAGTCTGCCAAAGGCTTGAGATGCACATCTGATCCGGTGCTGAATCTCTTCATCGATGTCTGTGGTGATGGACAGGTGGGAGCCGAGATACCGAAAGTGGGTAATATTAGAGAGGGTAGTACCGTTAAGCTGGATGGATGGTGGAGGTGTGGCTGAACCAGGGGCAGGTTGAAAGAGAATCTGAGTCTTACGTACATTCACCTCGAGGCCGAAGTGTGCATACGCATCTGCTTAGGTGTTTAGGATCTCCTGTAGGTTGCATTCAATGTGACCGACAAGGGTGAGGTCGTCTGCATACTGAAGCTCAGTAATGGAAGCTGCCGACGCCTTTGTTCTTGCCTGGAGTCGTCTTATGTCGAAAAGATCCTTCACCCAGTAATCAATATCCACCCCGCCGGCTAAATTGGCACTGGCACGAGTAAGGAAGACAGCCAAGAAAATAGAAAAGAGAGTTGGTGTCAGTACACACTTGTGTTTAACCCCGCTTGGATGGGGAAGAACTCACACTGGGTGCCGTTGTGCAGGACACTGCCGTTCATGCCATCATGGAGTTGCCTCACAAGAGTGATGAATTTTGGTAGGCAGCTAAAACGGCTGATGGCGATAATCTTGCCAGCTATGGACAGCAGGGAGATCCCGCGGTAGTTGCCACAGCCTGACCGTTCTCCCTTGTTCTTATAAATATTGACAATGGAAGCATCTTTAAGAGCTTGGGGGGTTCCTCCTTTTCCCATATATTCTCCAGGAGTGTGTGGAGACGGCTGGTAAGCAGAGGTCCGCCTGCTTTATGCACCTTGGCTGGGATTCCATCAGGCCCTGAGGCTTTGTTATTCTTCATCCGTTTGATGGTAGTAGCTACCTCATCCAAGGATGGAGGATAGCTGAGGTGGGTCAGCTCTGGATGCTGAGAGACCTGCTGGGTAGTCAGGACATCCACATCAGTGTTTCGGTTGAGCAGTGAATGGTAGTGTTCTTTCCAGCGCTGAAGGATGTCTTCATCGTCTTTAATTATGAATTTACTGTCAGATGAGCGAAGGGGTGCTGCCCCACGAGTGGTTGGCCCATAAAATGTTTTAGTGGAATTGAAAAATTCGCTCATCATGTGTTGATATGCAAGTTTTTGTTTCACATGGTTTATCTATAAACCAGTCGTTCTTTAGATTGCGAAGTTCACGCTGGGCTGACGCTTTCTTCTTGTGGAAGGTATCAGCTTTGGTCCAAGGCTGATGGTTGTTCTGCCAGTCAGTTAAAGCAGCACGTTTATCATCGACGAGTACATTGATTGCCGGGTCATTTTCATCAAACCAGTCCTGGTGTATTCTTTTGATCAGGCCGGGGATCTCCGCAGGATTTTGTCATGACAGTGTCGAGAATATCCCATTCAGCACTTGGATTTGATTTGTTTGTTATCGGGTTGTTTATTAGTCCATGTTCGAGCTGCTCTCTGAAAGCATGTGCTACCGCTGAATCCTCCAGACGCTTAGTGTTAAAACAACTTCTGGAGGCTTGCTGCCTTCGCCATTTTGGGAAGACGTGAAGTGATAGCTTGGCTCTGACGAGCCTATGATCAGTATCACAGTGGTCTGAGCCACGCGTGACTTGGGTAATGAGGACATCTCGATGATCTCTTTCTCTGACAATGTTGTAGTCAATGAGATGCCAGTGTTTGGATCGTGGGTGTTGCCACGAACCCTTGAACTTGTTGGCTTGCCTAAATTAAGTATTGGTGGTATAGTGAGGTTGTGTGCAGCACACTTGCTGAGGAGGAGTAGGCCATTGGGATTACTCTTGCCTAGTCCATTTCTCCCTATGGTTCTCTGCCAACTCCAGCACTGAAGTCACCAAGGAGCACAACCTTGTCTTCTCTGGGGATAGAGGTTAGCACTCTGTCAAGGTTGGCGTAAAAGGCCTCCTTGATGTCGTCCTCTGCATCCAGTGTTGGGGCATATGCACTGATGAAAAAGGCACGACGTGAGTGATTCAGTGGGACTCGGAGCGTCATTAGACGCTCGTTGATCCCAATAGGCATTTCAGTTCGCCTGTGTAGGAGGCGTTGGTGGATGACAAAGCAAACTCCATAAATGTTGTTTCTCTACACAGCAGGCTCACCCTTCCAGAAAGTGTAGCCAGACCCCCATTCTGTGAGTTGACCCTCGTCTGGGAGCCGGGAGTCACTAATGCAGGGGTCAGCAACCTTTTAAACACACTGTGCCACTTTTTAACATTTCTACTGCCCTACGTGCCAACTATAATTTTCAATATGCGAATTATTGTCATGTGTAAATGGATAAAAAATGCTTTCATATACAGTCATGCGCCGGTTAACGTCCAACCGAACAACGTCCGATCGCATATACGTCCGTGCCCCCCCCCCCCACCCCAAAATAAAAAACACAACACTTCCGTGACGCCTGCTGGACCACCACTCCACGACCCCCTAACAGAGACACGATGATCCTCCCCATACTGGCCAGATATTATGTGTTAAAGGAATATGCTTCCTTCCTTAGGCTTTTTTTTAAGCATTTGCCTCCGGGTGTAATGTTAACCTACATCTATTGAGGATAAAATCTTTCACCTACAAATTGACAATAACACATTTGCTGTAATCAGACATACCTAGTTGCCTCAACAATTGCAACCCCAGTTGCAATTGGGGTTGCAATTTCAAATTCTGTGTCATTACTAAGGAATAACGAAGTCTCTGGTGCACTCTAAGATTGAGAGTAAACGGAGGACTCAGGCGTCCTGAAGTGAGAGAAAACGGACTCCTATGATGGGGGACACAAGCACTCACACGTGCCACTCATACTGACAGACTTGACACTCACTTACTTGACAAGTTTTACCAACCATTAGTTGTGTACGTTATCTAGTGAATTTAGTCAATATTGTACAGTACAAGTACACTGCAATACAGTGGTCCCTCGGTTAACAATGGACCTAAGTGCAAACCTGTACTGTACATGTACTACATGATTACGGTACTAAAATTGTTATGTCTATTGCAAATATAGATTGCTTATACAGGTATTCAAATAAATCACTATCTTACAAGAATCCCAGCAATGTAAGTTATATTCACCCAGGTCGTTTGGGTGGCAAATTATGAGAAGAGCTTAGTCACTCTTAAGGAATGATAAATAAACACGCAGGCCTTCAGCACCAACTGTCAAAACATATCTCAAATAAATAAACAAACAAACGCCAGACATTCTGTCACCTCACCACCTGCTTCCCCCCTTCTTCCCACCCTCGCTGGCTACCTCCGTCCTTGTGTTCCCAGACAAAAGATTGGTGATAACTTTATGCTTTAAGGTGATTATTTTATATAATATCTCAGACTAAAGTTAGGATAATATAATTTGCATTGCTGAAATCCTTGCAAGACAGAGATTAATTTGAATATAAACGTCATATATTATGCTGAAGATAAAAATTGTAGTACATTAGTGTTCAATACTGTAGTACATTTTACAATATGAAGTTTTTCAACTGTATTTTTGGGTAGATTTACATATATTTCTTCATTTATTTTCATCCATTTACATGCACACACCATACTAAAAGAAATGTAAAAGAAATACAGTAAATGACTTTAGTGCAAAGCTGGAGTGCACATGTACTAACTTCATTACGGTACTAAAATTGTTATGTCTAGTGCGAATTATAGGTTGTTTATATTTAAATAAATCAACATCTTACAAGAATCCCACCAATGTAAATTATATTCACCCAGGTCATTTCACTGGCTTTTTATAGGAGAGAAGCTTAGTCACTTAAGAACTGATAAATATACACGCACTAGACCTGGGCCTGTGCCAACTGTCAAACTGCTCCCCTCCCACCACTCTCCCTCGCTCCCTCCCTCTCCCCCATCTGCCCAGCATTGCTGGAATCCTTGTAAAACAGTGAATAATTTTAATATAAACGTTATGTATTTTGCACAAGAGATAAAAATTAATCACCTGTATCACATTACAGTAGTGATTTCAGAGTAAAAGTGTATATGTACGTATATAGTATTCCACATACACTTAAGTATAAATACAAAGTTTATGTGATGATCGGACAACGCCCATTTCGGTTAACGTTACGTTTCCAAAAACGTATCTAGGACGTTAACCGCCGCATGACTGTATATTTGAAATCCACACAATTACATATGAATGGTAAGATATATAATCAAATACTATAAAATACTCTCACCATTTTAGTGTGATCCCTGTCCCTGCTACCCCTTGCTCAGCGTTGCTATGTCGGGATTATATCTGGAAACCTTAAGTTGCACACACCCCTTGGAGTGATCAGTTGTAAATCAGCTGCGATGAGGATTGAGGATATTCTTCATGTGTGAAAATATCTGCTCGCATAGATATGTCGATCCAAAGGTTGAAAACAGTGCGAAGGCAACCTTCTTCATGCAATCAAATTTCTCTGGTAGGATGCCCAGCAGCTTAGGATGGAGGCCTCATGATCACTCACAGTCGTTTCAAGTGATTTACGTAGTTCCATGAACTTTACTACCCATAATGAAGACGACTTAAAATCGATCAGCTGCTTCTCCAGGTCCCCAATTTCTGTCCACTCAAATAAAGACAAGTCCAAGTCACTCTCCTCAAAGTTTTCAGGTTTAATTAAAAAGGAAAACATTGGGCCAATGAGCTGGAAATCTTGAAATCTGACAGAGTACTCTGACTTCAGTTCTTGCATATACACTGCAATTTCTATAACGTTCACAGGATGATGTGCTGACCACCCCTTCAGGTGCTTGAAGTAGCAGAAAGTTGTAGTTTCAATATCCACCAAGTAAACTGCCAGCTTTGCAACAAGAGCCTTCCAAGTGTCATACAGATCCACAACCGTTTGTCCTGCGGATGAAGATTAAGATCACTGAGGTGTTTGGTGATGTCTGAGAGAAACATAAGTTTCACTACCCATTGGTCATCTTCCAGTTTGGGGTATTTTTTGGCCCTTTTCTTTCAGAAAGATCCTGATTTCATCAAAGCATTCCACAAACCATTATAAAACCTTCCCGCAACTTAACCACCTAACACTGGAGTAAAGGGGTATGTCTCCATATGCACTATTCATCTCATCAAAAAAAGATTGGAATTGTCTGTGTAAGAGCAGATCGTGCAACCAAAAAATTCAGTTTTTGTCACAGTGGGTCAGTTGCAATAAAGTGGCCATCACTTTATTGAGATCAGTGTTTGAAATTCTGGCGCAGAGATTTTCTTGATGAATAATGCAGTGTAACTTCAGGATGGGGTGCCCGATTTTATCCTTAATTAGCTTGGCAAATCCTGTGTGTTTTCCTACCATAGCAGGAATGCCATCCGTTGTAACTGCAAACATTTTTTTTTTAATATCAACCCCTCTCTCCTTAAAATGATCTATGGACATTTTAACAATGTCATCTCCCTTGGTAGTACCATGCATAGGTCTTAGGCACCACAGCTCCTCGTGTACCTTCATGTCACTGTACCTTGCGACAATAACCAAACGTGGTATTGTATATCATTTTTATCACACTCTCATCAACAGTAATACTGAACACAGTTGCATTTGTTAATGCATCAGTTTGCTGTTCTCTTATACAGTGGTCCCTCGGTTAACGAACTCAATTCGTTCCAGCAGGTTGTTCGTTAACAGAAACCATTGTTTCAATGGGTTTTTGGGTAATTGGTTCCAGCTCACCAAAAATTGCCTAAATTCAACAAAAACGGTAGAAAAGTTCACTTACTTTGAGGTGTGTATGTAGAAGGCTCCTGGATGATGATGATGATGATGATGATGATGATGATGGGATTTAGAATGGGGGTGGAGGAGAAGGGAGAAGAGAAGGCATTGGGGTAGAAGAGAAGTCACCCCATGGCACCATTTCACCCATAAAATTTTAGTTCTCTTGGTGTATTTCAAGAGTATTTTCTTTAAATCAACACTGCACTGCATTATATATTGTCAATATGTAAAATATATTTCAAAATGACCAATAATTTGCTTGGAAACACAGAAAAAATGCGTTTAGTTGAAGAGTCTCAAGCAAGATGTTACCTCCAGTGAAAACACAGAGAGACTAACGCCTGTTTGCTGTGTTAAGAGGCTGGATGCCGCGCATTAAACTAGTCACTTTACCTTCAATTATGTTCAATAATTGTTAAAATGACTAAAAAATTTAATATTAAACTTTTAAAATTATTGAATAGTATAAACTTCTTGATATTTACTAAAATAGTAAGGAATTTAAGCCCTAGAACCGATTAATGTATTGGCGAACTGATACTAAAGCTGGTTGCCCGGCCAGTGCAAGCGAAAACATGTTGAGGTCGGTTCGTAAGAAATTCATTAACCGAATTGAAGATTCTTATGGAAGGCAGTTCGTTAACCGAAATTTCGTTAACTGAGGCGTTCGTTAACCGAGGGATCACTGTACTTGCAGCCATGTCTGATATGCGCCTCTCTACAGTCCTGGCTGCAGCAGGCATTTCTTTTATCCTTGAGATGATTGTGTGTTTGTTTGGTAAATCATTAAATAAAACTTGAGAGCTGTTGAGTAAGGCCTCCTTTATGTAATCCCCATCAATAAATGGTTTTCCATGTTTAGCAATACAGGTACACTGAGAAACTTTGTAGCTGGCCTCAGTTGCATGAACTTTGTTTATACTCAAATTTTTCATAACGTTGCTTTGTTTTTCATAGCTGGATACTGCCTTCTTAATTGCTTCAGCCTTGTCTGCATTGTCCTCAGATGTCTTCTCATGCTTCGTTTCATAACGTCTCTTTACACTTGATGTCCAACAAACAACATTCTCGCAACACAGAGCACACACAGCTTGACCATTCTTTAGAGTAAATCCAAAGTCTTTTGTCCAAGAGGGTTGAAACGATCGAACATCTAATTTGGCTTTCTTGGCAGCTGCCATTGTGGCTACTTAATTATGAGTAACTTCTGTCACCGCAGCTGAAAGTACACTGACCGTGCCTGACGGTCTGAATAACCAGTTACCAACTAGAAATAAAAATTCCTGCTAATAAAAAATCCAGTAGATTGAATACTACTGTAATAGAAAGATGATAGTGTAATGTTAATAAAAGTGATGTAAATACATATTGAAAATAATAAAGCATATAATTATACTCCAATTTCTTAGATATAGAAAATATCCGAGAAAAAGAACACAAGGCGAGCTACCTATTTTGTGTAGCCAAAATGGCAACACTGGATCTGACGCGACACAGGCTATAGCTGAGTGGATACAGGACGAGTGAGTTCTAGCTTGAGCTCATGTCACTGCAACCACACATCTTGGCTCTTCCTTTTCCTGATCCAGTGGTGCATGTGTTGCAACGACTGGGGAGGGAGAGTTGCAATGGTCTGCCAATAGCCCAGTTTGTTGGGTTTCGCCTTAGTAGCCTGTCCATCATGCATTGCCTTTGTCTGCCGGTGTAATCGTTGGGTTCCCACGGTGGTCACCTCTTCCGCCGTCGGGGTCTTGTTGGAGCTCTGTAAGCATGTCTGCCTGATGCTGGGCTCCATTGCAGATTTTTCAGTCAGGGTTTACTCCCGTAGCCTTATACCTACCAAGGTTAATCCGCAAGGCAGCAGGGAATGGTTGGTAGGCGCCAGGACGTGTCCACATGCCAGTGGGCCTATGTGCCGTCCCTCTGGGCCCCACTGCTACTCCGAGATCCCCTGCTGGTCTAGCCTGGGCCCACGAGGCACTCAGTTACCGTGTGTTGCCACGAGGAGGCACAGCAGGAGTCTTGATGGTGAAGAGGCTGTGTACTGGCAGGGGAAGACTTACGCAAGTTGCTTCCCTGTTCGCCACGACGGCTAGCCAGAGGTGGTAGCTGAAAGCGAGAGGGAGCAAGCAGTGCTTACACCTTCACACTAACATAATGCTGCCACACTAGATGCATTTCACCAACCTGTGCACAAACACACCCAACCGCACATGCATGCAAGCATGCACACACACAAAATAATAATAATACAGTAATGGGAAAATCCTCTCACAAATAATCAGAAACAAGACAACAAAATGTATTGAAATGTAGAAAAAATGCAAGTCTACCCTCAGGTCAACTCCATGCTTTGTTATTAACCCTCTTAGCCTCGCGACGCTAACGTGGCGTCCAATGGGCTATATTTTCAAATAACTCAAAACTATTCAGTTAAACTGACTGAACTTTGGATGCCATTTGACAGATGTCGTTTTCTTTGTGTGGGCCTCTTATCACATTCCCCGAGAAGGTCTTGCTCACCGTGTAAAGTGGCGTGTGGTGTCTCTCTGGCCATTAGAAGGAGAGGACGGTGCACCGCTCGGCCCTTTAATTATTCCATGAGTTTTTGTATTATATTATTTTTCCCTATACCACGATATTCTCCAGGCTTTGTTCTTTATTTTGGTATATAGTACATATCAATGAACACCATAATACAAGGAAAATGTAAATGGAAATCTTGATGTTTCTTAACATTTTCCTACTTTTTCAAGCTAAACTCGAAAAAAGTGGCTTAAATTTCAAGAATTTTCAATTTGTTATGGTTTCATACAATTTTTCAGACAATTTTATGCTAGAAGAGATCCCAATACAAATAATAAAACAATTCCATGGCTGTGAAATGATCCCTGAAAAAAACTAATATCTTTCCAAGATTTTTCGGCAAAAACCTCCGAGGCTCAACGTAAGTTTTCATGCACGTTTGTGTCTCAGGGTCCGAGGTTGCGAGGGTTAAAGTTGGGTTGGCTGGGTTGCCATATGGCAATTTTTTCCTCGTAAAAATTACTGTCCCTAGAACGAATGGCATCTGAGCTCCAGTTGGGTCGATATGTAGATCAAACCTACAGAATTTCTTTTGTAGCCATCTAGCCAACCCAACATGAAGGTGTGTGCATGTAACCGAGTAAAAATAAATTAGGAAGTTACGTATATCTACCTGAAAATCTGAGTTGAAAAACAGCCATAACACTTCACAGCTTGGCCCAGTAGCCTGGTGGTTACAAAGATGAGCTAACCTAGCTACAATGCCATGGTTAATCACTATGAAACATTATTCTATTAAAAACACTAATAATAACAGTAAATCCAGTGTAATACTGCAGGGAGCAAGGAGAGTTACAATTGCAAACAATTAGCTAACTAGCAGTCACTCACTCCCCTTCTCCACTCCCATTGCCAGGCATACGTATGGGAGACATACATGACCTTTTCTCTCTTCACTTGTTTGGGCACCTTCCTGTGGCTGGATGAAGGTGATTGAGGGCATTTGGAAGCCATTACAAGCACAAGGAGGACAGTTGTTAAGAGAACAAAGTAGCACACGCTCAAAACGGACACGTGTTTGACCTCGACTTTATTCCACAGATGTTAAAATCCTAAGCAAAAAAAAGAGGCATACAAAAATCATGAGGGTGTTAAGTCTAGGCTAAAAATTACAGTGGGTTTGGGATTCTTAGGTAGCTTGAGTCAGAAATCCCCCCTTCTTTGGAATTTTCCACCTTGCAATATACAGGTAGTTGTCGAGTTACGACCTATGCGACTTACGTCTGTTCGACTTTACGACCGGTGGTACGACAGTTTTGGCCCCAGCCTCCTGGCGCTGCCGGGAGCTGGAGCCGCGCGCATCCCCGCGCTCAATTACAAACACGCTCGCTGGTACAGCACACTTCCCTCCGTGTCTGTTTGCCTTGTGCCTTTCTTTTGTCTTGGAAATTTTTCTTGAACCACCACCCCCCCAAGATGTCTACCAAGAGGAAACTGTCTTCATCTACTCCTCAACCTGCCACTAAGGGATTATCAGAAGGTTTATCTCTACTGAATAAACTTCTTGCCCATTTTGAAGGAATGGACCCAAACATTGAACGATTTGCAAGGATTGAGCGGATGGCACGCAATTCGTTTCGTCCGTATCAAGAAATTTACGAGGAGAAGAAGAAACGAACAATTCAGACAAAGCTCACCATGTTCATGAAAAAAACAACTCCTCCGGCTACCCCAAAGGCTGCCCCAGCTGACGACATCGACGATCCACAGCCAAGCACCAGCGGCCAATAAGATGTTTTTTGTGTGTTTGTATGTTTTGCAACTAAAATGTTTTACAGTACAGTATATGTTTTGCACCTGTATTTTTTTTTTTTTGTATGTTGTGTAAATAATAAATCAATTGTACTGTAGTATGCAGTGATTTACTTAAACCTGACGACCGTAACAATAATGAACAAAGAAAATGTTGATAAAATATGACTTAAAGATGATTATATTATCATTACACATTATAATATACGTAAGGTAATTATAACATATGCTGACTTACGACCAGATCAACTTACGACCAGGCGGCCGTAACCAATCTAGGTCGTAAGTCGACGACTACCTGTAGATAATACAGAACCCACAATAAGTCTGGGTCAGAGGAAGTTTACTGTATAAAGTTTACTCCTTGAACAGGGATTCTATGTTAATACAGACTCCTCTTGACATGCAATTCGGGATGTTTCACTGCAGTTTCAATACTATGGTGAAGCATCAGAACGTAAAATTCAACCATGATTTCCAAAAGAAAATTTCTTACTGTATATTATGTTAAACACCAAGTCTCTGACACTGAAACATATTAGTAAATAATAATTGAAGTGTATTCTAATAATCTATTTGTTGTTCTAATACTGAAGTAAAGGTGTGTGTAAACAACAATGAAATAATTGACTGCAGCCTCACTTAAATAACATGAAGGTCTTTTTAAAGTATATAAATTGTAAATACCTAAGTGATAACTCACCTGAAGAACATTTATAGAGAAATTGATGCCTAGTTCAATATTCTTTGCCTTAAGGAAATCGTTGAATTTGTGGTTTAGATCAGAGCTGACAGACATGTCAGTGAACATACGATGGAGTTTACTGGTGTATTCATACCCACACGCTTGCTGTTAGGGGAAGAAAAAATATACATATGAATAAAATCTTGGGAAAAAACATATTAGGACACAGAAAGTCATAATCCTTACATATAAAAGAAGTTCAAACACCATTTTTCCGGATGCTTGAGAGTTACTTTTATAAATATGCATCTCAAACTCAAGAACATCGTCAGAGTAAATATTATATAAAAGGAATAGAAGGTAGTAAGTAAATTATAAAAGGAATAAAAGGTAGTAAGTAAATCATAAAAGGAATAAAAGGACAGTAACTGTACTATACTGTACAAGGAATAAAACAGCATGCTGGATGGATGAGGCGGTGATAGCGGTTACACCAGAACACTCATTCAAGTAAGTGGAACTGCAACTGCAGCACCCAGGGTGTTTGGCCAACATGAAAGCAGAGCCGTAGATAGAGGGAGTTCGGCCAACTGGACACCATGTTGTTATTCAGCAGGTGGGAAGTCTTCTCAGGCTCTCTCCCACACAGTTTATAAACATGTGTATCCAACTGTAAACATGTATAACAATTTTACTGAATAAACATCATCACCATCATTCACTACATTACGAGTGCAAACTTCTTCATCAGTTCATTAACAACATGGCGCCCGCATGTCACTGAGTTGACCAAACTCTCTCTATATGAACGGCTCTGCATGGAAGACACACACAGTGCTCTAGTGGCCAGAAATAGAACCACAGGCAAAGGGGCGCCAAATTCAAAAAAATATTCTTGATTTTTTAAAAGCGATTAGACATTACTTACTGGAAAATGACTGCCGGTTGCTTTGGAGTTCCAGATGATTAATTGCTGGATATATGAGGTTCCACTGTACAGTTGGTCCTCATATTACGCGGTTAATGTAACCCGGAGGGTACCGCGGAAAGTGAGAAACGCGTAAAGTGAATAACATAACATATGGGATTAATTGAAATGGAGTCCGGGCCGATCCCCAAACTCCACTTTTTGACGACACACAACTATGTTGTAGTAAAAATATTATCTTAACTTTATGATGGCATGCACACACAATTAATAATTAAGAGAAATATCAATAATATTAGGTTTTTTAACACTTACATTAGCAGAAAAGATGGCTGGGCACACGGGGATGGGCGGTTGGTTCCGAGGCAGAGGGCAGATTATTGGCCCTCACCTGTATCACTTGTATCAATTGTATCACTATCCACCACAGAGGCTTGCAGGGCCTCTTTGTCAAACCCCCCAAAGTTCATATAAGTCCATATCCTCACTATAATTATCACTATCACTGACTTGGGCCGGCTGTAGTGGGTGGCGGGTGAAGAACTGGTCATGTTTTGATGACTGGGCAACCTTGTGCGCACCATTTTCGTGCCTCTTACACAACATGGCGGATGGCGGGAGGTTTGGATCCAAAAATGGCGCGGCTTGCCAGCCGCTCTCCGCGTAATGGGGTTCACGACCGCGGAATGTGAAAATGTTAGGTTCTGGCAAGGCACCGCGTTAACGGTGAAACGCGGATTGTGGGACCGCGTAATAGGAGGACCAACTGTACTGTAATAACTCCATCTATATAATGTAATGAGTGAGACATAGACAAAGAACATGCATTAGGCAGTAATTAGTTTCAGATGACACTGTTGACAATAAAGGTTCACCTTAAGCCTATTGATCATGGCTTCCTCCGAGTCCATAGACTGACTCTGCTGTTGAATGAGACGCTTTGCCAGCATCCGTGCGTAGAACTTTTGATATACATCCTTATCATCGATGTATTTGAATATGGTGATGCTATGGCCCAGCTTATCATCTACTTCACTTTCATTGAGGCCTTTGGTTGATTTCTTGAGGAGAGTATCACAATATCTGTAACAGCAATATAATAATTATTTCTTTTTGAAGATTCAGTTACTGTAACACCTAAATATTCACAAGAGTATATACTGTACCTGAGTAACCTGTGAATAAATGAATCTGCATATAACTGATCAATGTAACTCCTGAGGCAAAATAGGTGAGGTTCCAGGGAGGCCAGTTTGCGGAAATAATCATTATTATAACTCAAATACTGTACGCACTCAAATATTAGTTAGATATTGATAATATTAATCCAATACAGCATACAGGCATCCCCCGCATTATGGAACCCCGGGTTGCGGAATTTCGCTCTTACGGAATTTGTAAGTTATGACCAATAATTTCGCGATACGGCTCGTAAATTTGCCCTTACGGAAATTGGGGTAAATTTTAACAATTTAAAAAAAAAATCACAATATAAAATTAAAATTTTTTGTTTAAAATATTAATTTGTTAGGTGTGGATTTCTTGGTGTTTGCTACCGCCAAGCGTGGCATCGCCACGAGGAGTCACTCCATTGTTTACATCCAGTGTGCGCGAATGTTTCGCGCCCCAGGAGTTGGATTTATATTTTACAAACATACAGCAAGTACAGTACAGTACAGTGCATTACCCTTATTCAAGATAACTGGAAAGAGGCCATCAAGTGGAAGTGACCGCAGTAGTGCAAAAAGAAGCCGCAAAGGCATTACATTGGATATTAAACTTGACGTTTTAAGAAGGTATATCATAAATTATTTAATGTAGTGTATTGTATGTGTTTATAAATGTTTATTTTCATTCATAAAAGTGCTTGAATTACTTTTTAGTGGCTGAAAAAAAATCCTTAGGAACACATATCCAGTTTTATAATGGAAGTCAATGGGAAAATAGGTTTCGCGTTACGACATTTCGCGATATGGTCAATTTTTCAGGGACTCAACCCTTCCGTAACGCGGGGGATGCCTGTAGTCTCACAATTGACGAGTTGAAGGTTCTGGGTAAACACAAGAAATACACTCTGCCACGTCCGTAGAGTGATACGGTATATATAATTTGAAATAAAAGTTTCAAGTCCTGCTATAATAGTAGTGATAAGTTTATTTTTCTAGAAACAGGGCCGCCATTTGCAATGATGTCACCACTTATCCTGCAGACGACGTACGGATGGAGATATGAGTCAATTGAGAAGTAATGACATTGTCTGGACTTTGTTTTGAGAATTCCTGATGCCAGGTAAACATGACAACATAGTGCTGTTATTGTTTTGATGATTCACTAATGAACCACTGGGATATATCATCAAGACAGGGAGACATTCGTTCTAAAGACAGTAATTTCCCTTACCTGTATTTTACTGTATACAGTATATGTGTGTGTGTGTGTGTGTGTGTTTATGTGTGCATGCACGCACACACACACACACACACACACACACATACAAATAAATAATGACGGGAAAACTCTTTCACAAATAATCAGAAACACATGTATATTAATAATGTTCAGTCTACCCTCAAGTCTGCTCCGTGCTTTGTTATTAATAAAGCACGGAACGGACTTGAGGGTATACTCAACATTTTTAATACACATTTGTTTCTGATTATTTGTGAGAGGATTTTCCCATTATTATTTATTTGTATGTGTTTTGTCTGTGTGTGTGTGTGTGTGTGTGTCTACACACACATATATACAATACAGGTAAAAGAAATAATTGTCCTGAGGGCAAACACATTAAGTGAATATACATTTCTTTGTACACTATTCAAAAATCCCCCCCCCCCCCCCCCCCCCCCCCCCCCCCCCGGTCAACAAATGTTATTCGGGGCCATTTTGAAAACCTAACCCCCGCGAATTTGAAGGGTATACTGTACTTCATGGAATCCAATGACCGAGAAACAAATGACTGAGAGGAGATATTTAAAACTTTTTTAATCATCTGGCCTTGTCCAACTGGATAGAGTAGACTGCAATTAATTTAACTGCCCTCTCTGAAGGGAAACAAAAGGGTGTTTAATGGTACTATTCTCACAAAACATTTGTAGACAATCTGTAGATTATAAAAAAAATCTAAATAAACTTGAACTATTACACAGTATTAAGGATGCATTCAAACACAATTCTGATCAGTACACACCACTTCGGATGCCTTATAACTCATGTCTGTTAGGTATGATTCATATTCTAAGCATTACAAAATAATTTACCTTGCAAGGAGCTCTGGAGATCGACAGTTAACTTTTGTGGTTCCTCTGTGGTTAACAACACTCTCAAAGGCTTTGTCAAGGGCCCCAACAAACTGTTGGTCATTGTGAAACACATCAGTAATCATGGTACGGTATTTCTTGTGCACTTCAAGTAGGCTCTCCACAAACTGAGCAGGAATCTGTAAAAAAAAAAAAAAAAAAAAAAACAAGGACATAAATATCATGTTTAATGCCTTTGCCTTTAGCATTATTAGAAAATTAATACTATTGTGAGCATTCAGTACAGTGGTCCCTCGGTTAATGAACACAATTCGTTCCAGAGGGTCGTTCGTTAACCGAAAATTTCATTAACCGAAACCATTGTTTCAATGGGATATTGGGTAATTGGTTCCAGCTCACAGAAATGTATAAACAAAGTAAAGCCAAAATACACAGTCAGAAACACTCCTAAAATTCCCCTAAATCGCCCTTAAATCACTATATATATCGTACATATACACTAGAACTCTTAAATCACTACTGTAATGTGATACAGGTGATTAATTTGATCTCTTGTGCAAAATATATGACGTTTATATTCATAATATTCGCTGTCTTGCAACGATTCCAGTAATGCAAATTATATTCTCCTAACTTTAGTCTGAGATATTATTATATAAGATAAACACTTGAAAGCCTAATGAAAGCACCAAACTTTTGTCTGGGAAGGCGGGGGGGGAGGGAGGGGGGGAGGGAGGGAGGAGGGGGGGGCGGGAGTTGAGTTGTACTTTGACAGTTAGGGGGAAGGTCTGGCAAAGTATTTTATTTACTTATTTATGTTGCTCATAAAATTGTATATAAATAACCCGCCAGAATATAATTTACATTGCTGAATTCTTATAAGATAGTGATTAATTTGAATGTAAACATGCTATAGTTTGCACTTGACAAAAATTTTAATAATCATTTAGTACATTATTTTGAGTACATGTACAGTACAGCTTTGCCCTTAAGACAGTGGAGCGTGCCTAGAGAAACATTAGGCGCAAAATTTTAAACATGATGCGCCAGATTGACTAGCGCAAAAGAGGAAAGATTCGCTTCAAATTAAAACATTGTCCTTAATTGTGGGTGTCGCTTTAAAACAATAATCTTAAACTGAATCGCTTTAAATCGACGTTCTACTGTACCGTATTATACGGCAGGGAGTATTAAGGAAAAAACTTTTGTGTGTATTTTCCTCCTTTAGCCATAGTTTTCTTAAAATAATATATACAGTACCAGTAAATGTGAGGAATAAATAAAATTAATACCAATAAATAAGTTTCAACAAAATTACTGTGTTGCCAAATCAGTAAATAAGAAACCAAATGAAAGTTTAACAGCCTCCATTTGCATACATTCTCTGTTTCAACATAGTAACGTAGACCAGCCGGGATGCCGATTCTCTAGCAACGCCCCCCTCCCCTCCCCCACTCAGCCGGCTAACTCGTGTGCAAAGAAATGTATATTCCCTTTACGTGTTTGTCCTTAAACAATTATTTTTTTTACCTTTTTTTCACAATATGTATTTAGGATGGTGTGTGGATGTTAATGAGTAAAAATAAATGAAGAAAGTTACGTATATCTACCCAAAAATATGAGTCGAAAACAGCCATAACACCTCACAGCTTGGCCCAGTAGCCTGGTGGTTACAAAGATGAGCTAACCTAGCTACAATGCCATGATTAATCACTATTAAACATTATTCTATTAAAAAACACTAATAATAACAGTAAATCCAGTGTAATATGGCAGGGAGCGAGGAGAGTTACAACTGCAAAAACGAGCTAACTAGTGGTTACTCACTTGCCCCTGTTGCCAGGCGTATGATCGAAATATGTATGGGAGAAATACATATCTTGTAGTCTAATTTGAAAACGGTGACGGTCCCAGTGATAAACAAATTATATAAACCATGCATTTACATATGATAACATAATAAGAAACATTGTAATGTAACATTACTAGAGTGAGTGAAATATTCCCACAAACAACAATTGATAACTCTTGGGCACCCGTGTCCCGCGCGCTGACGCCTTGGTCCCTTAAAATTTAGCTCAAAGTAGGCATGTCATCTCAGGACCAATTTTATCCTACTTTTTTTTTTTATTAAATTTTTTATTATTTTTTGGCAAATAATTTTGTCCAGCTTAACCGATGTCCACCTTAGCGGGGTCCGCCTTAACAAGGTTTTACTGTATAAAATTTTTTGGTATTTAGGAAGTAACATTAACTGTGATGGGATGTGTAAGGAAGAATAAGACAAGCAAAAAAGGCATTTATTAATCTTAAAGACCAAATGAAAGGGGACATTAACTTTAATTTGAGAAGGCAGCTGCTGAAAGGCTCTATATGGAAAGGACTGATGCATGGGTCAGAAGCATGGACACTTTCAGCAGACACAAGAAAGAGGTTGAAGGCCTTTGATATGTGGTGTTATAGGTATATGATAAGAATAAGCTCCACTGATAGGAAAACAAATGAACTAATAAGATTGGCAAAATCTTCAAGAGAAATACTTGAATGTACAGAAAATAAAAATAACAACTTTGGTCATATAATTAGGGATGAGAGGATAATAACAAAAATATTTATGGGCAAAGTTGAGGGTAGGAGGGCCAGGGGAAGGCAGAGACTGGGATGGATGAATTAAATAAAAATATGGGTCCCCAGAGAGATAAAACCTTGAAGGATTGGTAAAAATAGCCTGAGCATGTTTAGAGTACATATAGGGCTGTGGTCGCCAGCCCTCAGACATGAGGGTGGTACTCTGATTGATTGACAAAGGCAGAACTTATGATAATATAACATATTCAGCTGAGAAAATCATGAAGCTTTACTGCCATGCTTTCAGACAGCAAGAACAATGACTAAGTGGTGGTAAGAACTATGACAGCTCATGGTTAACAGAGGCACATTAGGGAAACTCACTCTCAAACTTGGTGGAAATCTATTGTACTGGACCATGAATTTTTTTATTTTCTGAAACATATTCTTCAATATTCTACAACACACCCTCAAAAATTCCTATGCTATATACAGGCATTATGTATCTTACATTAGTTGGTATATTGTTTAGTGAACTTGTCCCATTCAAATCAGCTAAGAGTGAAGCAAGCTTAATACAGAAGGGTAGATAAATATGTAATATGTTTAATACAGACTGATACTTACATTATCTCCCTTAAGGTTGGTTATGGCCTGAAGGCCTTGTTGTTTTATATGATCCTTGAGGTGGTGAACGAGTTGTGTCAGTCCACTGGGTACTGGTCGTAATAAAGTGTACATGTTGGAGAGGTCTCTGGTACGTTCAGAATTTACCATAGATCCAGTCTCAGCATGGACGGTGGACAGGTGGTCAGCTACCATCCGATCCTGGACCTCTTTCACTACCTTCTGATGTGAACTGAAACAAAAAAAAATCTTCAAGCACTCTGATATACATCAAGATGTTGTTTTTGTCAAACATGGTCAGACTGGCATATGCCAAATAATGGGTTATAATGCACTACTTGACTGTGCTGGGGAGGGTACTGCTTAATTTCATCAGGATAGGGGAAGACTCTTGAGTGTTCAATATTTTCACTTCCAAACCCCCATTAATGTGAGGTTCTGAACTGAATATACAGTACAGTATTATAATTAATATACCAAAGGAAATGTGGAGAACTACTCCTGAAATTCTACTCTCTAGCTAAGACCTTAGAGAGTGGCTCTCACTAATAAACAAGACATCTTGGAGAATCTAGGACAGAAGACTGCATCCCTGGTTAGCTGGCAAAAAAGTTGTAATCTTATGATCTATTCCTCAAAACTATGAGCAAAAGCTACGCAAGTGCTGTTTTAGAGGAGTATCTACTTAATAAGTACTGTACAAACATTGTTCAGTGATAAAAGTCAGGAATAAAACTCCATCTCCTAGTTGTGTTTCCTTCACTACCACACAACCAAGTACTGTACACAAAATGTACCAGGCTTTAACTTGCTTTTTTGGATTTAGATTACAGTTGACTATCCCCAAACTCAAGGGAGGAGGGTGTCTGAGCCACATGACTAGGGGTTTAGCTACAAAACAGCAATTAGATGATTGTGTAATACAGACTGATAATTTTTTCTCAAGATATCTCTATAATTCAACTTTGGTACAAGTCATGAAGGTCTCACCTTGGAGGGAGGAACTTTGTTGCTCGCAACTCCTCATCAGTTAGTCTGGCAATGACACGCTCCATGTACTGAGATACATTACATACTTGAAGTTGGGAGGATGCCTCTTTACGATAAAATGAACCACTCTCGCTTAGTAATTCCCCTTCAAAAATTGTTTCATATAGCTGAAAGAGACAGGGATGAAAAATTAAAATATCAACTAAGGTCATGTTGCCATACTTATGCTAATGGACACCCTATTGTGTTAGCCAATATATAAACTGAATTTCCAAAGGCAATTGAAAAATATTCACTCTATATTCCAAGCAGAATTTAACTTTGATCAAGAATTCGTAACTTTATGATATTAAACTAAATAAATTCTATAGGCAGTGGTTTCTGGGTTGCGATTATGTTTTCAGGGGTAGCAGTGATGTCAACAACAATGTTAATAGCTGTAGATACAGCTTCAAGAAAAGCTAGTGGTACCATTGGGGTGGATGATAGGGAGTAGTTGGGAGCATTACAGGAAAGGTGATGGGTTGTAATAGTTAATGTTAAGGGAGGTGTAAGTGGATATGATTGTAGAGATGGAAAAGATTGTGGTAATGACAAGGGTGGCTGAAAATAGGTTAATTTTTAAGTTTAGACATGTTGATTCAGGAGTTGGTGTTGTAGTGTACTGCATATGAAATGATCACAGTGGGGGGGTTGATGATGTTGGGGAAGATGATAAGAAGGAAAGTGATACTGGTGGAGGATTATAAAGACAGTGGTGAATTTGGAGGAGAAACAAATTTTAGTATCATATTGGCTAAATCATTGTATTCGACACTGGAAAAATAAATATATGAACAAAATGACCAAGCAAACAGAAACTAGTTGAAGACAAATCTGAAATTCAAAAAAATACAGTTTTAAACTACTGTACTATACCTGTAAAGTAGACTTCTTTTTATACATATTAACATCGACGAAGGAGTGAATAACACCACGAATGGTGGATGTGGGGGCATCTGTGGTCGCTCCCATACGGTCCTGCTGAATCCCCGAGAGTAATACTCCAACCAGACGTGACTGTAGTGGTGTGATCATATCTTTCTGCCATATCTCTAACCCAAGTTCACCTGCATAAAAATGTACAGTGATGCATTGAGAGTGTACTGAGCTATTAAGAGGGATATATATTACTTTATAGTAAGATTTGGTGCACTTATCCCTCTTACATGTTGTAACTAATGTAGATTTGCCAGAGAAACAGATGTATTGGGGGATGACCAGTCACATCATGAAAGGGGGTATTGGGGGTGGGGTTGGTTTTGTGACACCCCTCAATAATTCTTCTTGTGGGTACAACCATACAAGAAATGAATAAACAACTAAAAATTGACAAAAAATAAGAGTAAAATTGGCCAAATACAAAAAATAATGCAAATTGTACCCAAATGGGTGGAAATTATGTATATCCCTTAAAAACAAGTGTAACCACAGAGCAAACTGAATTATATCTTATAAATAAAGCTAAATTTTGTGGACACACTTAAGTTCTTGTGGTAACATACATATGTTTACACCCCCAATCAATACTTCCTAGCGGTGTCACTGGGATGACTAATTACAGGAATATGAGAGCAGAATTCAAATAGAATACAACAATAAATAAAAGATTCATAAGCTGGGAACACACAAAAAATTTAAACATGGAATTTTCACTTGAATGTAACCAAGTGAAATTTGAGCAATGGCAGAAAGCCAGAACTGAAACCTGCTATTTACTTCAAACGTAGTTGTGAGTAAAGAAAGAATGAAGAATAATGCAAGATATATAGATGCTTGTAGGATTTATTATTCTTTAAAATGTGATATTGATAATGTAGAAATGGAAAATTGCAATGAAAGTGTGGCAATTATGTTAACTAGCTGCTGACTCTACTGTGAATCAAGCAATCAGCATCTGTCCAGCCACACTGCATCATACTGGAAAAAGTCTAAGTCTTAAAGGAAGACTTACCTATTTCTAGAAGCTGTTCAGAGACATCCATCTGCATCGTGCCATATGTAAGATCCGCATCACTAAACTTCTGCTTCTGAATGTGTTGTGAATTTAAATATCTGTAAAATATAATGGCAAATTATACTCCACATATGTTAGCTAGCTCATCTATATAGTATTCTAAAATTCATTACACAATGACAAAATAAATACATAAATAAAAAACAAGATGAAAATACACATATTTGTACTTGCAAGAGGAATATTACCAATATACAGTACAGGGTATAAACATAAAAAAATTTTTGAGGGTATGATCAAACACAACTGATCGAAGTACAGTAGAAGTACTGTAAAAACTGTCATCTTCCAAGTATCATTTTCATAAGATTCATCATATAATCCCCAAAGGACTTTCAATTTCACCTCAAAAATTTCTTGAAGAATGTATTACAGTAGAAACTTGATAAATCAGACTAATTGGGGCAGACCCGTCCACAAAATGCAAAAGCAAAAAAAAGTGTATACAGTACAGTATATGGAGCCGGGGGGGATAACACTGCTTATCTGAACTGTTTAAAGAAAATCAGTTGTTGCTATGTTATTACTGCACTTCAACAACTCAGGTCTCAAGTGTATAACAAGGTTATTAAAAGAATATTACATCAACAATAAAAAATATGAAACAAAACTCTGTGGGTTGAAAATCAGACATATAAGTCTGGTTGTCAACAACTGTTGAAGCTGAGATGATTGTTATTACTGTAAAGTGTTATATGTAAGTAACCACAGAATTTGTCTTATGAATAAAGAGAAAATTGTATACTGCACAGTACAGTCGGCCCTTAACATACGAGGGGGCTAGGTAACAGAGATACCTGTGAATGTTAAAAATCCGTGTACTTTTGCTGACCCCCCCTAAAAAACCCTGGCCCCCCCATGTCCTTATTTACCGTATATACCTGTGTGTAGTTCGAGTTTTTAAGAGCAAATTACTTGGCAAAAAATTAGGGTTCGACCTCTAAACGGGTAATAGTTTCGTTAGGTTGAAAAATATTTACCAGTAACTACCAGTAAACAATGGAAACGACGCACCAACAGCTGTGAGTATCGGTACAGTTGCCAAGGCAGATCTCTTGCGTCATCATAGCAAGCCCAAAGTAGCCAAATGCATGGTATGGTAGCACAGGACGATGTAAAACATAAAGTATTCATTTTTTAAAGTTTATTTATAAATACTATACATAAATTTTTGTTCATTACATTTGAAACATCAATCTTTGTTAATTAAATTTGAAACAAAAGAAAACTACGATACCGTATTTCTAAATACCGGGTATTTTCATTAAAATATTACATCACAAGTATATTTTACCTTAACTGTGACTGAATGAATATATTCTCAGAAATAAATATCGAAATGTAATATTTTTGCTGAAATGACGTACGTATTACAGTGGAAAGTGGGATAAAATCATGACGAAAACAATGACTTTCGCTTTCTTTCGTTGTTCAAAGGATTTTACCGTGATCGCTTTTCAAATGGTTTTCAGTTAAAAACTGTTGTATTACAATAATATTCCAACCTAATTCACTTGAATAAATACTACGATACCATATTTCTGAATATTCTCATGAGAATCCATCAAAATAATTTTCCTTGTCATCGTCTTCAGCACACAGTTGCCAGTTTCAAGATTTTCCGTTTCAAATTTTAAGTTACCGAGTATTTCTTTTCCCAAATCGTTTTACAATACAGTAGGTAAAACAGTTTACTATTGTGCAAACCTCACAAGAAAAAAATTAACAAATGGAGACACCAAAAATGAAAAAAAAAAAAAAATGCTGTCTGAATTGCAACTCTGTTGGTAGGGTCAGGTGGTTCTAACGGCATTCTGCCAGTACCCGGGAATCAAATTTATAAGTGTCTAACCTCAATTACTGTAGTTTATCTGATGTTGGCATTATGAAATAGAAAATACCAGTTAAAGTGAGAAATTGGAAGAGAATGAACAAGAAAGATGTCGTTGGGCGATTTTTGGTAGGGCTGAGGGAGAGAGTACCAGCTGTTTGGTCTTTTTTGGCGGGAGAGTCACGCAAATATCCGTACTGGTATTTGTTTGGTGTCTTCTGTATTTTTAAAAATGAATACTTGTAAATTAAAAGTACCGTAACATTGTATTATATACAAACTTGTCATATTTCTGGAACTTAAGAAGCAAGAAAATAAGAATATACCGGTAAACACAATTTCAACGCACGATAAAATTAAAGGCTGCTTAAGATGGGCCGGGGTAAAAACAAAGCCTCCGCGACCAGGGCTCTGCCGTATCATCTAGAAAGGACACGTGTTTTTCGAATCTTTTTCAGTTAAAAAACTGTTGCATCACAACTGAATTAGGATAGAATATTATTGTAATACAACAGGTTTTTAACTGAAAACCATTCGAAAAGCGATTACGGTAACATCTTTTGAACGAAAGAAAGCGAAAGTCATTGCTTTCGTCACAATTTTATCCCACTTTCCACTGTAATACGTACGTCATTTCAGCAAAAATATTACATTTCCATATTCTCAGAAATAAATAGTAGTTTTGCTTAAATGTAATGTATTTCAATGTAAATTAGGATAAACCACATGAAAACAAAAGACTTTACCTAACCTTCCGATGTTCAAGATATGTTACTCGATTTTTTAATAGTTTTCGGTTAAATTACTGTTATATTAGTGATATTCTATTCATACTGTGCTTAATATAATACATTCACGGAAATGTAATGTTTTTGCTGAAATGACGTACGTATTACAGTGGAAAGTGGGATAAAATCATGACGAAAGCAATGACTTTCACTTTCTTTCGTTCAAAAGATGTTACCGTAATCGCTTTTCGAATGGTTTTCAGTTAAAAACTCTTGTACAGTCGGCCCTTAACATACGTGGGTTTAGCATACACGGATTTGCAATTGCGCGGATTGCCCCACTGGAGGAATATTCTGTACATTGAAGTAATTGAAGTACATTCAAATCGTGCGCGACACCGAACACGGGACACTGCCCGCTCCCGCAACCTCACTCACACACGTATAGCGCTCCCTCACTCAGTCAGTCTCGCTGTAATCACGCTTGTGTTGACATCAGCATTGTAGTTGCAAAAATATTACATTTCCGTGAATGTATTATATCAAGCACAGTATGAATAGAATATCACTAATATAACAGTAATTTAACCGAAAACTATAAAAAAAACGAGTAACATATCATGAACATCGGAAGGTTAGGTAATGTCTTTTGTTTTCATGTAGTTTATCCTAATTTACATTGAAATGCATTACGTTTCAGCAAAACAACTATATATTTCTGAGAATATGGAAATGTAATATTTTGCTGAAATGACGTACATATTACAGTGGAAAGTGACGAAAGCAATGACTTTCACTTTCTTTCATTCAAAAGATGTTACCGTAATCGCTTTTCGAATGGTTTTCAGTTAAAAAACTGTTGTATTACAATAATATTCTATCCTAATTCACTTGTGATGCAACAGTTTTCTTAACTGAAAACCATTCAAAAAGCGATTAAGGTAACATCTTTTGAACGAAAGAAAGCGAAAGTCATTGTTTTCGTCACAATTTTATCCCACTTTCCACTGTAATAAGTATGTCATTTCAGCAAAAATGTTACATTTCCGTGACTGTAGTATATCAAGCACAGTATGAATAGAATATCATTGTAATATAACAGTATTTTAACCGACAACTATTAATAAAACGAGTAACATCTCTTGAACATCGGAAGGTTAGGTAAAGTCTTTTGTTTCCATCATGTATTTTATCCTATTTTACATTGAAATACATCACGTTTCAGCAAAACTACTATTTATTTCTAAGAATATATTCATTCAGGCACAGTTAAGGTAAAATATACATGTGCTGTAACATTTTTTTAATTAAAAACAATTCGAAAAACACGTACCCTCTAGCCCTGTTCAAGGAGAAGACTGGGAGGAGCTGTTTGGTGCTTAAGACGATGAAAAGGAAAATGATTTTGATGGATTTTAATGAAAATATTCAGAAAGACCATGGCACTGTCAAGGAAAGTGGCTGCTGAAGGCTTCCAGGACATGGCAGAGGACGAGATTAGGGAGCTAATTGAAGAGCACGACACTGAGCTGACCGAGGAGGATCTACAGGAGTTAGTAGACTCAGGCAAGGAAGAGGAAGCGAAAGGGAAAGAGGATGAGGAAGAGCACCAAGAAATAACGTTGGAGAAGTTGGGGGAGATGACCAGGAATATTGAGGCACTGAAAAACCTGGCCTATAGTATGGACCCCTCCATGGTGTGTGCCCTGAAATTCATGCGAGGGATGGATGACGTTTTTGCTCCATACAAAAACACCATGGAAGAAATGAAAAGAGAGACGACAACTCCCCATCACCATGTTCTTTGGTCACCGAAGGAGAGGTTTAACACCATCAATCACTGGCGGCAGTGAGGAAGCAGCTGAATCCACCGTCGCCCCCACTTCACCACCCATTATGGAATTGAGTGACGATGAGCCCGATGACCCTCGTCCTGTCGCCGAGGATAGGTACGGTATAGTAAAGTGAAATTTTTATCTCTTTATTTTAATAGCTTTTCTTGCCATGTTTATTGTTTGTAAAAATGCACAGCACAGTACAGTTCAGTACTGTACATAGGAAGTGGAGGTGCAGTTATTCACAAAACATTTGTGTTTGTTGTCGGCAGTAGTGACGGTGAGGAGGTGGAGGAGGCAGAGGAGGGAGCGGAGGGAGCAAGTTGGGAGGAGTGGTGACCTTGGACGCGGGAGCAGGGACGAGTGGAGATGCCAGCCAGTACATTACGGGTGTATTAATTGTTTTGATAGCTATTTTTGCATTTTAATATTAAATACTGTACATTACGTTTTAACAGAACTACCATTTATTTCTGAGAACATGGAAATGTAATATTTTTGCTGAAATGATGTACGTATTACAGTGGAAAGTGGGATAAAATTGTGACGAAAGCAATGACTTTCTCTTTCTTTCGTTCAAAAGATGTTACCGTAATCGCTTTTCGAATGGTTTTCAGTTGTGGGATTATAAGGCTAATGATAGGATAGAATATTATTGTAATACAGTAGGAGTACAACAGTTTTTTAACTGAAAACCATTCAAAAAGCGATTACGGTAAAATCTTTTGAATGACGTAAGAAAGCGAAAGTCATTGTTTTCGTCATGATTTTATCCCACTTTCCACTGTAATATGTACGTCATTCCAGCAAAAATATTATATTTCCATATTTATTTCTGAGAATACCTATATTCATTCAGTCACAGTTAAGGTAAAATATACTTGTGATGTAATATTTTAATGAAAATACGGTATCGTAGTTTTCTTTTGTTTCAAATTTAATTAACAAAGATAGATGTTTCAAATGTAATGAACAAAAATTTATATACAGTATCTATAAATAAACTTTAATAAATGAATACTTTATGTTTTACATCGTCCTGTGCTACCATACCATGCATTTGGCTACTTTGGGCTTGCTATGATGACACAAGAGCTCTGCCCTGGCAACTGTACCGACACTCACAGCTGGTGGTGCATTGGTGCGTCGTTTCTATTGTTTACTGGTAGTTACTGGTAAATATTTTTCTACCTAACAAAACTATTACCCGTTTAGAGGTCGACCCCCAATTTTTTGCCAAATAATTTGGTCTTAAAAACTCGAACTACACACAGGTATATACGGTAAATAAGGACATGGGGGGGCCAGGGTTTTTTAAGGGGGGGGAGGGTAGCAAATATACGCGGATTTTTAACATCCACGGGTATCCCTATTATGTAACCCCCGTGTATGTTAAGGGCCGACTGTATTACAATAATATTCCCTACTAATTGACTTGAATAAATACTTGAATGGAAATATACAATATTTTTGTTGAAACTACCCGCGTTTCAGTGTAAAGTGTCGTAATAATAAATAGTAAACAATTTACCTTCGGCGCTCGGTGTTTCAGGCACGGTAAGCCTCAGTTTATAGGACGTAGAGTGTTTTTACTGAAGGTTTTGTTGTTCCAATACCCTCAAAAACTTGGGTCGACCTATAAACAAGGAATGTCATAAATTAACGATTTTTTGGTCAAAAAATCAGGGTCGACCTACAATGCTGATGTCAACACAAGCGTGGTTACAGCGAGTCTGACTGAGTGAGGGAGCGCGGGGTGGCGTGACGCGCCGTGTGTGTGTGTGTGTGACGCGCGATTTGAATGTACCGGTACTTCAATTACTTCAATGTACAGAATATTCCTCCGGCGGAGCATTCCAAGTATTTGCGAATCCGTGTATGCTAAACCCGAGTATGTGAAGGGCCGTATACAGGTAGTCGTCGACTTACGACCTATGCGACTTACGTCTGTTCGACTTTACGACCGGCGGTACGACAGTTTTGGCCCCAGCCTCCTGGCGCTGCCGGGAGCTGGAGCCGCGCGCATCCCCGCGCTCAATTACAAACACGCTCGCTGGTACAGCACACTTCCCTCCGTGTCTGTTTGCCTTGTGCCTTTCTTTTGTCTTGGAAATTTTTCTTGAACCACCACCCCCCCAAGATGTCTACCAAGAGGAAACTGTCTTCATCTACTCCTCAACCTGCCACTAAGGGATTATCAGAAGGTTTATCTCTACTGAATAAACTTCTTGCCCATTTTGAAGGAATGGACCCAAACATCGAACGATTTGCAAGGATTGAGCGGATGGCACGCAATTCGTTTCGTCCGTATCAAGAAATTTACGAGGAGAAGAAGAAACGAACAATTCAGACAAAGCTCACCATGTTCATGAAAAAAACAACTCCTCCGGCTACCCCAAAGGCTGCCCCAGCTGACGACATCGACGATCCACAGCCAAGCACCAGCGGCCAATAAGATGTTTTTTGTTTGTTTGTATGTTTTGCAACTAAAATGTTTTACAGTACAGTATATGTTTTGCACCTGTATTTTTTTTTTTTCTATGTTGTGTAAATAATAAATCAATTGTACTGTAGTATGCAGTGATTTACTTAAACCTGACGACCGTAACAATAATGAACAAAGAAAATGTTGATAAAATATGACTTAAAGATGATTATATTATCATTACACATTATAATATACGTAAGGTAATTATAACATAGGCCGACTTACGACCAGATCAACTTACGACCGGGCGGCCGTAACCAATCTAGGTCGTAAGTCGACGACTACCTGTATTGTATGCGTAGGAGTATATTGTATGTGGAAGACGAATGTTTATCTGGGAGCAGCTGACGGGGGGGGGGGGGGGGGGTAGCATGGGTGGGTGCTCTCTCCCCCAAGATTCCTTTCACACTTCATTATGCAGTCTCACCATAATTCTCATATAATTTAGGATCGTTTGGTGTCAGATTGATAAAATATTATCCTAAAAGAATCAACTTTCCTGAAAAACGAATCGCACACTGAACACCATGAGTCATTTGTTTACAAAGAGCAAACAACTGATTGGCTTACCACAATGTCTGTCTTCAACACTTAGTAAATTAGTACAGTACAGTTGTGTATTTATCACTTCATAAATACTATTTTAGTGTATTTACCATCACCTAATAAGTAATATTGTAAAGTATTATGCATCTGCATATACCCTGGTTTATTCATTAATCATTTGTCTAAGTGTATAAGTAGCCAAATTGAGCCATCATATAACACTCAAAGGTAGTAAATGTTTTTAGTAAGGTATCCTCATATTAAATACTATACAGTGTGTTGTAGTGACCCCTGTTGTAAGCTAGTCTGCAGAAAGCTCTCACACGAACACATCTTCAGTAAATAACCTTCTGATACAGCTTACCCTTTTATTTTCAAGTCATATTACAAATTACATACAGTATTGTATTTTTTCTCTATAGCTGAAGATGTTATATTAATCATGATGAACCATAAACTATAAGAGGCCAATCATATGAGAATATAATACTGAATCAATAAATAAATAAACCTGACAAATGTGGCAACACCCGGTCAGCCCCAGCCTGCTAACATACTCAAGTGTCTTAGTTCTCAGTAGGCCTATAGCAAATCTGACTAGACCACTGTACAGTATTAATTAAGTGCTGTTTATTTAAGATTTTTTTTTATTAAATCCCCCCCCCCCTTTTTTTTAGTATTTCTGGTGACCAAAGCATCTCAGAAGAGTCCGAAAAAAGTGAATTCCGATACCCTGTACAGTACAGTGACCCCTCGGTTAACGAACTCAATCCGTTCCAGAAGGTCGTTCGTTAACCGAAAAGTTCGTTAACCGAAACCATTGTTTCAATGGGTTTTTGGGTAATTGGTTCCAGCTCACCGAAAATTTCCTAAATTCAACAAAAATGGTAGAAAAGTTCACTTACTTTGAGGTGTGTATGTAGAAGGCTCCTGGATGATGATGATGATGGAAATTAGAATGGGGGTGGAGGAGAAGGAAGAAGAGAAGGCATTGGGGTGGAAGAGAAGTCACCCCATGGCACCATTTCACCCATAAAATTTTAGTTCTCTTGGTGTATTTCAAGATTATTTTCTTTAAATCAACACTGCACTGCATTATATATTGTCAATATGTAAAATAAATTTCAAAATTACCAATAATTTGCTTGGAAACACAGAAAAAAGTGTTTAGTTGAAGAGAGTCTCAAGCAAGATGTTACCTCCAGTGAAAACAGAGAGAGACTAACGCCTGTTTCCTGTGTTAGGAGGCTGGATTCCGTGCATTAAACTAATCACTTTACCTTCAATTATGTTCAATAATTGTTAAAATGACTAAAAAATTGAATATTAAACTTTTAAAATTATTGAATAGTATAAACTTCTTGATATTTACTAAAATAGTAAGGAATTTAAGCCCTAGAACCGATTAATGTATTGGCGGACTGATACTAAAGCTGGTTGCCCGGTCAGTGCAAGCGAAAACATGTTGAGGTCGGTTCGTAAGAAATTCGTTAACCGTATTTTTGTTCGTTAACCGAATTGAAGATCCTTATGGAAGGCAGTTCGTTAACCGAAATTTCGTTAACCGAGGTGTTCGTTAAACGAGGGGTCACTGTACATTGAAGTCCAATTTATCAAGGTTTTACTGTACATGTTTACTAATAGTCAAAATATTCCACCATGTTTCAGGGCAGAGCACAAGCAATGAGAAATAGCATTTATCATACTAAATATCCAAAGGTGGGCAGTTGCGCCACAAAAAGTTGTGGCGCAACTCGTGCCGCAACTTTTTTGGTTGCACATGCAGATGCGCCGCACATTTTTCCAGAGAGTTGCGGAACTGGTTTCGGCACAACTTTTACAAGCATTTTCAAACGCAAAATGCAAAATTTTTTGGCAATAATTGAAAATTGGAATACAACCGCAAAAACAAACGGACATCCCTAGAGCCGCGCATTACGAAAATTTCTGCTTCTGACGGAATGATTCAGCATACATCATGATACGGGTCGGGTAGCATATTTCTGAACTGTAAACCAGATGAGACCCCCCCCCCCTCCGTCGCTCCCCTTTCATCTTTCACATAAACTCTAGTTTCTAGAATTTATGTGAAAGATGAAATCTGGCAACTACAGCGAAGGAAGGGGAGGGAGGAATGATTCATATTATAACAAGTCAGGCAGTCAGTGGCACTGCAGTTAAGGCGTCAGTTTCTTGTTATTACTGGTATTATGGATTGTTTTGTGAAGAAGAGGAGTCTGTGGTCGGCAGCAGTGATCCTGCCGACCAGGACATGGACACGGAAGTTGAAGTGACTGAGACTGTTGACAGCCAGTCCACTGAGACTGAGGCCAGTGGCAGTGAGGCATTTTTTGTAATTTTGTAATAAAATATTGATATAAACTTTTTTGTATCAATTATAGGCATATATTTTTTATTTTAGTATTTGTTTATTTAATTTTTTTAAAGTTGCGGTTGAGCTAGCGGCGAAACTTTTCGAAAATGGTTGCAGTTGTGGCGCATCTATTTCAGCAGAGTTACGGTTGCGGAACAAAAAAAAAAGTTGCACGTGCCCACCTCTGTAAATAACAATGAAAAAGTTAGAACACTTGAAGACATGCATCATACCTGAGAGGTGTAGAATGCTGGTACTGTACTGTGCAGTATACAGTAGTTTCAAAACAATCCATTATGTTAAAATAACTCAGAATTAAAAAATGAAAAAGTTACATCCAAATTCCTAACCAAAATAAATCTGCAAGTGAAAGACAAGGGACTTACGAATAGAGGTTGTTGAGGTACTGTGTGCCTTCACTAAACTCCAGCCAGAAGCGGTGGTACTCTGCCAACAAGTTCTCTTCCCGCTGCTTGCTTACCTATACAATATATAAGTATTATCACTTACACCACTGTACAGTATACAAGTGTTATTGCATCTTACTGTATAGTTTATTTTACTCATTTTTGAGAGCTGAGGGGGTTGCCAAATTCAAGAGCAAAAACGCATTATATTATATTACAGTACAAATATTCTATGATGACACAGAAATTCTTAAGATTGTAAGAAAATGCCCTTCCTATAAAGCAGAGATGAACCATGCATATCATTATTTACTATCAACTATAATAACACAAATGTTCAACGGAAATAAATTCAAAATTTAAATTGTATCATATTAACTCTTCCTTGAGAATGTAAAACATCTGGTCTCGAGGATTGGAAGAGGTGCTTTCAATAAAATTATCACAAACAGGTGCACAATAAGACAGTTACGTATATGCCTACACCGGGAGAGTGAAAAAAAAAGGGAGTTGAAGAACAGTTCTTTATTATAAAAATCAGAAGTTAAATGGAGTTAATGTATTTTATCATAATACTGTACAGTACCTCTAGAATACTTGAGTAATCAATTTAACACCTGTCAAATTAGTAATGGTCAGTGAAAAATATGATGGTATCTGTACTACATATACCTTATCTTATATTCAAGAAAGACTACATAATAATTAATGACAACAAACAAACGACATGCATTCATTATACAGTATATACCTTAGAGTAAAGTTCTCGAACATGATTTTCAAGTAACTTCTTTGTCTCTGCATACAATTTTTCTGCAAGGGGCTCTGGAAAGGCCACACACAGTGAGTACACATCAGAGAATCTTTCGTTCCAGATGCTGCGTTTGATTGAATCCATTGTGACAACTTGCTGCACAGTCTCCAACAAGCCTCCCCATACTTCATCAAAATTCACCGCACGAGGCTTTAATGACATCCTGTCAGCCTTAAAAAAGAAAAGAAAAGTAGAATATGAATATTAGTACTGTACTGGAAAAGATTTTTTTTAAAACAACTGTTTGATAACTAAAATACAAAACACTTATAATCCTAATATGCTTATACTGTACAGTACAGTATACCCATGTACACAGTATAGGTTCCCCTCATGTATGCTGATATTGTTCTGTATATAAGCAAAACCAGTACAAATGAAGAAGGGTTCCAAAGTAGATTACAAGGTGTGGGAAGGGAGGGGTGCATTCCCAGCCATTGCCAAAGTTCTCTTCTCAATTTTCAGGTATGTTTACTCTTGATCATCAGCCCAGAATATCAAGTATCATAATCAAACCAATGAATTATTCACCAATTGCAAAATAGAAATAGCTTTATAATGCCTGGCGTGGCTCCTGGTTAGTGATGATGCCACAGTGATCAGTCCCAGGGGCAAATATTGTAGACATTTTTTAAAGCACAAATAGTTTGAACACCATTATGTTAATAAGCCAATTCATATTAAAAGTACTACAGTGTTACAATGTTTATAAAATATGAGACAAACAAGTGAAAATGGAAAAACGAAATTGAAGTAAGTGTCATTTGCATTTATGTTTCCAGTGAAGTACTTGTAAATGGAACAATTGGTGATACCATAATCTAAGCTACTATAGGTATTTATTGCTTCTAAGCTAACACACATCCATTATAAGTAACATCTGGTTATTCTTTAATGCTGTAGCTAAAAAGAAACAACTGTAGTAGTAATTTGTGTAAGCATTAAAGATTATGGATTACTAGCACATATACAGTATTTGTATGTGCATTAAGGCACACAAAATGGGACAGGACAATCATGAGCATATGTAACAAACAATCAATCAAACAAACAATCAATCAATCAGAGTACCATCCTCGCATCTAAGGGTTGGCGTCCAGTCCTGCACTCTAAATGTTCTTCAGCTATTTCTACCAATCCTTCAAGGTTTTATCTCTCTGGGGATCCATTTTTTTTATTTCATTCATCCATCTCAGTCTCTACCTTCCCCTGGCCCTCCTACCCTCAACTTTGCCCATTAATATTTTTGTTATTATCCTCTCATCCCCAATTATATGGCCAAAATAGTTACAGTATTTTTATTTTTCTGTACATTCAAGTATTTCTATTGAAATTTTCGCTAATCTTATTAGTGCATTTGTTTTCCTGTCAGTGAGGCCTATTCTTAGCATTTACCTATAACACCACATTTCAAAGGCCTCCAACCTCTTTCTGGTGTCTACTGACAGTGTCCATGTTTCTAACCCATACATCAGTCCTTTCCATACAAAGCCTTTCAGCAGCCGTTTTCTCAAATTGAAGTTAATGTCCCCTTTCATTTGGTCTTTAAGATTATTAAATGTCTTTTTTGCTTGTCATATTCTTGTTTTGATTTCTTCCTTACACACCCCATCACCCTATACAGTATAGTCTGCATTTATGCGGTCAATTGAACCCGTGGAGGTCAGCGTAAAACGAGAAATGCGTAAACGAAATAACATAACATATGGGATTAATTGAAACAGAGACTGGGCCGAACTCCCAAACTCCACTTTTTCCGACGCAATACGTACCCTGTAGTATAAATAACATCATAATTTTATGATGGTATTGACACACACATAATATCTTAATAAAAAACTACAAATATAAAGGTGTTTAACACTTACGTTAGTAGAAGAGATGGGTCGGCACACGTGGATAGTGGCTGGTTCCGAGGCAGGGGGCACATTAGTGGCCCTCCGATGAATCACTATCACTACTCACAGAGGTTTGCAAGGCCTCCCAGACAAACCCCTCAAAGTTCATATACTCACTGTCACTATCACTGACTTGGGGTGGTTGTGGTGGGTTGCGGGCGAGACTAGAATTGATGTTGTCGTGATACATCTGGACATACGGCTCCATAATTTTCGACAGAAGGTTATTAGACACTTCATACCAATGCTTGGCTGTGTCTTTGTCAAGGACGAGCTTGATTTTCTCCCCCAACTCGATGATTTCCTTCACATAACCATGGCTTGGTCCAGGTAGTTCAAGGTTTCTCGGAGGTGGTGGGGGTCCAGCGGAAGCCATTGTGATGGAATAGCGGGCACAAGAGAGAACAGTATACGCGTAGAACTGAGAACAATGAGACTGGCCCGGCTAGGTCAGCGACTTCTTCCCTCTGGTGGCAGGGCACGTCATGTTACATTAGACCAATCACAGCTAGTGGCAGAGGGAATGAGTGGGTGGTAAGGATGCATGGCCCTATCACAGTCCGATACGTCATATGACGTCAGCGATAACATAAGAGTGACCTAATGAGCACCCTCCAGGCGCCGCTTCCCGCATAAATGATGGAATGAGCCGCGTAACTTAAAATTTTCATTCTGGCAAGGTGCCGCGTAAATAAAATCCGTGTAAATGCAGACTATACCGTACACAAAATTTTCCACTTGCATAATTTTCCACTTGCCTACCATAAATTTAATTTTAGGATTTACTTCTAATTTGGAACAACCATTAATCTATACAGTACAGCATTAACTCTTAAACTATATATTTCACTTTTTTCCACTAATCTGCTAACAAATTTTTTTTAATGCCTCTTCACTATCTGTGATAAGAGTAGTATCATCAGCAAAGCGTATATTTGATATTACTTCACCATTAACTTTTAATCCTTCATTATTACTCATAACTTCTCATTAAGAATTTTTAATACCCGGTATATATTATACAATGTTGGAGATAGAAAGCAACCTTGTCTAACTGCAAACCACTTAGTAAGTTCATTATGTACTAACACTGCAGCCTCCCATTTCCTGTAAAGATTTTTTAAATTCTAATATCTCCATTATATAATGTCAATTTTTTCCCAGGATATCCATAAGTTTATTGTGCTTTACCTTATCAAAAGCATTTTTAAAATCAATAAAGCGTATACCTGTATACAAATTTCTTTGGACCACTAAAGCTCTTCTACTCAAAATTCTCAAGCCAAATTCAGTGTAACTTCTCGAGTTCCTTTTCCCTTTCTAAATACATTTTGCTTTTCAGATAACTCATTTTCTATTCTAAAGTTTATTCTACTTAAAAATTATGTTTAATAAAACTTTGCAGGCATGACTTATTAAGTTTATTGCTCTAAACTAGGTGCACTCTAAGGCTCCTGGCCTTTTAAACCACAAGGAAAGTCTCCTTTCAAGTACAGTACAGTGTATATACAGTATAGAATTACTGTACATATTTTAGTCAAACATTTTATCTCATTCATGCCCATTTGTTTTATAAATTCTGCTGGAAGCTGATCAACCCCACAAGATTTACAATATTTCATTTTGCTCATAGCTGCCTCAACTTGTTTACAAAACTGACATTTCTATCCTTATTTACCTTTCGGTTCTTATCTCTACTCTATTCTTGTCATTGTAGTGATATCTCCGTTAGCCGGAACAATTGGTGCAGAGCACTTCCAGGAATGAGCGATTTCTGGGTAACGAGACAACTCTCTCAAAGCCGGAAAAAATCCCTCATCCCAGGAATTTTCCGGATTTTCCCAGTTAACGGAAAAATGTTCTCAGAAGTTCCAGAAATTGCCCATTATATCATCTCTTGAACCCGGAAAAATATCCCCCCATCCCAGAAATTTTCCAGGTACCCCAATGGAAAATTTTTCTTGGAATTTCCGGAAAATGAGCCCCTCAGAAATTTTCAATTTGGCTATTGGAGAGTTCCAGGTTCGAGGAATTCCGGCTAAGGGAGACACTACACTACTTATAATTCTTCTACGTACACTACCCATCTCTCGTTTACTTCTGCCTCAAACAGGATCTTAATGTCTTTGCCTTTACTAAGAACATAAGAACATAAGAATGGAGGAAACTGCAGCGGGCCTATTGGCCCATACTGGGCAGTCCCGTTTACACCCAACCCCTATTGCTCATATGAGCATCCAACCTATGTTTGAAGCAATTCAGCGTAATCGAGTTAATGATGATATTTGGTAACTTGTTCCATTCATCCACTACTCTGTTTCCAAACCAGTGTTTACCTATTTCACGCCTAAATCTAAATTTGTCCAATTTAAAACCATTGTTACGAGTTCGCTCCTGGTTGGATAATTTGAGTACCTTTGTAATGTCCCCTTTGTTTAGCCCTGCCTTCCATTTATACACCTCTATCAGGTCGCCCCTCGCTCTACGTCTCTCAAGGGAGTGCAAATTAAGATGCTTTAACCTGTCTCTATACTCAAGGTTCCTGATACCCGGGATTAGTCTTGTCATTCTCCTCTGGATTCTTTCCAAGGATTCTATATCCATTCTGTAATACGGTGACCAGAACTGGACTGCGTAATCCAGGTGTGGTCTCACAAGAGCAAGATACAGTTTTAGGATGACCTCGCTAGTCTTGTAACTAACACTCCTTTGTATGAACCCAAGTACTTTATTAGCCTTGTTACGAGCAAAAACACATTGTTTACTTGGCTTAAGGTTCCGACTTATCATTACTCCTAAATCTCTCTCGCAGTCGGATTTCTCTATGGCATCGTTGTTCATCTGGTATCTGGTTTCCCTGTTTACATTCCCTATACTGAGTACTTTACATTTGTCAATGTTGAATTTCATCTGCCATTTTTCAGACCATTCGAAAAATTTGTTTAGATCCTCCTGTAGTTTTGCCGAGTCCTCGTCAGATTTGATAACACGTCCTATTTTAGTATCATCAGCAAATTTACTTATGTTGCTGTCTATGCCGATATCTATGTCGTTTATGTATATAATAAACAATAATGGTCCAAGTACTGAGCCTTGGGGAACTCCACTTGTGACGTTGCTCCAATGGGACTTAGTGCCGTTAATGCTCACTCGCTGTTTCCTGTCCTGTAACCACGCCCTAATCCATTTAAGGATGTCACCTTTGATGCCATGAGCTTCTACCTTTCTAATTAGTCTTTCGTGGGGTACTCTGTCGAAGGCTTTGCTAAAGTCGAGAAATACCACATCATAATTGTGCCCCTCGTCCACTGATTCGAAAACTGATGAAAAGAATGTTAATAGATTAGTTAGGCAAGAACGTCCGCTTGTGAAGCCATGCTGGGAATCATTGATCAATCTGTGCTTCACCAGGTGATTTCGAATAGAGTTTGAAATGATTGCTTCCAGTAATTTGCCTACTATTGATGTTAGACTGATTGGGCGGTAGTTAGAGGATAGTGATCTATCCCCCTTCTTGAAGATCGGTATTACATTCGCTATCCTCCAGGATTCTGGTACTACACCTGTTTTTAAGGACATGTTAAACAACTTTGCTAAGGGCATACTAAGCTCTTCCTTACATTCCTTTAATACTCTGGCAAATATCTCATCGGGACCAGGTGACTTATTAGGCTTTAGTTTGTCTATTTGCTTACTAACATCGTTACTAGTCACTACTATCTCACTTAATTTGTTTTCTTCACTATCTCTGAATAGAGTCGGTGCCTCGGGTATCATGTTTAAATTTTCGCTGGTGAAAACTGTTGAAAAATATTTATTCAAATTATTGCTCATTTCTCCGTCGTTATCAGTGAGCTCGCCGGAGTCTGACCGTATTGGTCCAATCTTTTCTCGTGTTTTAGTTTGGTACATTTGGTAGAATCCTTTGGGCTAGTCCGACCACATTTATTTCCCTTTCTGGATCATTTGTTTAATCTTTCTCTACATTTCCATAAAATTATTTCTCCAGTCATCATTTTTGTCGATCTATTTTATTTTATTTAAAATTTCATTTGCCATCCACTTACTTTTAGCTGCCTTCCTCCAATGTCCTATAAGCATTTCCCTAGTATCTAATATTACTTCTTTGTAATAATTAAATTGTTGTCCTGAAAATCTATTTTTTTTTCAATTTCATATTCTATTTTTGCCCCTATTTAGAGCTTACCTAAATCACATTTAATTTTGTCCACTGAAGGATAAAATCCATCTTCCAGCCATCATATTTGGTTCTTATCAATTCCTTGCACACATCATGAGTAGAAAATCTACCTAAATATGAATTTAATGTTTTGGTTATAGTTTTGTAAATGTATACAGGAACAAAAGGATTAACAGTAAAAAAAAAATAATAATACTGTAAGCAACTAGCATGTACCTTGCTGAGGATCCAGGCAAGCGCATGAGCAGTATTTTATTTAATATTTTGCTCACGTGTAATACAGTATTCCCTTAAAGCTCGCTGGGGTTAGGTAAAATGGACCCGTGAGAAAGCAAAATCCGCGAGCTTTTCATGCCAGTCCCAGGAGTATGCAAAATACATGCAGAATATAAATAGCTATAGGCACACGTATAACAACATTATGTATGCATAAGACAATGTAATAAATATTAAATAACATAAATAAATAAACATACACATGAAGTAACACTGTATGGACATTAGGTCCATACAGTGATAGTAAGTTGTGGTAATGACATTGCAAGGACAATACCACTGAAACGTCAGCTGATCTGGTGCACAGGATGTAAACAATCCCTGTACTGGGCAGTTCCTGGTGAACATGCCCGGTACTGATAAATATTTGTAATGTGTATACCGTAGGTACCTATATGTATGTATAATTATATCCTTTTGCTTTAAATTAGGTACTGTAAATTTTATTAATAATACCAACAAATGATTGATCATTGGTCCATAAAGTGATAGTGAGCTGTGGTAGTGAGAAACATGATACCATATAGCTAGTGACTTGGCTTTGCCAGTACAGTAGGCTATCAAATCTGCAAAAAATCTTTTTCCAAAATACACCTTACAAATTATAGGGTGCGTCTTATGACCTGGGAAATATGGTGCTCTGTACTGTAGTGCTGACTCCTCTTGATCTCTGGCACACAGCCTCAGATTTATTTCATATATTTTCCATGGCAATCTGTGAGTTTCTGAGAGACAAGATTTGAAAATGCGAGCTTTAAGGGAATACTGTACTGTCTGGCTATTATGTAAAAGGTATAAATAACTAAACAGTCCTTATACAGTATAGTATTCATTATTATTTAAGTTTCTGATTACTGTACTATCACAAATTTGATTTGTTTAGTCTATGAATCTTCTTCCGGCAGTAATCACTTACACAACAAAAGAACACACATACAAAAAGTAGATAGTGGCCCTGAGTATTCATGCATGCTTCAGCAATTAAAATAAAGAAAAAAATCACTGAATTACATCTGATTTTAGAAATAATGGACAGTTAAATGACTGTCCAAGCACCAAGTGGTTCAATCCTGTAAAATCAGACCGAACTGTACTGTACTGTATATGCACACTTAAGTGTAAATAACATTCATGGTACAGTACGCCTGGATAATTAGCGGATTTTTATTTTGCGGTCCCCTATTATTCGTGGTTGACATTCTAGATGTACCCAAGAATGTCTGTGGGTAATTTTAAAGTTGCCGGCATATTCGCAGCTGGGACAGGGAGCCATTCGTTCCAGAGACAGTAATTTCTTTTACCTGTATTGTATATTAATCACAAAGTACAAAGTGGACTTGAAGGTAGACTAAACATAATTAATAAACATTTGTTTCAGATTATTTGTGAGAGGATTTTCCCATTACGTGTTTTGCACACGCACGCGCGCGCACACACGTACACACACTACTGTACATATATACAATCAGAAACAAATATATATTGATAATGTTCAGTCTACCCCCAAGTCTGTCCCGTGCTTTGTTATTAATAAAGCATGGAGTGGACTTGAGGGTAGACTCAACATTTTTAATATACATTTGTTTCTGATTATTTGTGAGAGGATTTTACCATTATTATTTATTTGCACGCACACACACACACACACACACACAAACACACTAGGTAAAAAAATACAGTGGTCCCTTGATTAACGAAGTCCAATTAACGAAATTTTGGTGAATGAATTAGCTCCCATAAGGATTTTCAGTTCCATTAACGAACAAAACTTTGATTAACGAAAGCCTTATGAGAAAAACGCTTTGTTGTGCGCATCTACGTTTACATTCGTTTCCAGTGGAGTAAATATCAAGAAGGTTGTGCTCTTGAATATTTTTGCATTTTTTATATTAAAATTATTAGTCATTCTAATTTAATTAACATACAGTGAACCCTCACTTTACGCGGTCAATTGAACCCACGGCGGCCCGCGTAAAGTGAGAAACGCGTAAAGTGAACAACATAACATATGGGATTAATTGAAATAGAGACCGGGCCGACCCCCAAACTCCACTTTTTCAGACACAACACCTACGTTGTAGTAAAAATAACTTCTTAATTTTATGATGGTATGCACACACAAATAATAATTAAGAGAAATATCAATAATATTAGGTTTTTTAACACTTACATTAGTAGAAAAGATGGCTGGGCACACGGGGATGGGGGATTGGTTCCGAGGCAGAGGGCAGATTATTGGCCCTCACTTGTATCAATTGTATCACTATCCACCACAGAGGGTTGCAGGGCCTCTTTGTCAAACCCCTCAAAGTCCATATAAGTCCATATCCTCACTATCATTATCACTATAACTGACATAGGCCGGCTGTGGTGGGTGGCGGGTGAAGAACTCGGTAATGTTTTGATGACTGGGCGACCTTGTGTGCACCCTGCTCGCGCCGCTCTCCGCGTAAAAGGGTACACACACCGCGGAGAGTGAGCATTCCGTGTTCGGCAGGGTACCGGGTAAACGTGGAAACGCGTTAAGTGGGACCGCGTAAAGCGAGGGTTAACTGTATTGATAATATATACAGTACACGGAACAGTTTTTGTGTGCCAATCAGCTGATAATCACCCACCAGTGCTTCTCAGTTTAACTTTGTTTACAGTGCAGTGAACATCCAGTTTGTTGGTCTCTTGAATATTTTTGCATTTTTACATTAAAATTATTGGTCATTCTGAAATTTAGTTCACATAAAGATAATATACAATGCAGAAAGTATTATGAAACGTGAAGAAGGCATTAGAACCAATGCACTCTGTAAAGAATATGGCATGTCATCATTGACTGCCTCTAATATCAGCTGTTTAATATGCAAACAAAGCTGCCAAGAATAAGACATACACACCTCAAAGTAAGTTCAAATATAGTACAGTAGTACCCAGATTTACGCAGTCAATTGAACCCACAGGGTACCGCGGAACGTGAAAACCACGAAAAGTGAACAACAGAACATATGGGATTAATTCCAATAGAGACTGGCCCGACCCCCAAACTCCACTTTTTCAACACAATACCTATGTTGTAGTAAAAATAACATCAAAATTTTATGATGGTATGCTCACACAATTAATATTTAAGAGAAATACAGTCGCCAGGTTAATGTCCATTCAAATAATGGACTCAAATCCCCCCCCCCCCCTCTTCCCAGCTCACTAGCTCCTACCTCTCTGAGAAATGATTGAGTGAAACACTAGATTTTAACTTTTAGTAATAAATAATACCTCAGACTAAAGTTAGGATAATATAATTGACATTTCTGGATTCCTTGCAGGTCAGGGAATATTTTGAATGTAAACTTCATATATTTTGCACAAAAGATAAAATATTTGCTTTGTGTAAACCAAATTATTACACTAGATGATTAGATCTAAAATTTGTATGTCTAATGCAAAATCCATGATGTTTATATTCAAAATGATCATCATATTGTAAGAATTCCAGCAATGTAAATTATATTCTGGCAGGGTAATTTGTATGAATTTTATGAGCTAAAAAAAAAAAAAAAAAAAAATAAAAATATACTTCACTGCGTATATGAGTAGATGCACCGCGGAAAGTGAAAGTCCGGTTCCTTCCAAGGTACCGTGTAGTGTAAATGAGAAATCGCTGAAAGTGAAACCGAAACCGTGTAGCTTTGTAAAGCTACACAGGGTAATACTGTACAGGTATTCTATATTTTTTATTTACTATTATACAGTATACAGTACAGTAGTGTATTTAGTTTATATTTAAGGTTTTGTTAATTCTATTACTGGCATAGAGCACTTTGCATGTACTTTTTCTGTGGGTTGGAACCAATTACCCAATATCCCATTGAAATACAGGGTAATAGATTCAATTAACAAAATTTTTGGTTAACGAACGACTCTGTGGAACCAATTGTATTTGTTAATCAAGGGACCACTGTAATTGTCATAAAGGCAAATGCATTAAGGGAATATACATTTCTTTGTACACAAGTAAAAATGTCCCCCCCCCGGTAAGCAAATGTTATTGGTATTCACAGATTTGGCGATTCGCAGCCATTTTGAGAACCTAACCCCTGCGAATTTGAAGGGCATGCTGTACTGTATATGCACACTTCAGTGCAAATAATACAATCGAACCAAAAATAATGATACAATAAATGACAAAGTAATGCAAAAATAAGCTGCAAAATGATAATTCATGGAAATTAAATAGGAGACAAGACTAGAAATAATGTGAAGAAGTAAAATGCTACTTGTACCATGGTTTTAGAGCAAGACAACAGGTGTTATTTCACAGTATTATGGTTTTAGATGGTCATTAGGACGTGGGTCAGGAAAAGGATAAAATACTTGTAAGGATAGTTCACCAAGCACTTGTTGTACCCACAATGCACAGCTTGGTGACGTCTCTCTTGTAAACACGTATCATCTGGTAACATACGTGTGTGCCAGCGTCTGCACCCAGGACCAGTGTATCAACAATTAAGGTTATTTGTGCAATATACAGGTGCACCAGCAATGCTCAAATCTCAAGTATTACAGATATTACAGATATCCCAGAGATAAGAAAACTTGTGATAAATGCCTATAAGCATTCTGATAAAATAAACACATTAGACTAGCCGAGAACTTGTTTGAAAAGAGTTCATATTTCTTTTGTATCTCCTTAATTCTGGAATGTTTGTCGATATCAGGTGTTTACAGGAAGGTGAGACACTCCTCTTGCTATATGTGGCCAAAAAAGAACTCTGAACATATTTAATAATCTTAAAAATTAAGTTAAGAACACAGGTACAGTAGGCTCTCGCCAATAACGTTTAATAGGTGCCTGAAAAACGCCGTTATTAGCGAAAACGTTATTTGTGTGGCATTAAAATACATGTAAAAAGGGTTTGTTGGTGCCGCCACCCCAAGAATTTCACCCAATTTTTCCCCTTAGAAGCCCTCCTAACACTTTTTGATCACTGAAATAAAAAAGAAGTGTTATTTACTCATCAAAATATAGAGTTTGAGTAATATAACACTTAGCTTGGGGGAGTTTTTGAGGTGATTGTTCCATATCTAAGGGCCGCTAACACTTGCACTGTCTTTCATTCTACAAGCTAACCATTTCACAAGAAAATGCTCTGTTATCACTATCAACCTGTTTCTATCACTTTCATCATTCATAGCTCGCCTCGCATTTCCATCACTACCGAAATATTTCTTAGCCAGCGCAATACTCTTCTTGGTCTCCTCAAAGTTCCTCTTAATATTTCGCACTGTAGACTCAGGACAGTTCAATTTCCTCACAATATCAATGTTCTGTGCACCACTTACAGTGAGCTCAACAATCAGTTCTTTTTCCTTGACCGAGTAGGCACGCTTCTTGTGGCTTTGTCTCTTAGATTTGGGATCTTTTTTCTCATTCACTTTAAAAGTTCCCAGGCGTTCAGCCAGCAAATCATTCCCTCCACCACCTCCCCTAACCCCCACAGGCAAAAATGCAGAAGCCATTATTGATCACCGACCCTAGCAACCACTGGTTATAGAGGAGAAAATCTCACATGTGGGCGCAGCGCTGTATTCCAATGAGCGTGTGTGAGAGTGAGATGGAGCGGACAACTACATCATCAACATGGCGGCAAACAAACGCTATCATTGATGCGCGCGGATGCTTCCCGCAAAATCTCCGTTATTCAAGAGAATCCAGACGTTATTATCGAAAATGGGTATCTATTGTAACTTACCGTTATTGTCGAAAACGTTATTGTAGAAGTCGTTATTGGCGAGAGCCTACTGTACGTGGGTTTCAGGTGTCAACACCGTGCTTGTTTCAAGACGCAAAGGAAGATTTCTTGTGGTCTCTTAATTCTGCAATGTCAACCAATATCAGGTCATCCAGAAGACCATGAGACATTGTTCTTGTCACGTCTGACAACAAAAAAAACAATAACAACATTGCCCAAAATATAAGAAAAACGAAGAGTGACATCACTTAATTCACCGGCGACGATCGTGATGCTTAACGCCGAGAAAACTTGCTATATTTCTTAAGTATATATTGTAAGGCAATATCCAGTTTTCTGGAATACCCTCAGACATTTACTTAGCCATGTCTGGCAAAAGGAAAATATTTGAATTGCTAATAAGCTCAAAAATTGAGTTGCTTCATCCATGCCATCAGCAAAATGTCCAGTGCCCCTCCTGGTGTTTCCTTATAATATTTTGCTATTTTTTCTTTCTTCTTTTTTTGCTATATCATTTTTGGAGGACTGCTCACAGAAATGCCTTAGCCTTATGAGTAGTCTGAAGTTAAGGCCCATGGTATCGAGGGGAAAGTTTTAAATTGGATAAAATCGTGGCTCACAGATAGAACACAGAGGGTCAGCGTAGATGGTGTTAAATCTAAGTGGGGCTGTGTAACCAGTGGGGTTCCCCAGGGGTCAGTACTGGGCCCACTCTTGTTCATAATCAACATAAACGATCTAGATACTGGGATCAGCAGTGACATAAGCACGTTTGCGGATGACACCCAAATAGGGCGACAGATTAATTTAGGGCAGGATGCAAATGTACTACAGGAGGATTTAAATAAACTGTAGGAGTGGTCAGAAAAATGGCAAATGAAATTCAACTCCAGCAAGTGCAGCATACTTAATATTGGAAGAACAAATACTGTCAATGTATACAGCCTTAACAACATCAGCCTAGAGAAGTCGACTTGTGAAAGAGACTTAGGGGTACTTGTAAGCCCGGACCTACGGCCTGGAAAACAGTGCGTTAATGTTCGAAAAATGGCAAACAGAGTATTGGGTTTTATATCTAGAAGTGTAAGTAATAAGAGTGAAGAGGTCTTATTGCAACTATATCTTGTGCTAGTCAGGCCGCACCTCAATTATGCCATTCAGTTCTGGTGCCCTTATTATAGAATGGATATCAATTCACTGGAGTCGGTGCAGAGAAGAATGACGAAAATGATTCCGGGACTTAGAAACCTTCCATATCAAGATAGGTTAAAGAAACTAAACTTGCATTCCTTAGAAAGATGAAGAGTGCGGGGAGATATGATAAAAGTATTTAAGTGGGTGAAAGGAATCAATATCCGAGCAGGACAGGACTCGTAGCAAAGGATTTAAGTTAGATAAGTTTAGGTTGTGGAGGGAGATAGGAAGAAACTGGTTCACAAATAGGGTGGTGGACGAGTGGAACAAGCATAGCAACTTTGTAGTAAGTGCGGGAACACTGGAAAGTTTTAAAAGGAGGCTACGTAGATTCATGGATGATAGAGAGTGGTAGTAATTCTCGACAGGAGCTGCCATGCACAGGCCAACCGGCCTATTGCAGACTCATTTTCTTATGTTATGTTCTAAAAAATGAAGCAAATGTCAACCAAGGCAAGGCCGTAGTCCTTGGTCACCCCCTGGTCACTATGGGTAGCGTGATGGAGCTGAAGTTTATTTCACATTACAGCAGTGTGTCCTTACTGTTTATTGTCCTAGGGTCGGGTAAGAAAGGGATTTGATGTAAAGTGTGGAAATACCTCACGTGCTATTTTCACTAACGTGAGCAAATACTCACTTTGTATTTGTTTCATAAAAAATACAGTAATGGCCCATTCTTTTATTCATTTATATTACGTTTACAATAAATTTGTAAAATTTTAGTAAGAGACTTTGTTTATTCCAAGTTCTGTGAAGGTAATAATCCCTACAATTTACAATTACTTTAAGTTGTACTGAAGAACCTAGATATGTTATCATTATTGTTCCAAAACAATTTCATGAACCATCAAACAAGCCAAGGGAGGATTACACCCTACAACACATCCTGTATCTGTCCTTGGTTTATCAGAGCCGTTTATTAGGGGATTAAAGGTCAGGAGACACATTACCTGGTGTAGTGCGGGGACCAACAGCTGATCCAGCCTGACCCAGCCTCTACCTCACCCCGGCCCTCACACCTACACCCACCCACACTCCAACACTCATGCCTTCATCCTCCCAGAAATAAAACCAACTCCATATACTGAGAGAATAATCACTATACAATACCTGAAGCAGCTAGAAATAGATAATAAAATGCATGTAAACAATCCTTGCTGGTGGCCTGTCGTCTTGCAATGTCGTTATGTCTTTGGCCAGTATTTCTTATATATCACTATTATATCAAACAAAAAGGATTAATATTTTGTATTATATATTTTTTCATTAATATTTATTTAGTAACTTTCAACAATTCGATACGGACGAATTTAACACATTCATCCGGTAAATAAGTAATAGCCATAAAACATATTATAAAACATTATTTCATTGTAAGTTTTATACATCGTGTCAAGGAAATTTTTAATGATAACACAAAATTTAGTGAATCACATCGTTAATATAGTTGGTAGAGGCGGCCACAGGAGGTGATGGTGTGTGTCTCCATTACTCATCACCTCGAAGCTTAACTCTTGAGTGATGGCGCTGGTCAGGGCTGCCAGGACTCTTACTACCTCGACCATAGGTAAGCCTTTGGGTTTAGAACAGGACATCAATGGAAATGTCTTAAACGTCTATCTTTAGCTAAAATACACTCAATGTTTATGTATCGTGAATGATAATGTATACAGTATGGTCAGTGGATATTTTGCCATAACCTGGGTGATTTATAACTCTGCTCTACCATGAGTGTGCTCTGATTGGTTAATTGTCCATTACCGTGACCATGACATCATTTATTTCGCCCTGAGTCGATCGTTGTGCAGCTGTAAACATACCTAACCATATTTCTGTTGTCCATAGAACCTGACCTAACCAACCAAAGAAACCTACCTAACCTAACTTCCTAGCCAGGAGGTGGATGCCCCCCCCCCCCCCGCCGTCATATTAAATAGAAAGTACTTAGCCAATCAGAGCACACTCACGGTAAAATAGTGTTAGTAGGAACTTAGCCAGTCACGGCAAAATATCCCATTACGTAATGTATATATGGAATCATTATATGTAGGTTTTACTGAATGACTACTTACGAGTATGTCGATTAACTCATCAGAATCATTGTGCCGTTTCACTGACCTCCATGCTAAATGGTTAAGCACATAACAGGCTACAAAAAAAATTCATACGCCAGCCAAAGAAACCTACCTAACTAGTCAGACCCCTCGCCATATAAAGCAGAAAGTACTTATTTTGATATCTGGTACAGTTGGGGAAATGTGTTCCTACACCGTTGTGGTAACCCGTCTCTAAACAGCAACTTTGCAGTAGTAGTATCACTACTTATAAATTAATGGGTATTTGTTGTGTAACGACTGACGTGATTGGTGGATAGGTTTGCTTTACTGTAGAACTAGGTCATATGGGTTGCCCATTTGGAGACACGGGTTACCACGGGGTGTAGGAATACATTTCCGCAACTGTACCATTGAAAACAGCTTTGTTGAAGCATCATGGTGTAATTTTCCATTTTTAGTGGACGTAAGAGTGCTCAAACTGAGTGGCTTGGTTGTTGCACTGAAACAAACAAAGAGCTGATGACAACACGCGCCGACATGGTAGGTTTTTGAGGGGAATATTTAGGGTTAATACTGTAATTAATTTCTTCACATACAAGTAATATAAAGACATCATTTTAGTGGCATTTAACAGTTTTTAACGGTGTTTTATCCCGCAATATTCATTACAAACATGCACAATAGGACTAGCATAAGAGTAGCCACTGTGAAAAAAAATTGTGATATTTTGGAACTTGGAAAAAGTCTTTATTTTACTTTAGGTATTAATTTAGTTTTGGTCATCCGGGGAAATCTTCGGAATTTAATCCCCACCAGAAAGGGGGGGTCTGGGGGAAGCCCCTTGTTGGGTTAGATATAGTTCCTGGGTTCTGTGACTAGGTTTGGTTGGATATCTAATTACAGGGATGACCGTAACTAAACTTTTACTTTACTGATTGGTGTGTTAGTAACATCTCTGTTCCACACTTGTTGGCATGTACTAGCTCCATAACTTACAGTAGTATCTGTACTTGCTCCAGTGTTGGTCAAGTCTGGTCTTGAATGAGCTCACACTCGGTGCCGTCAAAACTTTCTTTGGCAGGTTATCCCAAAAATTCACAAGTCTTATTCCAAAAATGGGTAATAGTTTAGACAAGTTGTGTGTCTTAACTACCTACTGTAGGACATTTCACCATTGGACCTGAATGCTTTCTAACCTGTGATATCACTTGTAGTAGTAGGCAGCTACCAAACAGGGAGGTACTACTGCCTGGGATGATATTGGAAGCATTATGTGTTGTCTGTTGGTAGACCCTGCTGTCATATGGCATCACAAAAATTGTGGCCAAGTCCCAGGTTGCTGATCTGACTTTCTGCCTCATTTACACACAATTGCAGGGTCTCAATTGTTTCTCTAACTATTGACAACACAACATACATACAGTATATTGTTTCTCACTATTGATATATATATTTTTTGTATTATTTATGGATCTGTTATTATTATTATTATTACAGTATTATACAGTATAATTTTTAATTTTTTCTATTATTATTATTATTTTCCTTTAATATAATTGTTATTTATTTTTATTAATTTTATTACTACATGTATCCTTATTCTTATCATCATCATCATAAATATTATTATTATTTTACATGTATTATATTTTCGTCCCCCAGGCCTTGATGTGGGTCATTAAAAATGACCTTTGCCCGTGTGGGCTAATGCCTGTAAAAAAAATAAATAAATAAATGAATAACATTTTTATGTTTTATCTGCAGAAAGGATTCCAAAACCCACCTGCCATCTCCATTGTGAACATAAGAATGGGGGAAACTGCAGCAGGCCTATTGGCCCATACTGGGCAGTCCCATTTACACCCAACCCCTATCGCTCATATATCTATCCAACCTATGTTTGAAGCTATCCAGCGTATTTGAGTTAATGATGATGTTTGGTACTTGTTCCACTCATCCACTACTCTGTTTCCAAACCAATGTTTACCTATATCGTGCCTAAATCTAAATTTGTCTAATTTAAAACTATTGTTACGAGTTCGCTCCTGATTGGATATTTTAAGTACCTTTGTAATGTCACCTTTGTTTAGCCCTGACTTCCATTTATACACCTCGATCATATCGCCCCTCACTCTACGTCTCTCGAGGGAGTGCAAATTAAGGTGCTTTAACCTGTCTCTGTACTCAAGGTTCCTAATGCCCGGGATTAGTCTTTTCATTCTCCTCTGAATTCTTTCTTGGGATTCTATATCCATTCTGTAGTGCGGTGACCAGAATTGAACTGCGTAATCCAAGTGAGGTCTCACAAGCGCAAGATATAGTTATAGGATGACCTCACTAGTCTTGTAACTAACACTTTTTGTATAAACCCAAGTACAGTGGGGTATGCTATAACGAATCTAATTGGTTCTAGAACCTTGTTTGTTATAGCATTCGTTCGTTATAGGATTAATCTGTTCCAGGCCCCCAAATACAACCACTTAGCACTGAAAAATATAATATAAAATTGTAAAAATTGTAAGAAAGTGCATAAATATGCATCTAAACCCCTGAAATAAAGAATATCATTAATATTTGTAATAAAAAAACAATAAATTAGAAAAAAAAAAGAAAAAAAAATTAAATAATGTTCGTTGTAGGAGTTTCGTTCGTTATAGCATTCTCAATTTTATAGGTAAAACCGTTCGTTATAGGAATATTCGTAGTAGGATCCGTTCGTTATAGCATACCCCACTGTACTTTGTGAGCCTTGTTTCGAGCAAATACACATTGTTTACTTGGTTTAAGATTATCATGACTACTAGATATTTCTCACAGTCGTATTAATCTATAACATCATTGTTCATCTGGTATCTGGTTTCTCTGTTTACATCTCCTAGACTAAGTACTTTACATTTGTCCACATTGAATTGCATCTGCCATTTTTCAGGCCATTCAAAAAATTGTATTGTTTTCCTGTAATTTTGCAGAATCCATGTCAGATTAAATTAATTACTTGCCCTATTTTAGTGTCATCAGTGAATTTACTTATGTTGCTGTCTACGCTGATATCTATGTCGTTTACATATACAGTATATATAATAAATAATAATGGTCCAAGTGCTGAGCCTTGGGGTACTCCACTATTGACGTTACTCCAATCGGATTTACTGCCTTTAATGCTCACTCGCTATTTCCTGTCTTGTAACGCCCTAATCCATTTTAGAATATCTCCTCCAATGCCATGAGCGTCCACTTTTCGTATTAGTCTTACGTGGGGGACTCTGTTTAAGGCTTTGCAAAAGTCAAGATATACCCGTCGTCCAATGATTCGAAAACAGCTGAAAAGAATGTTAATAGATTAGTTAGACATGAACGCCCACTTGTGAAGCCATGTTGGGAATCATTGATCAACTTGTGTTTCTCCAGGTGGTTCTTTTCGCACAATATAACTGCTGTATTTTAGGTAAGGTAAATTTGATATTACAGCATCGGTCACTCATATTTTGCTCCAAGAGAATTTGTCCTGCACTGTACTCATATACAGTACTGCACTACTGTATGCTGATTTTAAAGTCATGGGACAAAAGTACAGTAAGTTAGGTTTTAAAGTAGAGTAAAAATATTGGGGTAATTATGAAAGACATTATGTTCACTGATATTAAACTAGATCTTTAAGGTTTCTTGAGTTAAATTTCAATCAAACTTTAATTTAGTTAACATGTGAAGAGGAATTTATCCTAGACTGCTGTGTTTCTGACTTCATTAATTTATTGCAGAAAGACGTCTACAGCTTAGTAGCTTCCAGCAGGCTTGGAAAGATCGTGGCAGAGAGGAGGCCGTGGTTGTAACTGATGATGGGAACACTATTGTGTGTTGGCATCCTGAACCTCAAGTGCCATATGAAATGACTAAGGTACTGTATGTGTATTGCAGAATAGCATTTGTCTTGAACTAGGTGAGTTTAGGTCTGTTTGTATAACTATGATATACTGAAATGTACTGTAGACAAATTTATGGTACAGTACAGTATATGATTGTTTTGTGTATTCAGTGGCTTGAAAACAGTCTCAAATAATTTATAAATATGCAGCATAAAATAGATCTGAAATTAAGTTTTGTTGAATGTGGTGTGTTTGTGAACAGTGTAATAAGTTAGTAGAATTTTGGTAGTACAGAGTACTGTATACAGAGAAGAAGCTTGGATATCTGAGGTGATGAATCAGTGGATGATCTTGCTTGTATTTTAATGAGGTGTGATGAAAAATATTCTGGTAATGGCAGTAAATTGTGTCAGCTCTTCACATTGTTGTTTTTATTTGGGTTTATGAATGAGCTAGGGTAATGGTAGAAAAAGTATACATAATACCAATATTAGAGTTTGAGATTAATTTTTTGATTAAGCACTAGTACTTCTCCTCTTGCTTACTCAAGGGAAGAAGGGGTTAAGTGTTCATACAGCCCCCTGTGATGTCAGTTACAGTTAGGGTGGATTTGATATTTACTCCAATTATACTAGTCTTCCAAACTTACCCATCACAGTGTCTCTTTAAAATGAGAGACACTTTGTACAACAGTTGCCTTTCTGGAGGCTAGAAACTGTTCTTGAACTAAGTTGATTCAATCAACACATGCCATGACAGGGAATTGATGCAATGTTTTAATGAGAGAAATGGATATGATTATTTCTGAGAGCTGCATAATAATACAAAAATATTCTTAGTCAATTCTGCAATTTCTGTCTAGTCATAAAAGCAGATGATTTCATGGATGTAGAGACATACATACCGGTATATTGTGTGAACACACACACATGGAAAGAAAAGTTACACAAGAGGAATGTCTTTTTTCCTACCATTTCAGCCATTACCCCAGACAACTCAAGAATCAGACTCAATATTGAAAGTTCAGTACAACAAGGAAATGAAGCATTTGTTCCAGAAGAAGCATCCATTTTTCATCAACAAGGATCTCCGGGAACTCACTTTTACTACAAAGCATCGATGGTTCCCAAGGTGAGGAAGACTAAGCATTCATTATAAAAATCATTGTAGAATATATTACTACAGTATTGCGAGAAATAATGTTGGTTCATGATAATGCTAAAGTTCACTCCTTTTGTTACACATCTGTTACCATGATCCATTCGACTACCTGTGTAGAACTCAGTTGTTTGTACTGAACTGTAGTTCTTAGCAAGTCATTCAGTTTTGGGGAAATTACCCTCACCCTTATAATTTTATTTAGTAATACATTAGATTTATATCAGTCAGTTAGCTCTCTCCTTTGTTAATATAATGAAAGGAATATAAACTTTACAAAAGTTTGATTGTTTCCTCTAAATTAGTTCAATTGTCAAAAGCATGTTTTTTTTTATTACATGATTCCCCTTGTATTATCCTTCTCTGTACAATGTATTAAGTTTTCTTTACACAGATAATTTGGTTAAACTAGTACAGTACAGTATATGAGGTATTGCAACTACCAAGGGCAAGCTGACAAAAACAATGTTTTGTGAAAACCACATTGGATTTTTTAACTATTTTAGTTATTACTCAAGCAAATTTTTATTGAATTTCGTAATTTGTCTTATTTTGTAGGTTTGGGGTAATAAATCATGAATATGTCTGTGAAAATTTTACAACATAACGTAATATGCCTGATTGTTAATGGTAAAAACTACCTGTACAGTAGTAATACAAAGTAATAAAATATTTTATGAGATGGATTTACAATTTGCTGAACTTTAATGAAGATATCAAAAACAGTCAAAATAGGTAATAATGAAAACAGTCATGTAGACATGGTGAAGTGCACCGTAATATAAGCCTTAATTTGATGGGGGGAAAGGGTAAGAATCCTGTGTTCCTGGGTCGCACATGACACGTTCCTTGATAAGAGAGAGGAATTTTAAACACTACTGAAGGTACATTAACCTGATATTGGAGTTGTAGAACAGGAGAATCGACCCAAAGAAATGTGTTCAATAAATAGCTACCGGTACTCCCTGACTTACAATCACCCGGACTTACGACTGCCTCATTTGTACCAAAATTTTGTCATTCTATTTTATTTTCCTATGTCAGTTGATATTAATACTGAAGCGGGGCCTTCTCGGATGGGTCCCACTGGTCGGGAAGGTTGTGGACCCCAGGGCCGACCTGATCATCATCAAGCTACTGGGGCCTCAACTGACGCCACTACGGTTGCTGGAGGATCGGCTTTTTTCACGCTTCATTTTTCCAACATTCGCGGACTGAGATCCAATTTTTCTTCTGTGGAACACCATCTATTAACCTCTTCCCCCGATCTCTTACTACTCTCCGAACTTCAACTGACCAAAGCAGCTTCACCCAAACCTTTTCAAGTCTCTAACTACAACCTTTATACCTACTTCCGTTCTAAGGGAGGTGTATGCACCTACTGCAATACACGTACACCTATAGCCCGACTCACGGATCTTGAATCTCCCCTTTCTGATGTCATCTGGCTCAAAATATCTCTACCTACTGTGACTATTTTTCTTTGTTTCCTATACTGTTCTCCCAACTCTACCTACTATTTCGAACTCTTTGACTATCTCACTTCTTGCCATGAGTCGTTGCTATCCACACACCCCAACACCGAGATCCTCTACCTAGGGGATTTCAATGTACATCACAGAGAGTGGCTTGGCTCTGCAAGGGATGACCCAGGTGGAGCTGAGGCACTCTCTTTTTCCTTACTTAATGATTTGGAACAAATAATCAAACACCCTACACGCGTTCCTGATCGACACGATCAACTTGCTAACATTCTTGATCTTTGTTTTACCTCTAACCCCCTCACACTATTCATACTCAATTTTTGCCCCCTTAGGGTCTTCTGATCACAACCTTATTTCTATTAAATCAAACTGGGCACGACCACCTCCCCCACCCCCCTCTAAACATCAACTATGGCACTATCGGAGGGCAAGCTGGCAATCCTTGCAAGAATTCTTCACCGACTTTCCTCGGGATGAATGTTGCTTTTCCACTCGGTTGCCTCAGTATGTGCTGACAGCATTGCTGGGGTTATACAGGGCGGTATGAGTGCATTTATCCCATCTTCTACCAAAACTTTCACATTACAATCATGGTTTGATCGCTCCTGCTCTCTTGCTTGCAGGGTGAGAGATAGGGCATATCGAGCTATGAAACTATCTCCTTCTCCTATTACCCACACCTCTTTCATTACTTCTAGGAATCGTTGTAAGGCTATTCTTCGTAGGGCCAAGCGGAATTTTATTAAAAGAAAGACTGCTGTCCTGACTAATTCTTCCTCTAGTAAATCCTTCTGGTCCTTTGCTAAAAACATCTGTAACAACTTCTGCATGCCTTCTTTTCCTCCCCTCTTCCGTCCCAATAACTCTATAGCCAACTCTCCCCCTGAGAAAGCCAACCTCTTTGGCACCTTATTCTCCTCTAATTCCACCTTAGACGATTCCCACTCTGCACCTCCTACTGAACCTATGCACTTTCCTATAATCTCCACTCGCAGGGTTGCCGGTGTGTTATCCTGGTTGGATGTGAGTAAGGCGCATGGACCGGACGGAATACCCCCTCGTGTTCTGAGGGAGTGTGCTGAAGCCCTGGCCCCTGTGCTTGCTCGCCTCTTTCGCCTTTGCCTCAAAAAGAAAACTTTTCCTTCTTCTTCGAAGCATGCTTTGGTTCAGCCCATCCCGAAAAAGGGTGACCATTCTAATCCCTCTAACTATCGCCCCATTGCCCTAACTTCATCCCTCTCTAAGATTTTCGAAACTATCTTGAACTCCCATTTTCTCCATCACCTTGAACGCCTTTCTCTTTTGTCGGATCACCAGTATGGCTTTCGCCAGGCAAGATCTACTGGTGATCTGCTCTCCTATTGCACCCATCTTTGGTCATCTTCTCTTAGGGATTATGGGGAAACTTTTGTCGTGGCCCTCGACATCTCCAAAGCATTTGACAGGGTATGGCACAAGTCTTTGCTATCTAAACTTGCCTCTTTTGGTTTCTCTCCCCCACTTTGTTCTCTCATCTCGAGCTTCCTTGAGAATCGATCCATGGCAGTTGTTGTCGAGGGATCGATTTCTCGCTCTTTCTCTACCAATAGTGGCATCCCACAGGGTTCTGTTCTTTCACCAACTCTCTTTCTTCTTTTTATCAATGATTTACTTCACACTACAACTAATTCTATCCATTCTTACGCCGATGATTCTACTCTTCCTCACATTTTCCCCTTCCTCCTAACTCTCAAACTAGATATGTTTCTAGAACTGATATCATTACTTCTATCAACGCAGATCTGTGCAGCATCTCTGAATGGAGAGATACAAACTTGGTTAAGTTCAATCGTAACAAAACTCAATATTTACCAGTTACACTTTGTAAAGTAGACAATCTCCCACCAATTACATTTCAGGATGCTATCATCCCCCCAAATTCTGAAATAAATATGTTAGGCCTCACCATTTCCTCCAATATGTCCTGGAAATCACACATCCTTAGTATAACTAAAGCTGCCTCCTGAAAGTTGGGAATGCTGTACAGATGCCGCAGCTACTTCACTCCTGAGCAGTTGCTCCAAGTATATAAGGGATTCATTCGTCTTAACTTGGAGTACTGCTCTCATATCTGGGGTGGCTCTTCTTCTGTCCAACTATTAGATAGGGTGGAATCAAAGGCATTTCGTCTTATTAACTCTCCTCCTTTAGTCGACAATCTCTCTCCCCTTTCTCTTCGCCGCAATGTTGCTTCACTCTCTCTCTTTTACAGGTACTTTAACGGGCAATGTTCAGGGGATTTGGCATCCTGTGTACAGCAGGTAAGGCCGTGGGCTCGTAACACACGTCTTGCCCGCGGTGCCCACCATTTCTCTGTGGATATCAGTCACACGAGAATAACCCGTTATAGTACCTCCTTCTTTCCTCACACAGCCAAACTGTGGAATGCTCTGCCTTCTTCTGTGTTTCCATGCTCTTACAATCTGTCTCACTTTAAAAAGCTGGTTTTCCGGCATCTTCGTGGTGTAGATTAATACAGTATAACCTTTTTTTTTCTATATTTTCAATTTCTTTCCGTCCCCCCCCCCCCCAGGCTCCGTTGTGGGTCGTTTGACCTGTGCCCGGGGTTGGCTAATTCCCGTAAAAAAAAAAAAAAAAAAAAAAATTCTTGAGCTTGCAAAGTCTGCCTCTCGCCCTAGGTTTTATGATGATACCAAAGTCCGATCATACCACATTGTTTATAACAATTAACTAAACATTGCTATCATAGGATTGCTGATATTTTTTATACGTGTCATATTATTGTTTCAAAAATCATTTCTGCTTTTGCTTCTTTGTGCCAATTCCATGTAAGGAAACGGATACTTTAAATACTGTACTCTATTTGTAATATGACTTGTAACACATTCATATTTCTGCAGACAATGTATGCTGGTAACTGTACAGTACTGTACTTTTGGGGGGGGGGGGGGGGGGGGGTTCTATACCTTCTTCATAAATGATTATCCGTGGTCTGCATTGTCAACAATTTATATTTCCTGTCACAATAGTATTTTGTGCCTCAATTCATATCGGTGATCTTACCACTAAAGTCTTCGGGGAAAATAAGTACAGTATACCTGCATTTCCTACAGGTTTGATATTGGCCCTGTAATTGGTCTCTGAAAAATATATACTGTACATGTTTTTGATATATTGTTATAACATCCAGGTTTTAAACTATGGTATGTTGTTATTCTAAAAGTGAAACTACATTTTATTAAATTTGAATTATTTTTTTCAGACCAGAGAAGCGCTTTGCCAAGAGGAATCCTCCTCGAGACAGAGAATATTTATGATTATGAAATTCCAGAGGATATTAGAACAGTCTACTCTTCTCTTGCAAATAAAAAAAAAAGTACAATCCATTAATAACTTTAATGACATTGCTCCTATACTTATGAACGAGGTACATTCCTGAGGCTTGTTTGTAAGTCCAACTTTACTCTGGACACCAAACATATTTTAAAACATTTAAAGATTACAGATATTTAGTACAGCTATACTCGTAAAACCTGGCTCACTCTTCTCCTCTCAGGTAATGTTTGTTCTATCTGGTATTTTCTTCAAAATAATCCAGTCTCATCCACATTAAACACCTGTTCTAGCAGGTAACCCCCCTCAGTGATGATGATTGTATCTCTGAAAGTTTATAAGTTGAACCTTCTTAAGTAGAGGAGCACCTGTATACATTTCTTTGCACACAAGTAAATATGTAATCCCCCCCCCCCCCCCCAAAGTCAGCAAATATAATTCGTGGATTCGCGACCACTTTGAGAATCTAAATACGGTGAATTTTAAGGGCATGCTGTACTATGTACTTAGAAAGAGAGATACTGAAACTATTTCACTGTGTAAATATTTATTAATAAAAGATTTGAAGTAATGTACAAGAATTTTATTTAAATACTCATGAACCATGCATAACTCCCATGAAACTGTACACTGACGTGGGCATCTGGAGAACAATAGCGGTACTCCAGCATACAAATCGAACTAAGGCAATTATCAATTCATGTCCTATTTATTCCTTACACAACTAGTTTGCTCTCTGCTTTATTACAGATTGCTGAAAAGAAAAAAGATAAATTTTAGATTATCACACAAACACTTATGAGACAAACTAAGAATAAAAAAAAAAATAGTGCACAGGTTCTCAAGTGCCATACAACCACATTGCATTTTATTAAGACAGTAAATAACTCAAAATACGAATAAGAATTAAATTTGTTAATTTGTATTTATTGAAGGGAAAAAATCATGTGTTTTAAGTATTGAGTAGATGTGTCAGCATATAGAAGTGAGTAAAGACATGAACCACAGAGGACCTGCAGGAAAGAAAGTACTGTAATGGGTCAAATGAAAAATGTGTAAAGAGAAATGACCATGGCAAAGATGGATGGATGAGCTGTTATTATCTGGGTGTGAAGCATAGGCTCTTCATATATCAAACAAAGCAACAGCAATGGTATGCTTGAGGGCAATATGTAAGTAGCTACTTAAGGATGCAGAGAATAAGTAGTTCCATACAGAAATAAGATGTTAAATAATGAAATACTGAGTTAGCTAGTGGATCTGGGACTGCTCAGTCAGTGTGAAAATATTAAGAGAATTGGAAGTGAGTGCTTGGTTAAGTATACAGTGGTCCCTCGATTAAAGAACACAATTGGTTCCACAGAATCGGCTGTTAACCAAAAATTTCGTTAACTGAATCTATTATTTCAATGGGATATTGGGTAATTGTTTCCAACTCTCAGAAAAAGTATACATATAAAGTACTGTATACCGGTAATAGAATTAAAACATTAAATATAAACTAAATACAGTACTGTACTGTACAGTATACAGTAAAGCCTCCGATAACAACGGTTCGACCAACAACTTTTCATATTCAAAACCCTAGTTAATTTAGGACCCAATTCAATTTACATCCTTATTTCATTTGTATTTACGATCAAAATATAATAAAAAAATAAAATTACATTTTCATATAAATAATAACTAAATCCCAAAATGTATTAAAAAAAAAAATTACTGTAAAAAAAATTAAGAGCACCTTGCACAAAGAAGATGCCTTGCTAATGAGTGGTAAACAACAGTCGGAGCTTGGCGGGCCTTTTGTTTTCACGCATCTGGAACAGGAACAGGAGAAAAACTTTCCCAAGTTTCTTACAGAATTTTTGCATCCCTATTCAACATGAGCAAGAGAGCAAGTGATGATAGTGTTGGTTCAAAAACTAATAGGAAGTGTATAAGCTTAGCCGAGAAACTGGATGTGTTAAAGCGATATGAAAAAGATGAGAGGTCTGTGGATATTATATGGAGCAAGCAATGAACATATTTTCTGAAGTGGAGCATAAACAAAAAAGCATTAAAATTTAAATAAATGCAAATGACCTCTACATAAAGATGTACAGGTAGTCGTTGACTTACGACCTATGCGACTTACGTCTGTTCGACTTTACGACCGGCGGTACGACAGTTTTGGCCCCAGCCTCCTGGCGCTGCCGGGAGCTGGAGCCGCGCGCATCCCCGCGCTCAATTACAAACACGCAGTGATTTACTTAAACCTGACGACCGTAACAATAATGAACAGAGAAAATGTTGATAAAATATGACTTAAAGATGATTATATTATCATTACACATTATAATATACGTAAGGTAATTAAATTGTACTGTAGTATGCAGTGATTTACTTAAACCTGACGACCGTAACAATAATGAACAAAGAAAATGTTGATAAAATATGACTTAAAGATGATTATATTATCATTACACATTATAATATACGTAAGGTAATTATAACATAGGCCGACTTACGACCAGATCAACTTAGGACCGGGCGGCCGTAACCAATCTAGGTCGTAAGTCGACGACTACCTGTATAATGAGAAAAGAAAGCAGCTGTGCAAGGTTTTTTCAACAGCTTTATTCGAAGGCCTAAACCATCAACTTCGGCTACACCATCAAATTCAGCATCACAAGCAGCTTCAGCAACAACTTCAGGTTCAGCAACAGTTTCAGCAACAGCTTTTTGAAAAGCTACAGCTTCAGCCAGAGTTGAACCTGACGACTTCGTCATCTGAGTAAAAACTCGCACAATGTTCATTGGCTGTCCTTATGTTTTAGACTTTACCACCAATGGGGAGTAGAATTTTTGTTTTACATTCGTAAATATTATTTAAACATATACGAACAGTAAATAAGTGTTGCTTTCATATTCATATGTAGAGAAATGATGATAAGTTTTTGCATGTACTGTACGCACTTACTGTTCATACTTTGGCGTTCCCAATCGTCTCGCTTTATTTCTTTACCATTAGTGGTTAGCTATTTCGTGTTTCATTTAACATTAAATAATATTACTTAAAACATACATACAGGTAATCAATTTTTTTTTTAATTAAGTTCACTACAGCTACAACCAGGGTCTTATTTTCTTCAATTTCTTATGTATAACCATCGTCACTCACGAAAACAATGAAGTCTTGTCTCCTCGTGTATGTTTTAATATTCTTTAATTTTCTTTAACATCAGTGGTTACTTCTACTGTACAACAAATAACATTAATTAACACAAACATATTTTTTACATTAATTTTACTACAACAACAACCAGGGTCTTGTTTTCTTCAGTTTCAGGTGGATAACTGACATTATGGGTGTAAACACTGACAATAATGCCGTCTCTTATCCTCGTGTGTTTTAATATTCTACGTATTATTAATTAATTGTATTGTTAATTTCGCATATATAAAGATTAATTCAATCAAATAAAAATTCAGCAATAAACAATAATGAATCTTTTGTACCTATTCTTAAAAAGATATATGACGCGGTATCCTTAAATGCGCACATACGGTATATTTTGGCGCTAATCTATCTCTTTTTTTCTTTGCCATTAGTGGTTAGCTACTTCTATTGTTCCATTTATTAACATTAAATAACATTACTTAAAACATATTTATTCATTTTTTTACATTAACTTTACTACGGCTACAACCAGGGTCATATTTTCTTCATTTTCTCGTGTAGAACTATCGTCCCGGGCTGCAAACATAAACAAAAACAATGGCGTCCCATCTCCTCTTGTGTGACCCTATTATTATTAATTTACATTGTATAAGGTGCATTCAGAAACATTATTTAAAGATTATAGTTTGCAATTTTCATTAATTTTATTGTTTTGGGGGGAAGAGAGGATAAAAAGCCACACAAAAAATATGAAAAGGTCACACTTGGGAACGCATCTCATTATTATTGCTTTATTTTAATGGTTATTAATGATTCACCTTACACTGCAATATTGGAGGACATATTAAAGTCATTATTCGAGGCTTTACTGTACTGTACAATAATAAATAAAAAACAATAGAATACTGTATTTTAACTTACTTTGAGGTGTGTACAGTATAGTCTCGATTTACGCGATTTTGTTTACACGTTTGGTCATTTACGTGGTGCCTTGCCAGGATGAAATGTTTGAATTACGCGGAAAATTTCATCATTTACGCGGCGAGCAGCTGGAGAGGTCCAAACTCGCCGCGCCATTTTGTATTCACGCGGTCCATGCTTCACCATACGCGGGAAGCGGCGCAGGCAGGGTACGCACAAGGTCGCCCAGTCATCAAAACATTACCGAGTTCTTCACCCGCCACAGCCAGTGATAGTGAGGATATGGACTTTGAGGGGTTTGACAAAGAGGCCCTGCAAGCCTCTGTGGTGGATAGTGATACAATTGATACAGGTGAGGGCCAATAATCTGCCCTCTGCCTCAGAACCAACCCCCCATCCCCGGGTGCCCAGCCATCTTTTCTACTAACGTAAGTGTTAAAAAACCTAATTTTATTGATATTTCTCTTAATTATTAAATGTGTGTGCATACCATCATAAAATTAAGAAACTATTTTTACTACAACGTAGGTATTGTGTCGGAAAAAGTGGAGTTTGGGGGTCAGCCCAGTCTCCTTTACAATTAATCCCATATGTTCTGTTATTTCGTTTACGCGTTTCTCGTTTTACGCGGACCTCCACGGGTTCAATTGACCGCGTAAATGGAGACTATACTGTATGTCGTATTCCCGGCAGCTTTGTTTACATATCAAACAGCTGATTGTAGAGGCAGTTAATGATGACATGCCATAATCTTTACAAAGTGCATTGGTTCTAATGCCTTCTTCATGTTTCATAATAATTTCCATACTGTATATTACATTATGTTAACTAAATTTCAGAATGACCAAGAATTTTAATGTAAAAATGCAAAAATATTCAAGAGACCAGCAAACTTGATGTTCACTCCACTGTAAACAAAGTTAAACCGAGAAGCGTTGGTGGGTGATTCGATCAGCTGAAGGGCACACAAAAACTGTTCCCTGTTCTGTATATATTATCAACATGTTCACTAAATTTCAGAATGACCAATAATTTTAATTCAATAAATGCAAAAATAAACAAGAGCAAAACTTCTTGATATTTACTCCACTGGAAATGAATGTAAACAAAGAACCAATTACTATATTGGCAGACTAGCTAATCAGCTGATCAGCTTATACCCACAACAAAACGTGTTTCTCATAAGGCTGTTGTTAATCAAAGTTTTGTTCGTTAATGGAACTGAAAATCCTCATGGGAACTAATTCATTAACTGAAATTTCGTTAATTGAACTGTTCGTAATCGAGAGACCACTGTACTGTACATTAATTCAAAAAGTTCAAAAGAGATACAGAGAAAGACCGAAAAGGAGATGGAAGAATGGAGTGAAGGACACATTAGAGGTATGGGAACATACTTCCATGAAGAAGCAGAGCAGAGAGCATGGTGTTGAGGGATTTTTAAGGAAGGACCTGCTGTTGTTGGGTGAAACCGGTTTTTACCGAGGAAAAAGGTTCAATAGATTTGTTGTCGTGTTGTGGAAAGGGAATACCACAGCTGAACACATCATCTACAGTGTTAAGAACAAGTGAATGATAATTAAAGAAGGAAAGAAATTAACATGAACTTGTTAATGGCTTGAAAAGGTTAAAAAAAAAAAAAGAATATACCTGTACAGTATACTGTACATTATATATAGAGTACTATTTACTCAAAAGGACTTGTTGACCCCCTGTAATACCAATATTTACTGATACTCACAACAAGTTAACAATATTTTCAGTATTAAGATTATACAACAAAGTAAAACTTAATCTTTTTATTTAATAATTTCACATAATTCTTACCAATCGTGATAAATCCACACACTGAGTAAAATTCTCCACCTCTTTTGCACATCGAAGGGACTGCCGTGGGTGGTCCTGATAACAGTTCATAACAGCCTCTTGATGATTTTGGCAGATAGGGGAACAACTTGCTTTCAAAAACAACTTTTCAACATCTTTAAGAGCAGCAGTGGCTTCCTCTTCTGACAGATGGGCCATCTTAGTGAACTGTTGGGGGATAATGGTTAAAGGTTTACATTCTTAGTCTTAGCATACTTTCTAAACCACATAAAGGAACTTCCTAACTTACAGAATGATCAGTTTAAAATGACCACTAAACAAAAGTCAAATATTGTAATTAAAATATACAATACCTGAACAAGTCTAAGCAACGAGAACTGTGGTCAAATTTATTTTACGCAGTAACTCCCATGACTAATACACCGAAAACACCCTAACTACACAAAACAAATTAATAAAAACTGAGTACACCTACAGTAAGTCCTCGCTTAACATCTGGGTTAAGTTCCCAAGAACGCGACGTTATACGAAACAACGTTAAGCGGATCAATTTTCCCCATAAGAAATAGATAAAATATGGGAGTTACGTTCCTGAGTCTCCCTTTGCCCCATGAAATACATTACATATACAGTATAGAAAAGCACTGTCATTTCTACAGAAAATAATGCAGACATATACAACTACTGTACTAAGTTTGTATTGGTACTCACCAATGGGCGGAGGTGGTAGAGTGAGTGTGTGGTGGGTAGTGAAACAGAGGAGGCGGATGGCGGGAGGGGAGGAGTATGGTGGGAGGGGAGCAGGAGGGCGGAAGGGGAGGGTGGCGATTCACTGAGAGATTGCGCCAAGCCGAGAGAGCATAGCATGGCCAGACGAGAGGGTGATACACCGTAAAATGTAGTCCGTGACAACGCAAAACGACGTAGTATCGGATCACCGGGACGTTAAACGAATTTTTGGTCTCTAAAGTTTAGCGACGTAGTACCGAAACAAAGTTAAGCAAGACGACGTTAAGCGCGGACTTACTGAATGCTTTTAAAAAAAAATTTCCATAAGGGTTTAATGTTATAATTAAAGATTTATCATTTGAGGATTATCTACAAAACTATATCCTTTGTTGACCAATTTCATGAGTATTGTACATTGATGAAACCAATTGCCCATTTCTTACAATATGTTGTTCTCCATAAATTCTATCTCAAATTATAGAAGGTGTAGAATTCTTTTCTTCATTTCTTAAAACTTCATGTTTTTGCACATTAAAATTCAGATTCAAAAGCTTAGCTGAAAGCACTGTAAATGTAAATAATTACAGTAGACCCTTCCCATTCGTAGGTTTACGAATCGCGATTTCGGCGATTTGCGGTAAGCAGTTGGTGGCTCAGGTGGCTAGCATGCAAACCTTCTCCCGCAGCACAACAAGTCACCCCACGTGCCCACGGCGTCTCGTCTCGCTCTGTTTACCCTCACCTAGTACCCATGACCTAGCATCCCGTGTCATACTCTCAAAACTTTCGTGTTTCATTGTGAAAATTTACCCTAAAAGACTGCCTAGTGTCAGTACAGTACTAGTGATGCTAGTGGAGTGAAACATAAAAGGCAAAAGTCAGTGATGTCCCTGGCAAAGAAAATTTAGTTATTAGACAAGTTAAAAGAGGGGGTGAGTGCTGCTGCGGTGGGCGGTTGTTTGGTGTGAACGAATCCACAGTGCAGTACATAAAAAACAATGAACAAGCAATTCATGATTCTGTTCAAGCGAGTGCTCCTGCAAGTGCTAAAGTGGCGCAGGTTGTTCGTGACAAGAACATAGTAAAAACAGAAAAGGCACTGAACATTTGGGTTGAGGACCATCACCGCAAAAATGTTCCAATCGACAGCAAAATGATTCGTGAAAAGGCTAAAAGTCTTCATGCTAATTTTTCGAATCAACAGGTGAAGGGGCTAATGAAGTGACTGAACCAACTTTTAGTGCCAGTAAAGGTTGGTTCGAAAATTTTAAGAAAAGATTCTCACTCCATAACGTGAAGCTAACTGGGGAGGCCACATCAGCTGACCACACAGCCGCAGGTGCATTTCCCGCCAAACTAAAGAAAATAATAGAAGAGAAAGGGTATAGACCAGAGCAAGTGTTTAATGCTGATGAATCTGGTTTATATTGGAAAAAAATGCCTGGTAGAAAATACTTTAACAAGCAGGAGAGGCGTGCCCCTGGGTTCAAGGCAGCCAAAGACGCTCATCTTTTGTGGCAATGTGGCTGCCCACATGATCAAACCTGGCTTGCTTTACCACTCAGCAAACCCTAGGGCTTTAAAGGGAAAAAACAAGAACCTTTTGCCAGTGTCTTGGCAGTCCACCAAAAAGGCACAGGTAACTGTGCAAGCATTCCTGGACCAATACCATAAATGTTACATCCCGGAAGTGGAAAAATACTTTGCTTCCAAGAAGATGGAATTGAAGGTGTTATTATTGATAGACACTGCACCAGGCCACCCAGAAAGTTTACAGTTTAGCCATCCAGGTGTGGAGGTGGTGTTCCTACCCCTAAACACCACTGCTCTTACCCAACCTCTCGATCAGGATGTAATACGCACCTTCAAGGCATATTATACACGCTGCTCTTTGGATCGTATCCATAGTGCCAAGGATGAAGACCCTGACCTTGATGTTGTCAAGTGTTGGAAGGAGTACAGCATTACCAACATCAGTGAAGCATTCAATGAACTCAAACCAGAGACAGTGAATGCTTGTTGGCACACCTTATGGCCTGAGTGTGTGAATAACTTCCAGGGATTTTCATCCATAGTAAAGGATGTGAATGACATTGTGAGTGTTGCATGTCAGTTGGGTGGTGAAGGGTTTGTGGACATGGCTGCTGAAGACTTGGAAGAGCTGACTGATGGGCATGGAGAGGAACTTACAAATGAGGACTTGGAAGAGTGGGTGAAAAGTGCCAAGGAAGATAAAGAGGAAGACATTATGGAATTACAACAAGAAGGTTGGAGCTTGGAAATTTTCGATGAACTATTTTGTCAGGTAAAGATGGTGAATGATTTCATTGTTGACCACGACCCTTCCATGAAACGCAGCCTTAAGATGATCTGAAAAATCAACCAAGTATTGTTTCTCTACCAGGAGATGTTTAAAGACCTCAAGGCCTAGAGGAAACAACTACCAATCACCATGTTCTTTTCAAGAAAAAACCAGCCACTACCATTGCCACTCCACCCTTCTCCTCCTCCTCCCAGCCACGCGCCGCTCCACCTCCCAACCGCGCGCCGCTCCACCTCCCAACCGCGCGCCGCTCCACCTCCCAACCGTGCGCCGCTCCACCTCATAACTATGTGCTGCTCTACCTCCCAATCGCGTGCCGCTCCACCTCCCAACCGCGCGCCGCTCCACCTCCCAACCGCAAGCCGCTCCACCTCCCAACCGCACGCCGCTCCACCTCCCAACCGCGCGCCGCTCCACCTCCCAACCGCGCGCCGCTCCACCTCCCAACCGCGCGCCGCTCCACCTCCCAATCGCGCGCCGCTCCACCTCCCAATCGCGCGCCGCTCTACCTCCCAATCGCGCGCCGCTCTACCTCCCAATTGCACACCACTCCACCTCTCGATTGCGTGTCACTCCACCACCCACCTCACCACCAACCACCACTGATTCACCCTCTCCAACAGTGATCCTGATGAACTTCCACATATGAATGTAAGTACTGTACAGTATTGTGACTTAAGTTTCTCATACACAGTATAGATATACCTGTATATTAGTGCAATAAGGTATACAAGTGGCTATTCGCGGATTTGCCAATTTGCGACACTTCTTGGAACCTACCCCTTGCGAATGGCAAGGGTCTACTGTACTTCATAATGGCCTAGTCAGTAAAGCATAGAAGAAGCAGTGGCATTCTGCAGAAATAAATAGATTTCCCAATGTAATAAGGAACATGGCATACAGAATGAGAAAACTAAGTGGTCAACTGCAGTGACGAAAAGAGAAAATGTAATTTCACACACAAAGAAATGTACTGGGTATCCACAAACTAAGAAGGCTTTGTGAGCCATCATAATACAGTAGTAAAGCTTTTCACCCCCAGACCCCGTTGTGGGTCGATGACCTGTGCCCGGGTGGGCTATTCTCCGAAAAAAAAAAAAAAAAATCTCCCCAGCACTATTCTTTTACATCAAAATCTGTTTCTTCTTCCTTCTAGAACTCATCTTCAGCCAAAACTGTTATTTATCAGGAAACCATTAGGTCATCAGAATTTTATTTGCTGTTGGTCCTTCTCTGGCATCTCCCTGATTTTTTACTTACTTCCTTTTCTCTGGCGTCCATTTTATCTCGCCAATTAAGGTTGAGTTTTTGTATTTCTTGTTCTTTCTCTTCTCGTAAACGCATGACCATTAAGTGGGCTTCCTCTGCATATATTGACCAAGGTGGTATGTTTCCTGCTGGCTGAGAAAGTGTAGGTGGTGGCCCAGCTCTGCAAGACATCATCAAATTAAAACATAATACTGTTTCCATAAACTTCTGAGCACAGCAAATGCCATTCAATACTGAACTTAAAACTAATTACTGTAGTACAGTATATGTATTATGTCATATCCTAATAACATTGCCCTATTATTAAGTTCTTTTTAAGAAAAGTCAAGTGATCGTCAAGTAGCCTACAATGGAGACTGTGACATGTCACTGGACCAATTATTGCACTGAATGGCTTAGAACACAGAAAATTCTGGTTTAACCTGTTGAGGTTTACTTTGCATTTTGAATATTTGTGTATAATATTAAAAATACCGAATATAGATTAGTAACACAAAAGCCTTCATTTGTTTTCAATGCAGATCTGTAGGCTACTGTAGATTATCTTCTTGACATATACAATACATCAGTCAAAAGTACAGGTATTATTTACAGGATATATAAATGTTTGTGCTCAACACATGGTGGTACATACTGTACTTGAAAATATATTAACACAATTAGTTACACCAATATCCTCTCTAACACAATTGCATTAAACAATAACATTAATTTATTGTGTAAATTAGTGCAGGTATTTTTGTTCAATACAAATCCTCCGACAATGACACAGGTATTTACAGTGATCCCTCGGTTAACGAGCGCCTCGGTTAACGAGATTTCGGTTTACGATTTACCTTCCATAAGATTCTTAACTTCGGTTAACGAGCAATCCCTCGATTAACGAGTCTTTTACGAGCTGACTTCAACATGTTTTCACTTGCATTTGGCGGTCCACCAGCTGTAGTATTTGTCCGCCAATACAGTAATCGGTTTTAGGGCTTAAATTCCTTACTATTTTAGTAAATATCAAGAAGTTTATACTATTCAATAATTTTAAAAGTTTAATATTAACTTTTTTAGTCATTTTAACAATTATTGAACATAATTGAAGGTAAAGAAACTAGTTTCTGGCATGCCATCCAGCCTGTTAACACACCAGACAGGCATTAGTCTCCCTCTGTTTTCAGTGGAGGTAACATCTTGCTTGTGTTTCCAAGCAAATTATTGGTCATTTTGAAATTTATTTTACATATTGACAACATATACTGCAGTGCAGTGTTGATTTAAAGAAGATAATCTTGAATTACACCAAGAGAACTAAAATTTTATGGGTGAAATGGTGCCATGGGGTGACTTCTCTTCCACCCCAATGCCTTCTCTTCTCCCTTCTCCTCCACCCCCATTCTAATTCCCATCATCATCATCATCCAGGAGCCTTCTACATACACACCTCAAAGTAAGTGTACTTTTCTACCTTTTTTGTTGAATTTAGGCAATTTTCGGTGAGCTGGAACCAATTACCCAAAAACCCATTGAAACAATGGTTTCGGTTAACGAGCAACCTGCTGGAACGGATTGTGCTCATTAACCGAGGGACCACTGTAATTGTAAAGCTAAACAGTAATTGGTATCTCAATTGTTACAAATCATAATCCTGTGATTACCTTACACAACCTAACTCACCCTGTGATCCAACAACAATATTAAGATGGTTCCATGGTGACTATTCACTCCTTGGCCCACCCAATAACTTAGGAGGCAGTGGGTCCTGTGAGGTTAGATTAAGTGACTTAGTTCGACACTTGTGAGAGGTGTACGTTAAAACAGAATGAACTTTCTAAATTTCGTGTTAATCCAAATTTAGCTGTGCATCTAAAAATCCAGTTTTAGAGTTTGTAAATTCTTGTACAACCTGCTAGAAGAACGATTTTGTATCACGCGCATCTCAGGTCACTTTAGGTCTCGGGGACCATGGACCCTAATACCGTACCTGAATGTCATTACCTTGTCTCGATGAACATAAGAATGGAGGAAACTGCAGCAGGCCTATAGGCCCATACCAGTCCCATTTACACAAAACCCTATTGCTCATGTATCCATTCAACCTATGTTTGAAGCTATCCAGCGTATTCGAGTTAATGATGATATTTGTTAACTTGTTCCACTCGTCCACTACTATATTTCCAAACCAATGTTTACCTATTTCACGCATAAATCTAAATTTGTCTAATTTAAAACCATTGTTACAAGTTCACCCCTAGTTGGATAGTTTGAGTACCTTTGTAATGTCTTCTTTGTTTAGCCGTGACTTCCATTTATGCACCTCCATCACATCGCCCCTTACTCTACATCTCTCGAGGGAGTACAAATTAAGATGCTTTAACCTGTCTCTGTACTCAAGGTTCCAAATGTGATTACTAAAATTCTAGGGCGTGGCAACATAGTGGATACAGTGCTTGCCCCTCATCCAATGGATCACTGGTTCGTACCGAATTCATCCCCAGTCCACCCAGTTGTCAATGAGCAGCTAACTTAATAGTTGGAGAAGTGATGGGAGTCAAGAGTAATGCTGGTCACACTACCCTCATGTGAACCAAAACCATTTAATAAGTGATTTGTTTCCAAGCTGTCACTAATGGGCCATTTGGCCTCTGGGATCCACTTTGTGACAGAAATTATAAATTTAATAATGAACATGGTTATGCAAACTTTTGACTCTTCATTTTTGCTGTTGATACAATGAACATTCGCTGATAATCATACTCAAATTTTGTGTTAGTCTATCTATAATAGAAGTCACTATCACACACATGCATGGTTCAGTTTTCACCACCATAAATTTAAACAAGATTGTGACTAGCAACGATGTTTTAAACAAATAAACAAGCTAAAGCCTAATAAGTTACCAGGTCCCGATGAGATATTTGCCAGAGTATTAATGGAATGTAAGGAACTATCAAAGTAAGGTATGCTAAAAAATATGAGGTAAGAGTTTTATGAAAGAGCAAAATATTTAACAGTAATTACAGTACAGGAAGTTTAATAAAGTTTTGGGTATGGTATTGATGATAAATTCTTGTGTTACACTTACTTGACTGCCACCTCAAGATCTGAAGGGGATACTGTCGCTGCTGCTGGAGGGGAGGCAGTTTCAGGTAGTTCCTTTCTTGGGACTTCATTTACTTCAATTGGTAGAGACAATGATGGGGAAACTGTGATGGTTTCAGCTGATGGAGGAACTGTTGCTTCTGATGTGGCCTCAGCTACTGCTGGAGCTGTGTAGGAGAACATAATGATATGCAATACTGTGAAACATGGATGTATTATAATTAATATACCCAAATTATTATTAAGTTATATTACCTGTGTTTGAACTCAATTGTTTACATTAAAGCCAGTAATTTATCCCACATATTATATATATATATATACAGGTATACAATACATATATATATATATATATATATATATATATATATATATATATATATATATATATATATATATATATATATATATATATATATATATATATATAGTGTGTATTTATTTACAAAGAGCTACAGTATTACCAATATTTCAGAAGTGAATAATAAAATCCTTACAATTAAACATTTGCCACCAACAAGCAATGTACATATTAGTAGTTAACTACAAGCATTGTAAGTCATTCCAAAGGCCTAGAAATGCATTAGATCAATAAAGTATGTTTCACGTGAGTTCCACCAACATACCAATATCTAGCACATGACCACAACTAACAAGTCTAAGTGCCAAACTTTTGACCGTATCTGAAATACAATCATACCAAACAATTTTTGGTAATGAAACTATCTAAGTGACAAAACCAGGCACCTCATACTAAGCAAATGACTGTAAGGTACAGTACATGGCACCACCAGACATGTGCCAGTGCCAGGTATGTGGTGTTCATATGTATGTTCCAGTACCAGGTACAGTATGTGCATGACACCAATAGATAAGTACACAACAGTATTGACACAAGCATGTACTGTACATGATAGTATTAGGCATGGGACTCTACCAAGCTTGTGACACTACCAGGCACATAAAAATAATCCAGCTTGACACAGTTCAGTGCATGACATATATCAGGTATGAAACAATCCTTGGCACATTACCTTACTACAGCATGTCCTTCAAATTCGTGGGAGTTAGGTTCTCAAAATGGCCACAAATCGCCAAATCCGCTAATAACATTTGCTTACGGGGGGAGGGGGGCGGGGGGGGTACATATTTACTTGTGTACAAAGAAATGTATATTCCCTTTATGTGTTTGCCTTTAGAACAATTATATCTTTTACCTGTACAGTACTGTAGTGTATATATATATATATATAATATATATATATATATATATATATATATATATATATATATGTGTGTGTGTGTGTGTGTGTGTGAAGACACACACACACACACAAAACACATACAATTGAATAATAATGAGAAAATCCTCTCAGAAATAATCAGAAAAAAATTATTAAAAATGTTGATTCTACCCTCAAGTCCACTCTGTGCTTTGTTATTAATAGAGCACAAGGTAGACTTGAGGGTAGACTCAACATTTTTTAAAAAAAATTTCTTATTATTTGCGAGAGTATTTTCTCATTATTATTCATTTGTATGTGTTTTGTGTGTGTGTGTGTGTGTGTGTGTGTACACATATATACAATACAGGTAAAATAAAGTACTATCTCTAGCATGAATGGCTCCCTGGCCTGGCCACGAAAATGTCAGGAACTTTAAACCTATCCTTAGACATTCTTGGGTACATCCAGTGTCATCTACGAATAATAGGACCGCAAATTAAAAATCCGCGAATTATCCGGGCGTACTGTATATAACAACAGAGGTGTAGCAGTACCATGTATGTACCAGTTCTAGAAACATAGTAGTGCCAAATACAGTACAGTACTCATAATGTGAAGCATTATATAAATGAAGTCCTGGTCATGTTACAGCACTAGACAGGTTAGTCCTGGACATAACTCCGCATTACAGGCCAGAGCACGAGCCACAAACCAGTTAGCCTTAGGATTACAGGATGGAGGGAATGGGTTAGGTTCCTTACAAACGCATGCAAATTTGTCTCACTTTTTTGCCTTAACAGTTCAATAAAAGTTAGTGTACAGTATATTATGTATATGAAGATTTCAATAAAAGCCAATGTATTTTGCATTAATATTTCAGCAAAAGTCAATTTATCTTGCATTAAAAGCTCAACAAAAGCTAATAAATCCTTCAGCATTAATACTTCAGCTAAAAGTATTACGTTATTTATTTGCATTACTTATAGCCAAGTAGGAGCACACGTCCCAGGCCAGGAGTAAGCTAGTCTGAAGCCCCAGGTCTACATAATCCCTATCTAAATAACATTGTACAAACTTTCCATGAATCAAATTAAGTACAACCTTTAAAACCTACAGCTGGGTTTAAATGCCCAGAGCAAAATTTAAAGCATTCACGTTTAAAATGTACATTACAGTACTACAAATTGATAAGGTCAGCCTTATTTAGGTATAAAACCAGAATGTAATGTTTCCAAAGATAACACCAATAATCCATTGCAAGCTCTGAAATGATACAAAACACAACTAAATCCTCTGAAATGGTAACTTCATTTTCTCTTCATAAGACAAAAGCAACTATGAATGCCTTACCTGAGTTCACTTCTCATGTCTGGTTTAAACTTTAGAGAAATATTAAAATTAACTTACATGTTTACTTCAAGATCTTTTTCATGTTAATGATGATAATACTGTAGGCAATTTTGTTATAAGCATTCACAAGCCATTGCAGATTAAACCAGCAAATTCAATCACAAAGGAAAAGAAAGTCCCACACTGAATGCGGGAAAAAAAGCATACACAATGTATACAGACAAATATTCATGGCTGAATAAAAAGTTCATATTCTCAATAAAAAGAAGTTAGTAGAGCCAGTATAAAAAGAAAAAACTAAGAATAACAGTGACAGTAAGGTCAATAAATAATGGAAAGATGCATTGAGAAAAAAAAAATAATAATAATAATACAGTGTACTAGGGGGGGGGGGGGGGGGGGGGGGCTTTAGTCTCATCAATTTTTCAGTTCACCTTCAAGATTGATACACATCATACCTTACTAAGAAATAAAAGTGAATAGTTCAAGGGATAGAAAATTAAACACAAGAAAATGGAAGGATCGGATAGGGAGAGGCACTGGACATCAGGGAGATGAGCATCCAGGAAGCAGCTGCGTGTGTATGAATGATTGGTAAGCATGGCATCAAGCGCGTTTTTGGGATGGACGTACTGTTAGGTTACGCTAAGATACAAGAATAAACCAGATGGGTATCTTAGGATCTTGTTGTAAAATATGAGGAACATAATATAACACATCTACTGAAGCAGTCGAGTGCTAAATTGAAAAAGAGTGTTTGATAAATGAATTTGGTAACCCTGATTTACTATGGGAAAAGGCTTACAGGAGAGGTTAGAAAAACTAGATACGAGTACCCAACAAATTCCCGAGTTTTTTAATGTTTATGCTTCCCAAACTTAGTTCAAAATTAGTGTGGATAACTGTTGTCCAAATTTACATCCTTTGAGTTTCCTGTCTAATTAGACTTCACAATTTCTGATATAAAATGTGCAATCATCTTATAGTACAAGTAAGGGACCATTTACCCAGTGTTCTGGTATCCAGAATGCCCACCCCCCCCCCCCCCTGCTATATTCTGGAACAAATAATTTAAAATGAGTGCCGCAAGTAATTCCTGGGCCAACCGGAGAGATTTCCAACCAATCCCCACCTATGAGCTACAGTATATGTAATACAGTATTATGGTTATTCTTTAACTCATATTTTTGGGTAGATACTGTATATGTAATTTTCTTCATTTCTTTTCTAAGTTGCCTTCACACTCAACTTTACATACAAGAAGTGAACAAAATATCACAAGGTACTGTATCAAGTATTGTTCAACTGGTAATTTCGGGTAGATACATGTAGTTTTCTTTGTGTTTTTTTACTCAGTTACACGCACACACAATCCATACATACAGAATGTGCAAATATAAATAATTGTCATAAGGTATAAAGCTTAACGTATCTATGGGTTTACATCTGTGAAGCTGCGTGGTCTGATGAGTGTGGAGGTTGGAGGGTCCACAGTGGAGCACTAACTTGTATCATTGTTGCTGTTTATATGCATACTATTTTAAGTTTTAATGTTACAGTGTACTGTACAGTTAAAGCTACTTTTAGGGGTGAATCTAGTGATCTAAACCAAGACTTCACAGCCAGTTACAGAGGGTTTACTGTATATTTTAGGCCTGGCACATCTAATGCTGGAAAACAAACCCTATCCGGCAAACCCCAGGTCCCAAGCAAGCCAAATAAATGGTTCCATACCTGTGAGTGATATATATATAACATTGTCTGTCTTACCGAAATGCTGTACAGAGATTCTGAAGTGTCAAGCATCTGACTGCACTAACCATATCAAGTGAGAATAAACAAAGACTTACTGCAGATCATTGCTAGCCTCAAGTGTACACAGATGTGTTAAATATTGTATAAAAAAACAATCTTAACACATGACTGAAATGTGGATCTGTATTTGAAACACTTAAATAGTAAATTCAGGAAAGTATACAGAGGGTGGTCCCCAACATACGAACGTCGGCTGATATGACCGGGGCTAAACTTAAAATTTAGTCTTTTAATTACCTGGGCTTTTTTTTTTACTTTTTTTACTGGATTTTGTCATTCTATTTCTTCTGTTGTCTTAAGCTAAGTGATTTTAGGTGTATATGAAGACTTCAGCTATGATATTTTGCCCCAGCACAAGTTACTATACGTATACACTACGAAAATGATACGGAGTTTGAATTAACGAGTGCAGATTGATGAAATCACATTAAGATATTGCAGCATGAAGGCAAAGGTTGGTAGAGTAGATGAAAAAAAATTCAATCCTGACATAAGGACAAAATTAATGCAGAGAGAAGTAAGAAAGGATTTGGATGGAGCTGTGAGGCAGTATAAATTTATAGAAACAAAAACTGTGTACAGTACTGTATGTCAGAAAGGTGCAGAGGAGGAGGGGAGGGGAAATAAAAGAATAAGGTGGAAGGACTGGCTAAAGGATTACCTTTTAAAGTGAAAATTGTGTTAATTGTACTGGACAGCGTAAAGTTGTACAACAATATGGTGTACACTAATGAAGAAGCTACCCTACTGAATAGTGGAAAACTGATTCTGTATTATAATAAGAGTTTGTATCAACTTCAGTCAATTAAGTACTGTACAAGAGAGGTCATAGCTTATGAACATATCAGTTGAAATAAAAGACGACCCCATTCCCATGCTGCTCTCTACCCTACAAAGTTCTAGTTGCAGTTTTGGCAGAGAGTTAAATAGTATCCTACACCTACTTTCACCTCCAACAGGAAAAGCAGCTGCCAAAAGCATTTCACTGGAAGACAATTGCACTTGATCTAAAATGACAATTGCTTCTGTAGTGACTGCCGCTGTTTCTTCGACGAGAGGATCTACTGTTTGAGCGGAGGGGACGAGAGGATCTACTGTTTCAGCGGAGGAGACAAGAGGATCTAATGTTTCAGCGGAGAGGCTCTGTGGCTCAGATGATACAACAGACTCGTCTAAAGACAAAGAAACCTGAGGTTCACAACTTTCAATCATAGCAGACTCCTGTGACTGAGAAACATTATCCAGAAGTGCAGAAGGCTGCAGGTCAGCATTTTCAGCCACATTTTGCAGGACAGAAGGCGAAGGCTCAGAGACATCAACTAAAATACCCGAAGGAGTATCTACTGGCACATCAGCCAAAGGGTGGGACTCACCCGTGGCTGCTGGCTCAGGAACCAAAGACTCTGGGGCCGCAGGCTCATATACCACAGGGTCTGGGGCTGCTGGCTCAAGGATTGAAGATTCAGGAATCAGGGGCTTCTGAGCAATTGGCTCAGGAGCCACAGGTTCAGAATCTATAGGTGTGGGAGCTACAGTTTCTGGAACTGGAGCAAGATATGTGACTTTAGGAGTCTCTGGAATATGAGGAATGGGAGTTATAAGTGGTGGGGGCTCAGGGGCAGGGGCCACTGGGGCTCGGGGTGGTTCTGCGGCTGCTGCTGGGCCAGGAACCTCTGCTGCAGTTTGCTGACCTTCTATTTGACCTCGAAGTCGGTACGCTAATGACTCCGACAACTGCAAAGAAAATAATACAAATGTCAATGCGTGGATAAAAATCTGCAATATGTTTGCAAAACATACAAGAAGTGTACATATGAGAACATAAATAGTTACAGATAAACAATAATCCCACAATAAAGTTAGCAATTAATTAACATTTTTACCATTAAGAAAGTGTCAATGTTACAGGGGTGCCCACATAAATATAGGTAATATGTACCGGTACTGGTAGGCAATAATGGCCTTGAAGCTGACAGTGGGCTTGGATATGAGCCTAAAAACCACCCGAATCCTTAAACTGATACCTGTGTCAATTGGCACTGCACGTCAATTGATGTTTTCTGTCTTCGCACTATAATTTTAAGTCTGCAGTGTGACGTCACCCTGAATGTTGCATTGTAATGACCTCGGCAGCCCCAGCAGGTATCTCCTTCCTCTCTGTCAATGCTTTGCTTTGCATCACAGAAGAAATATGTCTCTCAGCCCCTCATGGTGTAAGTATCAAGCCTAAGCATGCTATATATATTACACCACTAAAATGGCAAAAAACTTTAGAAAATGATGCCTCACATGTGTTGAAGAATCTTTTAGGGAGTTTCATGCCCTAAAAAAAAAAAAACATGAAAAGTGGTCAGTGTAAATAATAAACTGTATATAAATATGCATACATATACAGTCGGCCCTTAACATTCGTGGGGGTTAGGTAACAGAGATACCCGTGAATGTTAAAAATCCGTGTACTATTGCTGCCCCCCCCCCCCGCGCGCTAAAAAATCCCTGGCCCCCCACGTCCTTATTTACCGTATATACCTGTGTGTAGTTCGAGTTTTTAAGACCAAATTATTTGGCAAAAATTGGGGGTCGACCTCTAAACGGGTAATAGTTTCGTTAGGTTGAAAAATATTTACCAGTAACTACCAGTAAACAATGGAAACGATGCACCAACACACCACCAGCTGTGAGTGTCGGTACAGTTGCCAGGGCAGATCTCTTGCGAGCCCAAAGTAGCCAAATCCATGGTATGGTAGCACAGGACGATGTAAAACAAAGTATTCATTTATTAAAGTTAATTTATAGATACTGGACATAAATTTTTGTTCCTTACATTTGAAACATCAATCTTTGTTAATTAAATTTGAAACAAGAGAAAACTACGATACTGGATTTTCATTAAAATATTACATCACAAGTATATATTACCTTAACTGTGACTGAATGAATATATTCTCGGAAATAAATATGGAAATGTAATATTTTTGCTGGAATGACGTACATATTATAGTGGGAAGTGGGATAAAATCATGACGAAAGACTTTCGCTTTCTTTCATTCAATATATTTTACCATAATCGCTTTTCGAATGGTTTTCAGTTAAAAAACTGTTGTACTCGTACTGTATTACAATAATATTCTATCCTATCATTAGCCTTATAATCCCACAACTGAAAACCATTCAAAAAGCGATTACGGTAACATCTTTTGAATGAAAGAAAGCGAAAGTCATTGCTTTTGTCACTTTCCACTGTAATACGTACATCACTTCAGCAAAAATATTACATTTAAATGTTCTCAGAAATAAATGGTAGTTTTGTTGAAACGTAATGTACAGTATTTAACATTAAAATGCAAAAATAGCTATAAAAACAATTAATACACCCGTAATGTACTGGCTGGCATCTCCACTCGTCCCTGCTCCTGCCAGTCACCTCCTCCCCGCTCTATCCCTCCGCCTCCTCCACATCGTCACTACTGTTGTATTACAATAATATTCTATCCTAATTGACTTGAATAAATACTACGATACCATATTTCTGAATATTTCATTAAAATCCATCCAAATCATTTTCCTTGCCATCGGCAGCACCAAACAGCTTCTCCCAGTCCTCTCCTTGAACAGGGCTAGAGGGTATGTGTTTTTCGAATCGTTTTCAATTAAAAAAATGTTACATCACACGTATATTTTACCTAAACTGCGCCTGAATGAATATATTCTTGGAAATAAATAGTAATTTTGCTGAAACGTGATGTATTTCAATGTAAAATAGGATAAAATACATGACGAAAACAAAAGACTTTACCTAACCTTCCAATGTTCAAGAGATGTTACTCGTTTTTTTAATAGTTTTCGGTTAAAATACTCTTGTATTAGTGATATTCTATTAATACTGTGCTTGATATAATACATTCACGGAAATGTAATATTTTTGCAACTACAATGCTGATGTCAACACAAGTGTGGCTACAGCGAGACTGACTGAGTGAGGGAGAGTATGCGTGTGTGTGTGTGAGGTTGCGGGAGCGGGCGGTGTCCCGTGTTCGGTGCCGCGCGCGAGTTGAATGGCGCGCGATTTGAATGTACTTCAATGTACAGAATATTCCTCTGGCGGGGCAATCCGCGTATTTGCGAATCCGTGAATGCTAAACCCGCATATGTGAAGGGCCGACTGTACAGTGAAGAAACATTTATTTTGTACGAGTGTCAATAAACATTTTCAAGTAAATACACACTTATAATATGTGTTAATAATTCTGCATAATACTTGAGCTAAGGAACAATAATAGAAAGTGTTGTAAATTTGCTGGATGAAGGAACTTTATGAGCCTGCCAGATCTAATAAAACCGAGAGTACGTATTGTACTTTACTCATCTTCTATTGTGTTTTGCATGCATACATAACAACATTTACATAAAGTATATTTTAAAATTCAAAGAGCAAATTTTTAGCACATAGCAGACGTACCTAGTGATATCACACACACACAGAGAGAGAGAGAGAGAGAGAGAGAGAGAGAGAGAGAGAGAGAGAGAGAGAGAGAGAGAGAGAGAGATTAATACAGTACAGTTGTCAGTAACCAACTGGTCTACAGGAAGATTTGCTGTGCATTTACCTCAAACATGGACAGATCTACAGTCCTCTGGCTGCCTAACCTTAGAGTAGTGCTCACACCTCAGGTACAAAATTACAGGTAAACAAGTCTATACAAACCTACCCAACCATAACTACTGTACGGTACCATAATCTACCTAACCTAAATAATCATCATCCATCCGTGGATAGTAGGTCTTGTGGATTTATCTTATCTACAACAAATCTTATATAATAAAAACATTCATTGGAGGTGTTCATGTGTATGGAAAGGATAATGACACTGCTGGTATTGGGAGGCCACTACATTCATGTACTGCCAAATTATAATTATTATGAAAACTGCAAATCCTATGATTTGTCATTTTTTGGCAATTACGATGTTCAATAAACACTGGCTTTCAAGCTCATAATTAGGACGGTAATTTTCTAGTAGTTTTTTTATGCTGATTAAGGTGGCAATAGTTATTTCTTAGGAAAATCAGGTTTCCTCCACATTAAGTAAGTACCCTGTACTGTACAATGACTAGGTTCTTTTAGTTATGTTTTAAACCCCCACATTTTCCCTCTGCTTTGAAACACTTCCCATTTTGATGGGGTCAACACTGCCAGTCGGAAAGTTCATTACTTAATAATTATGAATTCCCCAAACATTCAATATCACCACTGTGCAGTATTCAGCATGAAAAACTGCATTAAAAAGTTTTAGTTTTTCGTGTCTGATTCATATGCTAATACAGGGTACTGAAATGTATCTGTGAATTATTTTGTCAAATATTACTATTCGTAATGCAAGAAAGAATAACTTATCATCATTGTCTAGACAAGTGCACAGAACCTATTAGAACCTAACTAACTTCCTAACCTGTGCATTATCATTTTGATTTTCTTAACCACTCAAACAACATCTAAAAGAAAAAAATTATGAATTCAACCCACTACAAATCATAATAAATATGGCATGACAGATGAGATCGTCGTTCATTTCTTGACATGTAAACAATGACCACTCACGCTCCCATATAGCAGACGACGTGAACCAAATCATGCTCGCCATGAAAAATCCGACAGCACCATAATTATGGTAAGTAATTTATTTCTTCACCTACAAAGCATGCATAGACATGAAATTACTGCCATTTGATCTGTGTTCACTGTGTTTTTACCTCATTATTTTTCTCTCCTTTCATGGCCTGCCCACTAACAAGTAATTTATGATCAAGGGATAGGCTAAAAAATCAGTAAGGAAAAGAAAAACAAATTCTACAACGTTCTCTGTTTGATTTTAATACTCAGTATCATCCAAAGAGCAACTGTGCAAAATATGAAAGAAATATATAAATGTATTTGGGTACTAACCGTCTGCTCCACCTTTACCAAATTTTCTAAAGCTGCTGCAGATTTTAGTGAACATGAAATGGGAGCATTAATGTTTGCATTCCTCCTCCTGATCACATAAACAACAGACTGAAGCTCAACAAACAACCAGGCAGAGAGAATTTTGTCAACAAATTCATAAAAAAATCTTTGGGTCCCTGGACCAGTGCAAAGTATTTAAGATTTTTTACCATTATCACCAGGAAGCTTTTTTAGGTAGGAATCGAAAGCCCCCTCCCCCCCCCCCCCCCCCCCCCCCGATAGGCGAGTGGCAACAACAGGTTAGGTTAGGTCAGGAACTATATCTAACCTAACCAGAGGGACCCCCCCCCAGACCCCCCCTTTCTGGTAGGTGTTAAATTATACCAAAAAATTTTTTTTACCTGGTTGGCCTAATGGCCTATGCATGCCCAGTATTTGCTAACATTGCATTTTTAATGGGGAATAGCCCTCCCAGGCACAAGTCATCAACCCACAATGGGGCCTAGGGGGCAAAAAATTATGAATAAAAAGTTTAAAAAAAAAATAGAAGAGAAAAATATTATATTAAACTACACCACAAAGTTGACGGAAAACCAGCTTTTTTTGAAGTGAGACAGATTGTATGAGTATGGAAACAGAAAAAGGCAGAGCATTCCACAGTTTGGCTGTGTGAGAAATGAAGGAGGTACTATAACGGGTTATTCTCGTGTGACCAACATCCACAGAGAAAGGGTGGGCACCGCGGGCAAGACGAGTGTTACAAGCCCACGGCCTTACCAGCGGAGCACAGGCTGCCAAACCCACCGAACATTGCCCATTAAATTACCTGTAAAAGAGAGAGTGAAGCAACATTGCGGCAAAGAGAAAGGGAAGAGAGATTATCAACTAAAGGAAGAGAGTTAATAAGACAAAATGCCTTTGATTCCACCCTATCTAACAGTTGGACAGAAGAAGAGCCACCCCAGATATGAGAGCAGTACTCCAAGTTAGAACAAATGAATCCCTTATATACTTGAAGCAACTGCAGAGGAGTGAAGTAGCTACAGCATCTGTACAGCATTCCCAGCTTTTAGGAGGCAGCTTTAGCAATGTTGTGGAGTGTGGCTTCCATGACATATTAGAGGAAATGGTGAGGCCTAGCATGTCTATTTTAGAATTTGGCAAAAAAAGTCTTGCACCAGTCTTTCTTTCACTTTTATTAATATGTAATTCGTAATATTTAGACAATTCTAAGACATTTTTCTTCTATGATATTTCCACCGGAAATGAAGGATAACCGAGATAAAAATTTTTCAATAATATTACATTTTCTCAGTCACAAGTTTCGCTATGTCTTGTTTACTTTTGGCGGAGTAGGTAGTATTGCATTAGTCTTTATTTTGATATGAAAAATAAGTTTTTCCTAAGGTATCTGATGAGTTTCTAACGAATTTGATAATCAATCATTTCCGTCAGAAATAACTAGTTTTTAAGACCCACCCCCACCAATCATAACGGAAAAAGTTAATTTTTTCAATAATTATATAGGACTAACCCCCGAGCGAAATTGATTGAAAACAATTATAAACACCCCAGATTTTCATTGTTATATTATAGTGGACACTGGTGTCGTTTGTGGAAATACTGTAAATTAAAAGTTGGATAGTTTTAAAATAAACGTTACTTAACATTTGTGGGTATGAAGAACAGACCTAGCCAACCTAACCAAACAAACCTACCTAACCTTACCTAACTTCCCCAGTATATTAAACAGAAAGAACTTACTAAAGTACCAACAAACCAAACCAAAACTATCCTAACATAACCAGGGGGGCCCTGAACCCCCCTTTGTTCATGCCCCCACATCTTACCTCAATCTGAAAAATAATTAGGTTCGTCTGGGTCGTCAATGCACATGTGCTGTAGACGCTCAAGAAGCGAAGACGGAGGTAAGGAGCGATGCGTGAGGGGTGTCAGGCTCCTCCAAAAATAAACAAGACATGGCGACACTTGTGACAGAGAATGTAATAATATTGAAAAATTGTTATCTCGGTTATCCTTAATTTCCGGTGGAAATATCATAGAAGAAAAGGTCTTAGAAGTGTCAAAATATTACACAATGCATATTAGCAACAGCGAAAAAAAGACTGGTGCAAGACTATTAATTCACAGGAGGTACGACCGATCACCTCAGGGGCTAACAGGCAGATTTGTAGCGAAGAGGATAAAGCAAAAAAAACGACACTTGTGGTGCCACTGTTCTCAATATTTATCAATCATTCAACCAAACAAAAAATACACACAAGGTTTGGTGACTCCATTATGTAATAGCCAAGTCCTAAATTATATTCAGGAAGCCTCTGCTACAGCTGGCATTTTACAAATGATTATATAAAATTATATAAATAATTACCAAATGACCAAGATAAAAAAAAGTCAATGTTTGTGTTGGTGCTCGGCCGGTGCCCACAAATAAAAGCTGACCTCTACTTAATACATCACAATGTGCAAAGAATAATAAATTAGGATAAAATACAACCAGTTTTTGTATAACATTATGAGATCATCCACAATCCAAACTTTTTTCCAGCAAATTAACACCCCATTCACGAACTCTGGGACTGATATGAAAACAGCCGTTGCATGAGATAGGACTACTTACCTTGATGACACCGGCCTTGTCATCATTGACCAATGTGATTTTCCTGGTGCTCTGGGTTGTACCCATTGTGCCCGCCTCACATTAACACGCTAAATCCAGGTCACAGCAGATGATGACACATCCCGAAGAACAGTAACTTCCTCCTGCCTCACTCCTCCCCGGCAGCTGTACACTCAGCTGTGCTGCCACCTGGGAACGTCTTGCCCAACCCGGCCCCGCCATTTTTAAATACTCAGCCAATATAAACATTCTAATTACCTCGACACAAGAGTTTACTCAGAATTTGGTTAACAGAGATAAATATATAAACTTCTTTGCCCACCACCCTGTGGTTTTCAAACAACTGGAATGAAAATATTAGGCAATTACTATTTGTAATAAATTTCAGGAAAGGATAGGCCTACACAAAAATGTCATGGGAGGGAGAGGTAAGAATAGTGGACGGACGTTTATTGAAACATAATAATCGTCCTACCACCTCTGTAGACTAGGAAAAGCCAGAGTAGAACTAGGTGAACAATATCATCCGTATTGTATCGACACGTTTCTAGGTGATGGGAGAACCTAAAAGTTCCTTCTCGGGGGAATTATGATGATTATAATTTGCCGGTTTGAATAAAGTTGGGTCTTTGTTTTTACAGCTTGGTAGTATTTTATAATTATTTCTTTTCTCTTCTATTAAACAGTATTGTAGTATTTTATGAATATCTTTTTTCTCATCACCGATCGCCCAAGCGGCTAACGAGCCGATCAGTGAAGAGGATAAAAGCAAAAAGGAGCGTTTATTTCAATAATTATACTGTGTACATAGGGCAGTATTTTCGTTCCTCCAGGTTAATTTTGTTTTATTGATAAATTTTTTCTCTAATACTGGAATTATTTACTGTATTAGAGCATCCTACTGACTCTTTAATAACAGTTCTGGCAGTGTTACCTTTAAGTATAGGCATGTGTCTAGGTCCAAATACCATTGTAGACTCCATATTTGGTCCAATTCAGCAGGAATCTATGAACCCACCATCTATGTTTCATTGTCCGTTTTTCCTTTGATTTACACAAAATCTTATATAAAACCAGGATGTTAACAGCAAAACATCCTGTTCAAATAAGGCTCATAGCTTCGATGCACTAGGAGCCATCTTTCCTGTCTCCCACTAACAGAATGACAGCTGCATGCAAATGGAAACAGGGTCTCCATTTCTCAGGGCAATTTAAAGCAAAAGCATACTGCAAATACATATATGGAATCCTAGCTTAAGGCATATTGCTAAATTTTTGGTACAGCTAGAATAAAATCTAAGTGATCCTAGTTTAACTGCACCACAAAAATTATCTTAAAAGTAGCTGTAGTTGGCTGGTCTCCTAATGGGAAGGAAGACTTTTTCAAATGTGCACCCAACCTGTGGATTTTCTCCTTACTTTGATATCCGTTATGTATAATATTGCAGTTTTCTTTTTGTGGTATAGTGAAGTATGGTAAATATTATGTAATTTACAGTGGTACCTATACAGCTCCTCCCCGACCTACAACCACCCACACTTACGACCTGCCTCAGTCATACCAAAATTTTGTCAAATTACGTATTTTCGAGCTCCAACGTCAGTACACAGAAAAATTTTCATTTGTAATTCACTTAAATATGGCTGGCAACCTTAAAAGTGATAGTTTTGTGGTGCCGAGAAGAAAAAGAGACACCCATTTTAGATTTTCTATATAATTTTTTCAGCATTTTCGACTTACGACCTGGATTTTGGTTCCTAACCCCGTCGTAAGTCGGGGAGGAGCTAATACTGTACTCCTCTATATGACAATCATGTTTCAAAGCACTCTTCCTGTAACTCGGTTTTCATTTTTTAATATACACAGTACAAAAAAATTTACACTTTCTGTACACTATATAAATTTATAGGACTGACATTGTATTGTTCTTTAAGTGATTTCTGATGTGAGTATCTTCTTGTGGAAATAAGTTATTAAATGAGATCATATGTTGAAATGAATAGAGGAGGGGGGATATTCCCAGTTGGAGTTGGTTAGGTTACCAGATTAAAGGTTTCATTCTTCCAACATTGATATCTTGTAGAGTATCTCATTTTTCTACTCATTACTTTCATTAGAATTCTGGCCATTTATCTTCCTTTCAACAACCTCATACATTGGTTTCCATGCTGAATATCCAATTTTCTGTAGTCATCCATGCAAGTGGTGTACAGTCAGTTCTGCTATAACGCGATAGTTGTGTTCTTGTAAAATATCGTGTTATAGAAAATCGCGTAATAGAAATAACAGGGCTTATGGAGAAAATAGGGTTAGGTGCAGATTACTACTCGAAATCGAAAAAAAATTAGTAGTTAGCCTAACACAAAGGATAGCACAGTCTAAATAAATGTTACATTCATATCTAATAATGAAATCATACAGTAAATGTAACACTTTACCCTGAAAAAATATGAATATAACTTGATGGGGGAGAAGGGTGATTTTGAGGTTGATAACATCGAGCTTCTCTTCAAGGGTTATATCCTTTCTTTTACGATCATCACCGGGAATTCGATCACCAGAACGCTTCTTGGAGATATTCTTCTTTACCATATTTACAGTTAATACCACAAAACTGGAGAAATAGTAAGCAAAAATCGCGTTACAGCAAACAAGAGTTCGCGTTATCCAAATATCATTCCTCTATTCATAAATCGCGTTAGAGCAAATTCGCGTTATCAAAACACGCGTTATAGCAGAACTCACTGTACAGTGGTTATTGCTGCTGTCATGGCACACTCAGAGATTTGGAATACAGTACTGTACTGCATTTCATCATATATTTTGAGAAAAGAAGACAAAACTGCTTTTATTGCAGTTCTGAAAAGTTATAACTTCCAACTTGAGAGAAAATATGTTACTGTACTGTACTCACATTATATACAGTTCTGAAAAGGTAGATCAATTTGAGAAAACGACTGCTGAAAGGCTCTATATGGAAAGGACTGATGTATGGGTCAGAAGAATGGACACTTTCAGCAGACACAAGAAAGAGGTTGGAGGCCTTTGAAATGTGGTGTTATAGGTAAATGCTACGAATAGGCCTCACTGACAGGAAAACAAATGCACTAATAAGATTAGCAAAAACTTCAAGAGAAATACTTGAATGTACAGAAAAATAAAAATAACTACAGGTACTTTGGTCATATAATTAGGGATGAGAGGATAATAACAATAATATTAATGGGCAAAGTTGAGGGTAGGAGGGCCAGGGGAAGGCAGAGACTGAGATGGATGAATGAAATAAAAAAAATGGATCCCCAGAGAGATAAAACCTTGAAGGATTGGTAGAAATAGCTGAAGAACATTTAGAGTGCAGGACTGGACGCCAACCCTTAGATGCGAGGATGGTACTCTGATTGATTGATTGATATAGTAGAAAGTACAATTTGTGTTTTAGTTAGAAAATTTCAAGAGCTAAACAACAGGGTACTGATGCGATTTGAGTCCTTAAAAATTGGAAAAGGATAAAGATGTCACTTCAGTACATATGTAAAATATTTTAAGATTTATGAAAATGTGTAACAGACAAAACAAGAAAATATAGTGCCAGGAAAATAAAACTGAACTTAAATGTATTTTCAACAAAAGGTAATTGTATATTATTGTTAATTTGTCTACAAGTGTTTTATTAAGATCTTTGTGAGTTTCTCAGTTAAACTGTAGTGGATTTCTCCCCTACAAACGCTGTTTGTCACTGAGTAGCCGAACCCGCGAATTCCCCAGTGTATGCCTCGTGGTCTGGGTCAACCAGCGGCGCCATACATCACGGAGGTCAACTACTAAGCCACCCCTACCCCCGCTATTTAAGACCTGACCTCATGGTGACCTCTCTCTTCTTCTAGCTACAGCCGCAGCAAGGTACACCACCTACTCCGCCGCTGCCTGGCGGCCCTCTCTCCCGCCGGCGAGCATGGCGACCCACAATCTGTCCTCCTCTGAGCATCCTCACCAACCAGCTCTCTCTACATCACGCTTGTAACCATGCTGCCTTCCCAGCACCAAGCTGCATTGTACATCCAATACAACATGTATATGGAGAGCACATTGTGAGTTTCCTTTCTCCATTCCATCCTGAGTGTGAACACCAAACAATCACATACCCCACAAAACTCTGGAAACAAAACCTGGATGGATTGATGGAAGATATACTTGCATACAAATCTCCCGCCACCCATTTGTTGAGCAAGGGATAAGTTAAGTGGTCAACAGGAAAAGGATGCTCTCATTGTAGTGTAAAACTCATTGACTATGGGTAAGGTATGGTACATTGAACATTTGATTATCAGAATACTCACAGATGTCAGTAAAGTAGAAAATTTACTAAAGAAATTTACTTTGCTCTAATACCTTTGAAAATATGTGCCAAACATTAAATGCCAAGAATAACTTTAGCAGACAGTAAAATGTTGAAAATAAAAGGGATTCTATTCATACCTGAGAATTGCTGCCCTTTAATTAATCATTCACAACCTACTGTACTTTATGGCATATAATTCTACCTAACCCAACTCCAGAATTAAAAATGTTTTTGTGTACTTAACACATTATCATTAGTTTTAATTAATTAAAAAATAATCAATGTAAATATAAAAGCTCGATTTATAACAACTGTACTGATGATGATCACCTGAGACGAGTAACGTCAGTATTGCAGACATCCAACTCATCAACGGTAGCTAAGCAGTAACCATTTCTGAACTCTTACAAGCATTACAATCAATTAATGACATACCTGCAACGTATATTTTTAAATCTACAAATACCTGATACAAATGAAGATTTACATATATAGTAACTTTCTTAACAGATTTGCATGTTAACATAGCTGGCAGGATTGTAGCCAGGTTAGACTTGTCACTATAACCACCAGGCTACTGGTGTTATAGTTGTTTTTCATCTCATATTTTCAGGTAGATATATGTAAGTTAATTTATTTTTACTCAGTTACATGCACACACCATCCAACATATACAGTGGTCCCTCAGTTAACGAACACAATTTGTTCCACAGTCGTTCATTAACCGAATCTATTATTTCAATGGGATATTGGGTAATTGGTTCCAACTCACAGAAAAAGTATACATACAAAGTACTGTATACCTGTAATAGAATTAACAAAACATTAAATATAAACTAAATACAGTACAGTATACTGTAAAATAATAAATAAAAAACAATAGAATACTGTATTTTAACTTACTTTGAGGTGTGTATGTCATATTCCCGGCAGCTTTGTTTTCATATCAAACAGCTGATTGTAGAGGTAGTCGATGATGACATGCCATATTCTTTACAGAGTGCATTGGTTCTAATGCCTTCTTCATGTTTCATAATAATTTCTGCACTGTACTGTATATTATCTATGTTAACTAAATTTCAGAATGACCAATAATTTTAATGTAAAAATGCAAAAATATTCAAGAGACCAACAAACTGGATGTTCAATCCACTGTAAACAAAGTTAAACTGAGAAGCATTGTTGGTCAAATCAATCAGCTGATGGGCAAACAAAATCTGTTCCCTGTACTGTATATATTATTAATATGTTAACTAAATTTCAGAATGACCAATAATTTTAATATAAAAAATGCAGAAATATTCAAGAGACCAACTTTCTTGATATTTACTCCACTGGAAACGAATGTAAACATAGAACCAATTACTGTATTGGTGGACTAGCCGATCAGCTGATGAGTACAACAAATCGTGTTTGTCGTAAGGATTTCGTTAATCAAAGTTTTGTTCGTTAATCGAACTGCAAATCCTTATGGAAGCTAATTCGTTAACCGAAATTTCGTTGATAGAATCGTTTGTTAACCGAGGGACCACTGTATATCATGAAAAAAAAGTAAAAAAGTAAAAGTCCTACGGGCAAACGTGTAAAGGGAATATACATTTCTTTACATAAGAGTTAGCTGCTTAGTTCAGTAGGGGGGAAGGGGGAGAGGGGGAATCAACAGAGGTGGTGTCTGCATTGCTATGGTGAGCCAGGGACTATATGCATATAGCGACTGTGTTAAACTTTCATTGGCTTTTATTTATTGGTTTGGGAATATTGTACAGTATTTTTTTTAACTTATTTATTGGTATTATTTTTATTCATTCCTCACATTTACTGGTACTTGTAGATATATGAGACGAATATGCTGTAATATGTAACTGTACTATTTACCATTATTGATTCAGGTCTCTGTATTATATGTTATAATCATACTCCCTTTTGTCACTGTGTTAGTTCAGACTTTAGACATATGCGCGCTGTACGCGCAGATAGAGATACCCGGAGAGATTCCAAGACAGGACGCTGTTTCCCCTGTCTTAACTCCTTTTGTGTGTTTGTCCCAGAAATAGAACTTACGGACTTGACATCAGTGTGTTTCCTTCACCCCTGATTATAAGGATCATCTGAGTCTCTCCCACAGTACTGTGTATATTATTTTAAAAAAACTATGGCTACAGGAGGAAAATAATGTACCCACAAAAGTATTTCCCTTAATACTCTCTGCTAAAATGGGGGGTGCGTCTTATATAGCCGTGCATCTTATATGCCGTAAAATATGATATCATACCAAGTTGGAAAATTAAATTCTGAATGAAATAACAAGCAAAACCATAACTATTAAATAATTTTGATGTGCATGAAGATACAGTACAGTACTTTTAAATAAAGAAATTTCAATAAAAGAGAGAACGAAGTCAATTTCAACCCTATATAAAACTGTGAAGGTCAAGGGGGGATATTACATATACCATCGACCTCCTTCCTCCATTGTAGCCATTTCTAGTTGTGGTGGCCATCAGGTAAAGCAATTTTGACAGTGGTCCCTCGGTTAACGAACGGTCCAATTAACGAAATATCAGTTAACGAATTAGCTCCCATAAGGATTTTCAGTTCGATTAACGAACAAAACTTTGATTAACGAAAGCCGTACGAGAAACACGTTTTGCTGTGCGCATCAGCTGATCGGCTAGTCTGCCAATACAGTAATCAGTTCTATGTTTACATTCGTTTCCAGTGGAGTAAATATCAAAAAGGTTGTGCTCTTTAATATTTTTGCATTTTTTATATTAAAATTATTTGTCATTCTAAAATTTAGTTAACATTGATAATATATGAAGTACAGGGAATTAGTTTTTGTGCGCCCATCAGCCGCTTGACTCACCCGCCAAAGCATCGAGTTTGTTGGTCTCCTGAATAATTTTACATTTTTACATTAAAATAATTGGTCATTCTGAAATTTAGTTAACATATTGATAATATATAGATCAGTGCAGTGTTGATTTAAATAAAATAATCTTTAATTACAGCTAGTGAACTTAAAATATTATTGGTGAAATTACTGCATAAGTATGGGTAAGAAAGATGATTCCCCTCAGTGTTCCTCTCCAAAAAGGAGAGAGGATTTTCATGTTAGAGAATCTGTCAGTCCAGAGGTTCCTGACATTATTTTGGAAGGTGACTGGCCTTCCAAGAAGCATTAAAATGCTTCTCTTCTCCCTTCTCCTCCACCCCCACTTCCTTCTCTTCTCCTCTCCACCCCCCACTTTTAATTCTCATCTTCATCAACCAGCAAAATTCTACATACACACCTCAAAGTAAGTGTACAGTACTGTATTGTACTGCATTTTGTTTATACTTTGTATGTACTTTTCTGTGAGTTGGAACCAATTACCCAATATCCCATTGAAATAATAGATTCGGTTAACAAAATTTTTGGTTAACGAACGACTCTGTGGAACCAATTATGTTCGTTAACAGAGGGGCCACTGTATTTCACTTTTCATCAAATTAAGAGAAATTAATTCAAATTAAACCAAACAAAATCTATACATAAATTAAGATCTTTAACGACTGCACCAAAATCATCACTCGTATGGTCTTAGTTCCATGGGCTACAGTACTTCACACACAAAGCACAATGACACTACACTATGATTGTTGCTGCTGAGCTTGCCATTTTTCAAACTTTTTCTTCTGTGCCTCCATTAGCTTGGTCAACTTCTTCACTTGACTCTTTGTGATCTCCTTCCCTTCCTTGTCATGTGTTGGAAGACCATTACTGTCCCACTGAGAGTAGTCAGGAGTACGGAACATATCCTTGGGATCTTTTGGTGCTTCTGTCGGTTGCTTGGCCACTTGTTCTGCTTTCTTTTTAACCTTTTCTTGTCTCCTAGCTTCCTCCTGATCTTTTTTGGCCTGTATTTCCTGCATCAATTCTGCTGCATCAACCAATTTAATGCTTGGGGTTCCTGAAACAACAGTTAAGACATTGAAGCCAAAATTCCAATTATGGACTAAACTTTCACAGAATTTTTATTACAATACATAAAGTTATATAGAAAAATAATCACTTTATTTTTTAATGTTCTATGTAAACAATTTCTTTTAAAAATTTCAAAATATAAATTAACTCTTGTATCTAAGTTACTGACCTCCTTCTCTATCTTCTAATCTGACACCAAGGGGTGGCAAAAGGTCATCCCTAATACTGTCACACAGACCCAGCAGCTGCCCCTGAAGATCTTTAATATCCTTTTCTTTATCACGGGACCACTGCCGCAGCTGCTCTCGGATGCTGGCTACAACTTCTGCTACAGCAACCAGCTTCTCTGAATCCTGAGGAAACATAGGCAAGATTAATCAATACTTGTATACAAATTATGTTCATAACTGCAGTGAATAATGTGAATTTTGTCCATCTTTACAATTGAAGTAATACATATTGTAGACTTCACTGAAAACAATTATTTTCATGCATGAGAGACTTAGTGCAGGAGAAGGAAGTGCAACATTTATTATATACAGTATATGTTCACACAACTTTAAAAAATAAAAAGAATCAATATTTCAAAATATGAAACTTGGACTACAAAAATTACAGAACACAAGTAGTAAATCTAAACAGTGTTCAAAGTCATCGCAATATATTGTAAGAAAGAGAGGAAATGAAACTTAAGACTGCAACCAAAGAAGCCATAGAACTGTATGCATAAAAAATATGAGAAAAATTTAATGCAAAACATATATGCATAAAGAGAGAGAAGCCTATCATCTCACCTGGCCTCCAGACACAGTTCTATCACCAACTGGGACTCCAAACATACTCATTAACTTGCCTATGTAGTTGTTGATATTTAGCAACAGCTGTGAATTTACCTGGGTAATGAGAAGAGAATTAGATATAATATATATGAGGAGAAAGTAATTGAAACATTTTCCAATTTTAATTTATCTATATCAAAACTAAAATTTCATTATACTGTACAAAAACAAATGGTATTTGGAAATTATTCCTAATATGTTTTTGCCTTAACCTCTAAGATGATGCCTATAATAACTAAGATGACAGAATCAGATACAAAAATATATTTTGTGAAAAATAAGGTTCAGTTCTCCAATGACAAGAAATCCCCCAAAGCATGAAGTCGGTTCACAAAAAATAAAACCTTCCTAACTACTGTGATGATAAATAGTACACAACTACTGTAACTACTACGGAACACAGTGAAAACATTAATAAAATATTATCAAGACAAAAACATGCAGCTAAAACCATTAGGAAAAGCTAAATCAAAGTTTAAAACAAATGCAATTTGCATAGATGCTGGCTGAGTGGCCTCAACATTTGCCATAGCAAGGCAGCCCAGCTGGGTTGCTGCCTCTGCTGACACTGCTCCTCCCTCTTGCTTTAACACAAAAATATTTCAATTTCCTTTGTTTCCGACCTTATGATAATTATTTTTTACCTTTTTTGCACATTATGTATGTAGGATTGTGTGTGCATGTAACTGAGTACAAAAAGTGAAAAAAGTTAAGTTTATCTAGCCAAAATTATGAGCTGAATAATAAGCATAACATAACTTCCCTTTCAGCCTACTAACTTAGGTAGCTCACCAAGAAATTTTCATTCCCTTTAGTTTGACCTTTTGATAATTGTTTTTTTTTTTTTTTTTTTTTTTTTTGCTCATTCTGTATGTAAGATTGTGTGTGCAAGTAACTGAGAAATTTTTTTTTTATATATATATACACACAGTCATGCGCCGGTTAACGTCCAACCGAACGTCCGATCGCGCATACGTCCGTGACGCCTGCTGGGCCACCACTCCACGACCCTCTGACGGAGACACGATGATCCTCCCCATACTGGTCAGATATTATGTGCTAAAGGAATATGCTTCCTTGATTAGGTTTTTTTTAAACATTTGCCTCCTGGTGTAATGCTAACCTACATCTATTGAGGATAAAATCTTTCACCTACAAATTGACAATAACACATTTGCTGTAATCAGACATATCTAGTTGCCTCAACAATTGCAACCCCAGTTGCAATTGGGGTTGCAATTTCAAATTCTGTGGCATTACTAAGTATACAGTAATACCCCGCTTTACACGGTTTCTATACATTTATGTGGTACCCTGTCAGAACTGGAATTCCCACTTTACGCGGTGCATCTACTCATATACGCGGGTGAAGTATAATTTTTTTTATTTAGCTCATAAAATTCAAACAAATTACCTGGCCAGAATATAATTTACATTGCTGGAATTCTTACAATTTGATGATCATTTTAAATATAAGCATCATAGATTTTGCATTAACCATACAAATTTTAGATCTAATGCAAGTATTTTGTTTACTCAGAGCAAATATGTTATCTTTTGTGCAAAATATATGACGTGTATATTCAAAATATTCCTGGTCTTGCAAGGAATCCAGCAGTGTCAATTACCGTATATACTCGTCTATAGTTCGAGTTTTTAAGACCAAATTTTTAGGCAAAAAATTGGGGGTCGTCCTATACATGCGTAATTGTTTTGTTAGGTTGAACCCGTGCATGATGGGACGGGCGAGGAGCAACTTTTAGCTTCAGACATGAAAAATATTTACCATTTACTGCCAGTAAACAATGGAAATGTAAAATATGTACCAATTAGTAATGAAAAGTTGTGCAGTTCCTTCAGTAAATGCTCACCAACTTACAATAGGCTAAATTACCTTACACGTGTTTTCAGTAGTCTATGTTGAAGTTCTTAGCACAGGCTAACTTATCATATCATATACGGTATCACCGTTCTCATTGATCTACAAAAAATACCGGTATTAAAAACCTTTTCGATATTTCACACTTAATATAATACCCGGTAATCTACTTCAACCTCCTATTGTTTACAACGACGCATGACGCACCACCAGCTGTAGCGTCAGCTAGACGGTACACGTGTTTTTTCGAATCGTTTTCAGTTAAAAAACTGTTACATCACATGTATATTTTACCTTAAATGTGCCTGAACGAATATATTCTCGGAAATAAATAGTAGTTTTGCTGAAACGTGATGTATTTTAATGTAAAATATGATAAAATACATGACGAAAACAAAAGACTTTACCTAACCTTCCGATGTTCAAGAGGTTACTCGTTTTTTTAATAGTTTTTGGCTAAAATATTGTTATATTACAAAAATATTCTATTCATACTGTGCTTCATATAATGCATTCACGGAAATGAAATATTTTTGCTGAAATGACGTACGTATTACAGTGGAAAGTGGGATAAAATCGTGACGAAAACAATGACTTTCGCTTTCTTTCGTTCAAAAGATGTTACCGTAATCACTTTTCGAATGGTTTTCAGTTAAAAACTGTTGTATTACAATAATATGCTATCCTAATTGACTTGAATAAACACTACGATACCATATTTCTGAATATTTTCATTAAAATCCATCAAAATCATTTTCCCTGTCATCGTCTGCAGCACCAAACAGCTTCTCCCAGTCCTCTCCTTGAATAGGGCTAGAGAGTACGTGTTTTTTTTAATCGTTTTCAGTTAAAAACTATTACATCACATGTATATTTTACCTAAACTGTGCCTGAATGAATATATTCTCGGAAATAAATAGTAGTTTTGCTGAAATGTGATGTATTTCAATGTAAAATAGGATAAAATACATGACGAAAACAAAAGACTATACCTCAGCTTCCGATGTTCTTGAGATGTTACTCGTTTTTTTAATAGTTTTCGGTTAAAATTCTGTTATATTACAATGATATTCTATTCATACTGTGCTTGATATAATACATTCACGGAAATGTAATATTTTTGCTGAAATGACGTACGTATTACAGTGGAAAGTGGGATAAAATCGTGACGAAAACAATGACTTTCACTTTCTTTCGTTCAAAAGATGTTACCGTAATTGCTTTTCGAATGGTTTAGTTAAAAAACTGTTGTACTGTATTACAATAATATTCCCTCCTAATTGACTTGAATAAATACTTGAATGGAAATATACAATATTTTTGTTGAAACTAACCGCGTTTCAGTGTAAAGTGTCGTAATAATAAATGGTAAACAATTTGCCTTCGGCACTCGTGTTTCATGCACAGCTAGCCTCAGTTTATAGGACGTAGAGTGTTTTTACTGAAGGTTTCGTTGTTCCATTACCCTCAAAAACGTGGGTCGAACTATAAACGAGGAATATCATAAATTAACGATTTCTTGGTCAAAAAATCAGGGTCGACCTATAAACAAGGGGGGGTTATAGACGAGTATATACGGTATATTATCCTAACTTTAGTCTGAGGTATTATTTGTTACTAAAAATGTAAATATACTGTTATAACCCAAACATTTCTCTGGTAGGGAGGGAAGGTGGAGGTAAGGGGTAGGGAGGGAGGAAGGGACCCAGGGAGCAGATGGGAAGAGGGGGGGGGGGGGGGGAGGTGGGGTATTTTGATTGACAGAGAGTATTTGGGTAAGTATATTTTGTTTATTTACCGGGTATTGAAGATATTTGTTTTAGCTCATAAAATTCATACAAATTACCCGGCCAGAATATAATTTACATTGCTAGAATTCTTACAATTTGGTGATCATTTTGAATATAAACATCATAGATTTTGCATTGGACATACAAATTTTAGATCTAATGTAAGTATTTTGTTTACTCTGAGTAAATATGTTATCTTTTGTGCAAAATACTATATGACATTTATATTCAAAATATTCCTGGTCTTGCAAGGAATCCAGCAATGTCAATTATATTATCCTAACTTTAGTTTGAGGTATTATTTATTACTATACCTTAAAATCTAGTGTTTTCCCCCAAACATTTCTCAGAGAGGGAAGAGCCAGCGAGTGTGAGAAGAGGGGGAGGGAGTTGAGTCCATTATTTGAATGGACATTAACTTGGCGGCTGTATTTCTCCTAAATATTAATTGTGTGTGTGTACCATCATAAAATTAAGATGTTATTTTTACTAGAACATAGGTACTGTGTCGGGAAAAAGTGGAGTTTGGGGGTCGGCCCGGTCTCTATTTCAATTAATCCCATATGTTATGTTGTTCACTTTACGTGTTTCTCGCATTTCTCTCGCTATACGCAGGTCTCACTGTAGTGAAGCCTCTGGTGCACTCTAAGATTAAGAGAGAAAACGGAGGACTCAGGCGTCCTGATGTGAGAAAAAACGGACTCGTATGATGGGGTAACCAAATAAAAAAAAAGAATAGCTACATGTTTTGTGGACTACAGTATTAAGCGCACCCTTTTCATCACTGTAATAAACCTAGCCATGCCTATGTGTGTTTATGATATTTACCATAACATTATATATATATTTAGTGGGTATAAATAGTCATAAAATGGGAAACTTGGGGTTGGGTCTTGGGTGCCTGGAACCAATTAGAATAAATCCCATAGGTTCTGTACTTTCGTTATCGGCGGCGTCCCAATTAGGCGCGATAACCAAGGGATGACTGTACTGTACTGTATATACTTGTGACACTGGCCAGTTGCTTCTGGTGTTATGGTACAGGGGTACAAAGTGACAGCACTAGGATCCCGCTTCCTCTATCAAGGAATAAACAATTAAAATTTAAATTGAAAAAAAAAAAAAAACCATTCAAATAATGGGACCTAGCGAACCTAAATGGCCCTAGAGCGGGGACAGTCACGTATGCATCGCGTATTCTTATAGATTGTGCGGCCAGGCGAACGTTATCTAGTGAATTTAGTCAATATTGTACAGTAACAATGGACCTAAGTGGAAACCTGTATCGTACATGTACTAAATGATTACGGTACTAAAATTGTTATGTCTATCGCAAATATAGCTTGTTTATACAGGTATTCAAATAAATTACTATCTTACAAGAATCCCTCCAATGTAAGTTATATTCACCCAGGTCGTTTGGGTGGCAAATTATGAGAAGAGCTTAGTCACTCTCAAGTAATGATAAATAAACACGCAGGCCTTCAGCGCCAACTGTCAAATCTTATCTCAAATAAATAAACAAACAAACGCCAGACATTCTGTCCCCCCCCCCCCCCCCCCGTCTTCCCACCACCCTGGTGTTCAAGATGAAACATTGGTGATTTCTTTGTTTATTTTATATAATATCTCAAGACTAAAGTTAGGATAATATAATTTGCATTGCTGAAATCCTTGCAAGACAGAGATTAATGTGAATATAAGCGTCATATATTTTGCTCAAGATATAAAAAATGTGGTACATTAGTGTACAGTACTGTAGTACATTTTATAAAAAGTTTTTCAACTGTATCCTTGGGTAGATTTACATAAATTTCTTCATTTATTTTCATCCATTTACATGCACACACCATACTAAAAGAAACGTAATAGAAATAAATGACCTTAGTGTAAAGCTGGAGTGCACATGTACTAATTTGATTACGGTACTAAAATTGTTATGTCTAGTGCGAATTACAACATGTTTATATTCAAATAAATCGGTATCTTACAAGGATCCCAGCTATGTTAATTATATTCTCCGAGGTCATATCAACTGGCATTTTAAAATGAGGAAGCTTAGTAGGACTGTTAAATAAACACACAGAGACCTTCGCCTCAAACTTATCACCTCAACTCCCCCACCCCCCCTAACCCCTGGCTGACTGGCTGGCTCCTTCAGTCCCTCCCCCCCCCCAACCCCTCGCTGACTGGCTGGCTCCATCAGTCCCTCCCTCCGTCCCCCCCCCCCCCAGCCTTTTAGGCTTACAGTTTTCATCTTATATAATATCTCAGACTAAAGTTAGGAGATTATAATTTGCATTGCTAGAATCCTTGCAAGACAGCCAATAATTTGAATATAAACATCATATATTTTGCTCAAGAGATAAAAATTGTTGTACATTAGTGTACAGCACTGTAGTACATTTTATAAAAAAGTTTTTCAAGTGTATTTTTGGGTAGATTTACATAGATTTCTTCAATTATTTTCATCCATTTACATGCACACACCATACTAAAAGAATCGTAATAGAAACAAATGACCTTAGTGAAAAGCTGGAGTGCACATGTACTAATTTGATTACGGTACTAAAATTGTTTTGTCAAGTGCAAATTATAACATGTTTATATTCAAATTAATCAGTATGTTACAAGAATCCCAGCAATGTTAATTATATTCACCCAGGTCATTTCACTGGCTTTTTATAAGAGAGAAGCTTAGTCACTTAAGAACTGATAAATATACACGCGTTAGACCTGGGCCTGTGCCAACTGTCCAACGTACTACCTCCCCTCCCCTCGCTCGCTTCCCACCCTCTCTCTCTCCCATCTGCTCGGCGTTTCTGGAATCCTTGTAAAACAATGAATAATTTTAATATAAACGTCATGTATTTTGCACAAGAGATAAAAATTAATCACCTGTATCACATTACAGAAGTGATGTAAGAGTAAAAGTGTACATGTACGTATATAGTATTCCACATACAGTAAGTATAAATACAAAGTTTTTGTGATGATCGGACAACATCCATTTCGGTTAACGTCACGTTTCCAAGAACGTACAGGTAGTCGTCGACTTACGACCTAGATTGGTTACGGCCGCCCGGTCGTAAGTTGATCTGGTCGTAAGTCAGCCTATGTTATAATTACCTTACGTATATTATAATGTGTAATGATAATATAATCATCTTTAAGTCATATTTTATCAACATTTTCTTTGTTCATTATTGTTACGGTCGTCAGGTTTAAGTAAATCACTGCATACTACAGTACAATTTAATTACCTTACGTATATTATAATGTGTAATGATAATATAATCATCTTTAAGTCATATTTTATCAACATTTTCTTTGTTCATTATTGTTACGGTCGTCAGGTTTAAGTAAATCACTGCATACTACAGTACAATTTAATTACCTTACGTATATTATAATGTGTAATGATAATATAATCATCTTTAAGTCATATTTTATCAACATTTTCTTTGTTCATTATTGTTACGGTCGTCAGGTTTAAGTAAATCACTGCATACTACAGTACAATTGGTTTATTATTTACACAACATACAAAAAAAAAAAATACAGGTGCAAAACATATAAAACATTTTAGTTGCAAAACATACAAACACATACAAACATACAAAAAACATCTTATTGGCCGCTGGTGCTTGGCTGTGGATCGTCGGGGTCGTCAGCTGGGGCAGCCTTTGGGGTAACCGGAGGAGTTGTTTTTTTCATGAACATGGTGAGCTTTGTCTGAATTGTTCGTTTCTTCTTCTCCTCGTAAATTTCTTGATACGGACGAAACGAATTGCGTGCCATCCGCTCAATCCTTGCAAATCGTTCGATGTTTGGGTCCATTCCTTCAAAATGGGCAAGAAGTTTATTCAGTAGAGATAAACCTTCTGATAATCCCTTAGTGGTGAACGTCCTTTGTGGCTCCTCTCCTCCTCTTCTTTGTCCGCTGCTTCTCTCCTTTCTTCTTCTGCTACTTTTTCTTCTTCCAATTCGATTAGCTCTTCATTTGTAAGTTCTTCTGATTCTTGGTCTAGCAACTCCTCAACATCTTCCACTTCACATTCCAAAGAAAGATCTTTTGCCAGTTTTACTATTTTTTCCCGAATAACTTCAAGCTCATTTTCACTGTCAAATCCTGCAAAAGTATGAACATAGCGCTTAACACACTTTTTCCAGATGCCATTCATGCACTTCTCCGTCACAGCCTCCCAGGCGTTTGCCAGATTCTTGATACCCTTAAGAATGTTGTACTGTTTCCAAAAGTCACGCAACGATAGTTCTGGGTCGGCATCTATAGCGTCTATGGCTTGGGCAAAGGTGGTTCGGAGATAGATAGCCTTGAAAGTAGCAATTGAACCTTGGTCCATAGGCTGCAAAATTGAAGTCGTGTTTGGCGGCATAAAAATCACTTTCACGTCCGGATGAATATCTGATAGATGAGGTGGATGTCCAGGCGCATTATCCAGTAGCAATAAAATCTTGAAAGGAATTTCTTTCTTCAAACAATATTCACGAACTTGAGGAATAAAACAATTTACAAACCAGTCTTCAAACAGTGCCTGTGTCATCCATGCTTTACGGTTAGAACGAAAGTAAACGGGCAGCGTGTGCTTGTTTACATTTTTCAACGCCCGCGGGTTTTCTGAATGGAAGATTAGGAAAGGCTTCAGCTTAAACCCCGCGATGTTCCCGCCAAGCAGCAGAGTAAGCCTATCCTTAAATGCTTTAAATCCAGACATGCTTTTGGCTTCTTTTTGGATGTAAGTGCGTTCTGGCATCCGTTTCCAATACAATCCCGTTTCATCCACATTAAATATCTGCTCTGCTAGATATCCCTCATCCGTAATTAATTCATCCAGACTGTCAACAAACTTGCGTGCTCCTTCCTCGTCTGCACTCGCTGCTTCCCCAGTCACTCGAACATTATGAAATTGAAATCTTTTCTTGAATCTCTTGAACCAGCCAGTACTTGCTGCAAATTCTTGATTGTAGTCTTCTCCGGCGCGCTCCTTCAAAGTCTGAAATAGACTTCTAGCCTTCGTCTGCACAGTAAAAAGGCTTAACGGTGTCTGTTTCTGGATCTGATCTTCCATCCAAATGTAAAGTAATTTCTCCATTTCGTGGAGAGGCCCAGTCCGTTGCTTCGTTATAACTGTCGCTTGCATGGGTGCAGAACCTTTCACAGCTTCACGAATCCTTTCTTTATCCTTCAAAATCGTCGACACAGTAGAGTGTGATAGCGTCAGATCACGTGCAATCACATTCACTTTCTTACCCCCTTCGTGCTGTTTAATCACCATCATTTTAGTGTTTAAATCAATGGCCTTTCTTTGCTTCTTGGCAGGTTGAGGAGTAGATGAAGACAGTTTCCTCTTGGTAGACATCTTGGGGGGTGGTGGTTCAAGAAAAATTTCCAAGACAAAAGAAAGGCACAAGGCAAACAGACACGGAGGGAAGTGTGCTGTACCAGCGAGCGTGTTTGTAATTGAGCGCGGGGATGCGCGCGGCTCCAGCTCCCGGCAGCGCCAGGAGGCTGGGGCCAAAACTGTCGTACCGCCGGTCGTAAAGTCGAACAGACGTAAGTCGCATAGGTCGTAAGTCGACGACTACCTGTATCTAGGACGTCAACCAGCGTATGACTGTATATATATATATAGCGCTTGGGAACTTCGTGTTTTCTTCTTTCCTTGTGGTTATCAGCATATACCTGGATCACGAGCAACTACAGTGAATTACTTGCATATGTATACATATATATATAAGTACTTGTACATACATACAATACCTCACTATTAGGGACTCGAGCCCTGGACCTCTGCGTGTGAACATGCAGAGGTTCAGGGCTCACATTATTTAACCGAGACATCGTAACACTTATGATGGAGGTTGGGTGGGAGATTATTGGGTCAGGATACAATCCTGTCCTGATGCAATGTCAGGTAAGCCATTGTTGGGTGGGGGATTACAGTATATCTCGGCCTATAAGATGGAATTTGAACCTTAAAAAAATCAGCCCAAAATTAGGGGTCGTCTTAAATACCGGGTATAAAATTCTTACCTCTTAAATATTGTGGTTTAGCGTGTCAAGAGTGGTGATGGAGAACATCGTAAAACACACACACGGTCCTACCACTAATTATTTTATACTGAAACTTACATTTGGGAAGCTAGATTAAAAATAAGATTACCGGTACAGTTGGCCCTTAACATACGTGGGTTTAGCATACACGGATTTGCAAATACGCGGATTGCCCCGCCGGAGGAATATTCTGAACATTGAAGTACATTCAAATCGCGCGCCATTCAACTCGCGTGCGGCACCTCACACGGGACACCACCCGCTCCCGCATCGCACGTCATCACCCCACCCTGCCACTCCACGCTCCGTCACTCAGTCAGTCTCTCTGTAACCATGCTTGTGTTAACATCAGAATTGTAGTTGCTACCCTTGCTACCCACATTTACCATGGCCCCTAAAAGAGCATCAAAGACACCAGTTGGAGCCACCCCCTAAGTGATGATGACCCCGATGACCCCCGTCCTGTCGCCGAGGATAGGTACGGTACAGTAAAGTGAAACTTTTATCTCTTTTTTATTTAATAGCTTTTCTTGCCATATTTATTGTTTGTAAAAATGCACAGCACAGTACAGTTCAGTACTGTACATAGGAAGTGGAGGTGCAGTTATTCACAAAACATTTGTGTTTGTTGTCGGCAGTAGTGACGGTGAGGAGGTGGAGGGATAGAGCTGGTAGGATTGGTGACGCTGGAGGCGGGAGCAGGGACCTGGACGAGTGGAGATGCCAGCCAGTACATTACGGGTGTACAGTATTAATTGTTTTCATAGCTCTTTTTGCATTTTTATATTAAATACTGTACATTACGTTTCAACAAAACTACTATTTATTTCTGAGAATATGGAAATGTAATATTTTTGCTGAGATGACATACATATTACAGTGGAAAGTGGGATAAAATGGTGACGAAAGCAATGACTTTCGCTTTCTTTCGTTCAAAAGATGTTACCGTAATCGCTTTTTAAATGGTTTTCAGTTGTGGGATTATGAGGCTAATGATAGGATAGAATATTATTGTAATACAGTACAGTACAACAGTTTTTTAACTGAAAACCATTTGAAAGGCAATAACGGTAAAATCTTTTGAACAACGAAAGAAAGCGATAGTCATTGTTTTCATCATGATTTGATCCCACTTTCCACTGTAATATGTATGTCATTTCAGCCAAAATATTACATTTATATATTTATTTCTGAGAATATATTCATTCAGTCACAGTTAAGGTAAAATATACTTGTGATGTAATATTTTAATGAAAATACAGTATCATAGTTTTCTTTTGTTTCAAATTTAATTAACAAAGATTGATGTTTCAAATGCAATGAACAAAAATTTATGTACAGTATCTATAAATAAACTTTAAAAAATGAATACTTTATGTTTTACATCATCCTGTGCTACCATACCATGGATTTGGCTACTTTAGGCTTGCTATGATGACACAAGAGATCTGCCCTGGCAACTGTACCGATACTCACAGCTGGTGGTGCGTTGGTGCGTCGTTTCCATTGTTTACTGGTAGTTACTGGTAAATATTTTTCAACCTAACGAAACTATTACCCGTTTAGAGGTCGACCCCCAATTTTTTGCCAAATAATTTGGTCTTAAAAACTCGAACTACACACAGGTATATACGGTAAATAAGGACATGGGGGGCCAGGTTTTTTTTAGGGGGGGGGGGGGGGGGCACCAAAAGTACAGGGATTTTTAACATCCACGGGTATCTCTGTTACGTAACCCCTGCGTATGTTAAGGGCTGACTGTATATTAAAATAATAAAAATGTATTATAAACCTGTCTAACATACCATAAAATAACAACAAACCCCGGTAATAAACGCAGCTATCATCACGCACCGCCCGCCATTTGCCAGTGACGAGACAAGTAAGGAAAGTGTTTTTTTTTTACATCCAGCGCTCGCTGTCACTACGCACTTTTAGGGGTCATTTTCCCGCTTGCCTTTGTGTTCGAGTTGGCCAATAATGCATTTCTTTACAGATCATAATACGTATTTCCCATAAATGATTCATTTAGACTTTATTTTATTTGCATTACTCTTCGTAAGAAGTTCTCAGCGACACACCCACGCAGAATGTCATCAGGCTTTACCTTGGGAGACCACGTAGGTTTTACAAATAATTATCGGAATAATAATTCCACAAATAAATATATTGATAACACAATTATAGCATTATTATATTTTTTTAACGGGGATTAGCCCACCCGGGCACAAGTCACTGACCCACATTGGGGTCTGGGGGGGCAAAAATGTAGTAGTAGTAGTAGCAGAAAGAACACTTCTTGCACTTCCACCAAGACTGGGAGGGATGGGACTAACTAATCCAGAGGAGATTGCTGACTCTGAACACCAAAATTCACTTAAGCTCACGGCAGCCCTCACTGACCACATAATAGCCCAGAATGCAACAGGGGAAGTGGACACCAGCGAAGTTAATAAGATCCGTAGGTCCATTACAACAGATCAGCAGCACTGCCAAAATGACATGTTGCAGCAACTATTGCTGCAGGTTCCAGAAAATTTGACAAAAAAAGTAGCTATAGCGCAGGAGGTGGGCGCCTCGAACTGGTTAACTACGTTACCGATAAGGGCAAATGGTTTCAGCCTTAACAAACAAGAATTTACAGATGCCATTGCTCTAAGGTATGGTTGGCCAGTAGATGGTTTGCCCTCCCAATGCGTGTGTGGCTCTTCCTATGATGGCGATCACGCCATGGTCTGCAAGAAGGGGGGCTTCATATGCATGAGGCATGACGAGGTAAGGGATCTCACAGCAAATATGTTGAAGGAAATCTGCCGGGACGTCATGGTAGAACCGACCCTCCTTCCACTGGATGGCGAGACCTTCCAACATAGGACTTCAAACACTTCTAACGAAGCCCGTGTGGACGTCAGTGCTCGAGGATTCTGGACGCGGGGACAGCGAGCTTTCTTCGACATCAGGATTTTTGATCCCATGGCCGTTTGTCACCGTAACCTAGCTCTCGATGCTGCGCATAGGAACGAGAACGACAAGAGAAGGGCATATGGGGAGAGAATACAAAATGTTGATCAAGGCAGCTTCACTCCTCTAGTGTTCACAACCTCGGGTGGGATGGGCCCAAGTGCAAGATGTTTCTACGCCAGACTCGCGGAGCTGATCTCCGAACAGAAGCAGCAGCCCAGAAGTTATGTTACAGCCTGGATGAGATGTCGACTGTCCTCTCTCCTTCGGTCGGCTTTGCTCTGCCTCAGGGGAACGAGAGCTTCTGCCCCTACTCCGACAACTGCTGCAGATATTGACTATGAGGCTACAGTCACTGAATGCCGCATAGATCTGCGGCTCAACCAATTTAACAGATAGGATAGCTTCTTATGTATTAGGATATTTAATATTAAGTTAAATAAATGGTGGCGAAGGTGTGGCTATTGGGGGAGGCTGGAGGCCACATAAAAAAAAAAAAAAAAAAAAAAAAAAAAAAAAAAAAATAGTAGTAGTAGTAGTAGTAGTAGTAGTAGTAGTAGTAATAGTAGTAGTATTAATTCATAGTAAATAAAATTTATAATAAAAAATTCAAAATTTAAAATAAAATAGTAATACCCCGGTAATAAAGAACCGTAAAAAAATACAAAAATGAAAAAAAGATCATAAGTGAGAAACAATACCATGTACTGTACTGTATATATGTTGTGTTGTCAAAGTAAGAGAAACGATTGAAACTCTGCAATTGTGTGTAAATGAGGCAGAAAGTCGGATCAGCAGCCTGGGACTTGGTCACAATTTTCGTGATGCCATATGGCAGCAGGGTCTACCATTAGAGTCTAATGGTAGACCGTGCTTTCAATATCTTCCCAGGCGGTAGTATCTCCCTGTTTGGTGGCTGCCTGCTACCTACACAACTTTTAGCAATATTAATTTGATACAACATGATAAATTAGACAAACACTGAAAATAAACAAACAAAATTTAATTACCAAGATGCTTCTCATTGTCAGCTGTAAGAGGGGGAGGTAGGGCTATTTTTAGCCCGTCTTTGTGTCCGAAGTGGCCAGTAATGCATACCGGTACCGTATATTTACTGATCATAATACTTATCTCCTATAAATAATTCATTTAAAATTAATTTTTTACAAAGAATATTCAGTAAATGACTGCGATAATTCTTGAAACTACCGACAGTGGTAGTTTTCTTCGTGCTAAATTTAGGATGAGAATGAAGAAGCCCTGAAATTATTTTTTTTACAGAATCTTTATATGTTTTTTCCAGAAAATACTCCTGATTTTAAACCTTGGAATTTGTTCCCAAAACCGGAATTGAGAGACTTTTCCGGAAAAATTCCGAGCAAATTTCATTTCCAGGTATTGGATAGTTCTGGTTAAGAGGGATTCGGCTAACGAAGATACTGTACAGTGATATTGCCGTTAGCCAGAACAATTGATGTAGAGCACTTCTGGGAATGAGAGATTTCCGGGTACTGTAATGAGACGACTCTCTGAAAGACGGGAAAAAATCTTTCATCCCCGAAATTTTCCGGATAATGGAAAATATGTTCTCGGAAGTTCCAGATTGATGCATTACTTCATCTCTCAAAGCTGGAAAAAAATCCCTCATCCCCAGAATTTACCAGGTACCTGTAACAGGAAATATATTCTTGGAAGTTCCAGAAATTTTGCATTACATCATCTCTTGAACCCGGAAAAATACCCCCATCTCGGAATTTTCCGGGTGCTGGAAATTGTACCTGATTTTCATCTCTCAAACCCGGAAAAAAACTCCCCCATTCCTGGAATTTTCCGGGTACTGAGAAAATTCCGGCTACCTAAGAGTTCCGGGTTTGAGGGATTTCGGCCAACGGAGATATTATTGTATACAATTATTTATTCCCCACATTTATTGGTAGAGTTTACAGTACACCCGGAAAATTCACGGATTTTTATTTTGCAGTCCTCTATTATTCGCGGATAACATTCCGGATGTACCCAAGAATGTCTGTGGGTAGTTTTAAAGTTGCCCTGAGGACAATTATTTCTTTTACCTGTAGTATTGTATATATGTATGTGTGTGTGTGTAGACACACATACACACACACACAAAACACATAAAAATAAATAAAAATGGGAAAATCCTCTCACAAACAATCAAAAACAAATGTATTAAAAATGTTGAGTCTACCCTCAAGTCCACTCCGTACTTTGCTATTAATAATGCACGAACTTAGGAGTAGACTCACATTCTTAATAAATTTGTTTCTGATTATTTGTAAGAGGATTTTACCATTATTATTTATTTGTATGTGTTTTGTGTAAAATAATAATAATAATAATAATAATTAACGGTTTATTGAAAAAATTCTGCAGCCCGAAGGCTGAAAATATACATTGGACATAAATGACTTATTACATACATTGGTGGTTTAACAAAAGCCTTCATTAGAGAAAGGTAAAGGAACATACAGATTAATGTAGGAGTTGAACAGCAAACTCGTAGTGTAGTAACTCCCTCCCAGATGGTGTTAGGAGGAACTCACGTGGTGTAGTAGTTCCCTCAGATGGTGTTATGAGGGACCTGGAGTGGTGTAGTAATTCCCTCGCAGATGGTGTTTTGAGGGGCCTCACGTGGTGTAGTAATTCCCTCACAGATGGTGTTATGAGGGACCTCACGTGGTGTAGTAATTGCCTCACAGATGGTGTTATGAGGGACCTCACGTGGTGTAGTAATTACCTCACAGATGGTGTTATGAGGGGCCTCATGTGGTGTAGTAATTACCTCACAGATGGTGTTATGAGGGGCATCACGTGGTGTAGTAATTCCCTCACAGATGGTGTTATGAGGGGCCTCACGTGGTGTAGTAATTACCTCACAGATGGTGTTATGAGGGACCTCACGTGGTGTAGTAATTCCCTCATAGATGGTGTTATGAGGGATTTGACGTGGTGTAGTAATTCCCTCGCATATGGTGTTATGAGGGACATGTGGTGTAGTAATTCCCTCACAGATGGTGTTATATGAGTGAGGTGTGGTCTTAGGCCTTCCTATCGTAGACGGATTAACACATCGCTGGTTGTTGTTGGGTCTCACAGGCCGTTATCACTGGGTACCTGGGACCTCACTGTGTGAAGGTTAACTTGGGTACGACTGTTACTGTTGAGTTGTTCTCACTGACTTAAGCACTGTTCACCACTGTTCACCTCTGTTTAACACTGGTTCCGTTCCTTTCCTAAATGAAATTGTAACTTCTGGCGAGAACTTGTTGATATTCCGGTGGGGAGGAGGGTTCAGGGGAGGGGGTTGGTATGGGCCAACTTAACAGTTGACCTGGCTGCTCCGAGAGGAGCGCCAGGTACGTCTTGACCCTTCGGTGGTCAAGGATGTGTGTGTGTGTGTGTGTGTACACACATACATACATATATACAATACTACAGGTAAAAGAAATAATTGTCCTAAGGGCAAACACATAAAGGGAATATACATTTCTTTGTACTGTACACAAGTAAGTATGTACCCCCACTCCCCCCCCCCCCCCCTAAATGCTTAACTCCTTGATTAAGAGTCAGCCATTCATGCTCATTAACACCATGTTAGACTATGTCACTTATAATATCAAAACATATGATAAACAATTTCCATCTTTTCAGCTACTGTTCTGATGAACTATCATTATCTTCCTTGTAATAATTATATAAATAAATTGCATAGATGGATTTTCACCAAGGTTGTTCAATATTTTCTTGGATAGGGTAGTAAGAGGTGAATGCAAAATACAGTAGATGGAGGGAGGTGCAGGTTTGATTGACAAAGACAGAGGGTGAAATTGAGGGATAAGTCAGCTGCTGTTTGTAGTCACCCAAATAACTATCTGAACTTGGGGGGGGGGGGGGGGGGGGGGGGGGGGGGCCTTCAATGAATTTCAGAATGAACACTGGTAGGGTTGTCAAAATCCTTCGTCCATTGTGTCATATTTTCCCAACACAATTTTGTAAAGATAGTTTTTTGAGTAACTGTACATGGTGTCTTTAACCCATTGGCTGCAGGAGGTTACCCTAAGCTGAATAAAATTGTCTGGCAATAGTCAGACTAAAATGGCAAGTGCGTGAAATGCAGCAAAAGGGTTAAAGGAGAGAGGTTTTAAACTCATAGAATATGGAAATCATAACACTTTAACAAAGATGCCAAAAATAATTATACCCCTGTAACACTGCAGGAATGAGCCAGTTTCATATTTATGAAGAGAGCTAGACACTACACACCAATCTTTGGCAAAAATCTGTTGTCCACCAAGATCGTCAAAAAACCATTAAATATTTAAAGCAGAACATAAGATCTCAATTTAACAAGATCACCAAAGACACACTTATGAGAGTTAAGGCATTGTATTCATGTAGAATCAACATGTGTTCTTCGGAAGATGGTGAAATATTAGACTCTACATAACCCTGCTCTGGTTAGTGATACCGAAGGTGAAGTTATACGATTTTGAAAGAGAATGTGGTATGTCGAAGTTAATAATGAAAGTGAAAAAAACTAGTGATGAACTACTTTACATACATTCACAGAAAATTACCTATACCTACAGTTTACTTTAATACTTAAACTTGGGAAATATAATGCTATGAATCACTTCCATTTAAAACATTTATCAAAATAATAAGGAAGATGGTAAACTTTATAAAACATTTTACTATCTATAAATTAAACCATTAATCTAATTACCTATATGTATGTCTATCAGCCCATTATATCTTCAATAACTTCTTCAGTAAACAGCTATGAGATATTTTACTTTACCTTAACATTGTTGTTCATGTACTTGTTGGCTTCTGTAATGAGGTCCCGTATATGATCTAGTGCTGTTCTTGTGTCGATGTTGTCGCACAGAGCTTTATGGACACTAACTCTGAATGAAACACAAAACAAAAACATTGTTATGAAATTCCTATCACAGTTTGGTGAAGCATTTACACTCCTAATCAATTCCATGTATTTGAGAAAAGTGGTACAAGTACACCACCGATTTTCCGGAACCCTTGGTTCCAAAGCCTTGCCTGATTATCCGTTTTGCCGGACCAACCGAGGTCAGGTAATAATAATTCAACAATACACCTCTGAGCCACTAATTATACTCCTTCTGTGTCTCTAAAGCACCATGGACTGCTAGAAACTTAAACTAAACAAATACTAAATGTAAATTAAATGTGAAAAAGCCATAATTTTAAGCAACATTACTGTACACAATTTGTACTCAAATGTACTACACTAAACTAAAAATTTTTATCTCGTGCAAACTATGTGATGTTTATACTCAAATTAATCACTCTCTTACAAGGATTCCACCAATGTACTTTATAGTCAGCTACATTTTATAAGATAAAAACTTTAAGCCTAAAACTACCTTCACCCTGGCTTGTAGTACAGTTTGCCTATTCTGAGTAATTCAGTCAGGTCTTGACACTGAGGGTGGTATCACTTCTTACTGCCATGCAGGACAGAGGTTCATACACAAAGAAATACATCATATTCATTAACAGCTATAAATGTATAGAGGTCAGATTCATATGGGTAATGTCACTGTTCACTGCCATGCAGGACAGAGGTTCATACACAAAGAGATGCATCATATTCCTTGACAGTACATATACATATATGTAAACACACACACACACACACACATATACATACATATACATATATACATACACATATACATGTACATGTACATATATATACACACACGCACACATACATACATATACGTCGGTCAGATTCATGTGGGTAATGTCACTTTTCACTGCCATACAGGACAGAGGTTTGTACACAAAGAATGCATCATATTCATTGACACTATATATAGGTCAGTGGATCACATACATTGGAGTCATATTCTAATTGAAGACTAATCAGTGTGGGCTAGCAAATTTGGGATAAACAGCAAGAATGTCCTCAAGCACACCTGATTGAAAGAAGTAATTACATAGTTCAAGATACAATAAGTCAGGTGGCCTGAAGTCTTTGACAGTGTCACATTCAATAATATAGTGTTCAAGTGTATGCTTTCAAGGTTTATCACAAAGTTTACATGCTGAGTGTTCCGGTATGGGTACAGCGTTACTAACTTGCCAGATGTGTCTGTATCCTAGCCTAATTCTGGCCACGACTACATCACATTGTCTGGTTCTGTCCTTATGCTGGCCATACCGGTACCTCTTGTTACAAAATTTGTCATATTTACTAATTCTACAACTGTCAGGTCTCTCTGCATTTCTCACTTCTTCTAGATCAGAGTTCATGATTCTGACTTGAATGTTTTTAATTACAGCATTGGACTGGCCAAGGTCACGGTCAACATTTTCTTTCTTACATGCCTCATTGGCCAGTCTATCAGCACGGTCATGATATCTGATTCCAACATGGGACGGAATCCACACAAATTCGAAATGAAAGTTGTTCTCATTGGCAGTTATCACATTCCTTTTAATATCACATACAACTTTAGACATAGAGCCTGACGGGCTGTTCATTGATTTCAAAGCACTTTGAGAGTCACAGAATATCACTCCACCTCCATTTTCTTTGAGGCAGTCTGTGGCTAAGTAGATTCCAGTTAGTTCAGTTTGTGTTGTGCTGGCCCAGTTGTTCAGCCTTTGTTTGTTTGACACTATCATCTCTTTTTCTTTATATATTACAATTGCACAGCCTGTTCTACCTGTGTTTGTCTGCACAGAACCATCAGTAAAAGCATAACATTCACTTGATTTAATACTCTCTATGTGTCTGTTAATAGTTTCTAGCGTGACACATCTCACCACATCGGTGTTTAACATTTGCTTACTACCAACAGGAGTGTAATTAATAGGAACTGATATGTCCAGCCAAGGAGGAATGGCATGAATAGGTTCGTCTGGGGTGATTGGGACATTCAGTTTCAAGAGATCTGCAACACTTTTATGAAGCCACGCCCCAAGGAGAGTCTTTTGTGGAAGGTTGGCGAGATGGTCGGGATTACTTAGATAGAACATCAACTCAGTTTGAGCTGTAGTTTGAGAACCATTGTTCTTCAAAACTTTGACACAAAACATGGTACTGTATTAAGTAGAGTTATCCTCTCATATAGGGTGGGCAGTCCGAGCTCTTTCCTCATGTTTACAATTCTGGTTGATTTTGGGCAACCTAGGATGATGCGCATGGCTTCATTTTGCACTACCTCAAGGCTGTTGAGTTGTTTAGGCGGAATAGTCACAAGATGGAGAGCATGATAGTCAACTACAGAACGAATGAAGTGAAGATAGAAAGTACGAGCATAGGTGATGTTAATTCCATAGCCCTTGCCAACAAGGGTTCTGAGGGGTTTAATGCGCTGCATTAGTTTGTCACGAAGGTTGCTGACAAAGTTTGCATCATTCACACAAATTCCAAGATATTTACAGGAGCTACATAGTTCCAAGGGCATGCTGTTAATGTTATAGTCAAGAGGCAGAGGGTGAGCAGGACGAGGATTGAGGACCCTCGTCTTGTCAACAAATATTATGAGACCGCATTCAACAGTTCTCCAAGCAAATACATCCAGCAAGGCTTGGAGCCTGAGTTTGGTTTGTGTCATAATGCAGATATCATCAGCATAGCATATTACGGCTTCGTTTGGCTGAACTGGAATGTCAGCAATAAGCTTGTGCATCAGTATATTAAAGAGCATAGGACTTAACACTCCTCCCTGAGGCGTGCCCAGCTCAAATTATCTCATTCTGGTACTTTTAACTCCCCTAAACAGAACACTGGCATACCTGTTGGACAGATAACCCTTTATCCATGTCAGGAGGTTACCTTGGATGCCAAAATTAGCTAGTTGCCCAAGTATAATGTCTCTATTAGCTACATCAAAGGCTGATTTAAGGTCTATGAAGGCTGTTTGTGTCTTATCTTTTGAGTGAACAAGATATTCTGCAAAGCATGTCTGTGTGCTACGCCCGGGCATGAACCCGTACAGATTAGGGGCGAGTTTGTCTTTGACTTGAAACATGAGACGGTTTAGAACAACTCTTTCAAGGACTTTACACATACAGGATGAAAGTGAAATTGGCCTGAAGTTTGGAGAATTAGCTTTAGGGATTGGAACTATGTTTCCATGAGTCCATGTCTTAGGCAGAATACCCTGTGTGAGGCTCATTTGATACAGGTCAAGCAGTGGATGGTTAGGGATCTCATTCAACAATCTCAGGGTGATATAGGTTATGCCATCCTCACCAGGGGAGGATGACTCACCATTTATTAGTGCTGTTGTTAGTTCGTGGTGTGTTATAGGAAACTGGTCGGTAAGGTCTGGTGAGGAACAGGCTATTTCAATATTGAAACCCCTATTAATGTGTGAGGTGTTAAGATATTGTTGTATGTCAGGAGGCAGGGAAGTGATTTGTGACACACTAGACCATTGGTCTAAGAGCATGTCAGCATATTCTGCAGGGCTGTGATGAAGCTTGACTGGGGTGGGTGACTTGGTAATGGCTCTAATTTTGTTCCACATTTCTGCTAGAGTGGTTGTTCTATTAATTCCCTGTAAGAATTGTTCCCAATAGGTGTTTCTCACCTGACCTTTGAGTTCACAAAATTGTCTGTTAACTTTGAGGAATGCCAAAAGGTTATCACTAGTTTTATTTTGCTTATAAGTGTTGGCAAGCTGTTTTACATTCTCTCGTTCTTTGGTGAGGATGGGGTCATGTGTCCACAGAGGTGGTTTAGTGCTGCCCTCCGTCCTCCTTGACTTAACCCAGGTGGTATAATATGTGGTAATGACATTTACAAGATCACAGCAAAATTCATCCACTGACCCAGGTGTATATCCAGCATACCATCTGTGAATGTAGGCCTTGAAGTGCAGTTTAAGATTATCTGGGATGTTAATTCTGAGCTTAGGATGGGGTTCACACTTGACATCAGCAACAGTGTATTCAGTAAGTATTGCATAATGATCACTGACTAGGTGGTCTGAGATGACTTGGCCTTGACATTACTGTCTACTAGGTTATACCCAATCACATAATCAAGTCTGCCCCCCATCAGATGTCACTTTGTCTGTCTTATAGAGTGATATTATGATTATTCATGTAATTCACGAACACCCTCCCATTAGAGTTACACTGGACATCACCGAGGACAGTGTGACGAGAGTTAAAGTCACCCATACACAGCATAGCATTGTTACCTGATGGCTTTGGTAACACGTCCGCTCGCAGTTCATTACACCGAACATACAGTAGATGTTATACAGCGAAAATTGACTGTTTGCTGTCTTTACTGTAAATTGTTGATAGTGAATACTTTCATCATTGTGAGTTTTAATCCATTTACAGACCAGACCATTCTTTACATAAGTGAGCAGGCCACTTCCTGCTCCACTATTATATGCTGTAAACCCAGCTATCATGGGTGCAACTTTCTTCTGGGTGCTGGACGTGTAAGGTTCTTGTAAACCAATTACATCAATGTCAAAAACTTTAACAAACCATTGTAGATCATTAATTCTTCGATTAACACTCCGGATGTTCCATGAAATGAACCTAAGCGTTCGTGTTACTTTTCCCACCTTGAATTTAACGTAGAGAGTAGCACGCTGGCTTCATAGATCAACCTGACCAATAAGCTGACCATTCCAAGTTCTGTACCTCTGGATTTCCTGATAATGTTCTTCACAGCCCTTATTCCAGTAGGATTTTTATACGCGGGTTCCCTCATCAGTCCCGCGAGTTCCTCCCCCGTAAATAATGGAAAACGTACAGGGTCATGAACAGTCTTCAGACCTGGGACTATTGTAGAGACCACGCTGGCAGTCTGGGGCTCATTCTTCCCATCCATGCTTCCATCACTATCGGTCTCACTCTGGCTGCTCACCCTCAAGTTGGCATCATTATGAGAGGAGGCACCAGCTCCTTCAGAAGCTCCACTAACACTATCACTGTCATTGTTCACTGGTACACTTAGTTGGCAGGCTTTAGCCTGACTTGCATTGGCTAACAAAGGAGAGTCACTGTGCCTGTTGACTTCAGGTGGTGGAGGTGATCCGGCTGCATTGGCATCACTGAGTGGGACTGCTATTGTGGATGGAGGCGACCTCCCAGGACAACTGGGGTGCAAGGCTGTCACACCCTCCTCCCTGGACCTGGGACACTGCCCCCTGGGTGGGGAGGTGTTGCTGTTGATTTCAGGTGCTGGAGGCGACCCCGCAGTGTTGGCGTTGGCGTCACTGAGTGTGACCGCTATTGTGGGTGGAGGCGGGCTCCCAAGGCAACCTGGATGCCAGGCCGTCACACCCTCTTCCCTGCACCTGTAACACTGCCTCCTGGGTGGGGAGGTGTAGCTGTTGATTTCAGGCGTTGGAGGCGACCCTGTAGCGTTGGCGTTCGCGTCACTGAGTGTGACCGCTATTGTGGATGGAGGCGGGCTCCCAAGGCAACCTTGATGCCAGGGAGGGAGGGAAGTATGCATTCGTTTCCAGTGGAATAAATATCAAGAAAGTTGTGCTCTTGAATAGTTTTTCATTTTTTATATTAAAATTATTGGTCATTCTAATTCAGTTAACATATTAATAATATATACAGTACAGGGAACAGTTTTTGTGTGCCAATCAGCTGATCGAATCACCCACCAACTCTTCTCAGTTTAACTTTGTTTACAGTGGAGTGAACATTAAGTTTGTTGGTCTCTTGAATATTTTTGCATTTTTACATTAAAATTATTGGTCATTCTGAAATTTAGTTATCATAGATAATGAAACATGAAAAAGGCATTAGAACCAATGCACTCTGTAAAGAATATGGCATGTCATCATTGACTGCCTCTACAATCAGCTGTTTGATATGTAAACAAACCCGCCGGGAATACGACATACACACCTCAAAGTAAGTTAAAATACAGTATTCTATTGTTTTTTATATATTATTGTACAGTACAGTACTGTATTTAGTTTATATTTAATATTTTAATAATTCTATTACCAGTAAACAGTACTTTGTATGTATACTTTTTCTGTGAGTTGGAACCAATTACTCAATATCCCATTGAAATAATAGATTCAGTTAACAAAATTTTCGGTTAACATCCGACTGTGTGGAACCAATTATGTTCGTTAATCGAGGGACCACTGTATAGGTGAATTTGCATATATGTACAGAACTAAACAAAGAATTTTTTTGAAATACTCTAACATTCACTGCAGTAATATCCTGATCACTGGGGTTAATTTTACAGACTTTTCCCGAAGAAAAAGCCATAATTTTGAGCAACATATCACTGTAGTCTGAATTCAAATGTAATAAGTACAAACTTTGAGATGTCTATACAGTGGTCCCTCGGTTAACGAGCACAATCCGTTCCAGCAGGTTGCTCGTTAACCGAAAACTCGTTAACCGAAACCATTGTTTCAATGGGTTTTGGGTAATTGGTTCCAGCTCACCGAAAATTGCCTACATTCAACAAAAAAGGTAGAACAGTACACTTACTTTGAGGTGTGTATGTAGAAGGCTCCTGGATGATGATGATGATGATGGGAATTAGAATGAGGGTGGAGGAGAAGGGAGAAGAGAAGGCATTGGGGTGGAAGAGAAGTCACCCCATGGCACCATTTCACCCATAAAATTTTAGTTCTCTTGGTGTAATTCAAGATTATTTTCTTTAAATCAACACTACACTGCATTATATATTGTCAATATGTAAAATAAATTTCAAAATGACCAATAATTTGCTTGGAAACACAGAAAAAAAGCGTTTAGTTGAAGAGTCTCAAGCAAGATGTTACCTCCACTGAAAACAGAGAGAGACTAATGCCTGTCTGGTGTGTTAACAGGCTGGATGGCACGCCAGAAACTAGTTTCTTTACCTTCAATTATGTTCAATAATTGTTAAAATGACTAAAAAAGTTAATATTAAACGTTTAAAATTATTGAATAGTATAAACTTCTTGATATTTACTAAAATAGTAAGGAATTTAAGCCGTAAAACCGATTACTGTATTGGCGGACTAATACTACAGCTGGTGGACCGCCAAATGCAAGCGAAAACATGTTGAGGTCGGCTCGTAAAAAAACTCGTTAATCAAGGGATTGCTCGTTAACCGAAGTTAAGAATCTTATGGAAAGTAAATCGTTAACCGAGGCGCTCGTTAACCGAGGGACCACTGTACTCAAATTAATCAGTATCTCGCAAGGATTCCAGCAATGCTAGTTATATTCTGATAAGTTTAGTCTGTGACAGTTTATGAGATAAAAACTTTAAGCCTAAAAGCACCTTCACCCTCTAAATTCCTTATCGCTTTCTGGCTGGGAGGAAAGGGGAAGGGGAGATTACAGCATACTTATCAGCAGAGGGGGGGAGGGGTCAGGGTCTGAGACAAGGAGTTAAAGCTTTTCACTTATAAAATATCACTGATTTGACTGAGCAGAATAAAACTTGCAGTGCTGGAATTCTTTAAGAGAGCAATTAATTTGAGTATAAACATCCCAGAGTTTGCACAAGAGATAAAAATTTTAGTAATTAACTTAGTACATTTGAGTACAAGTTGTGATAATTGTAATGATTTTCCCACAACTTTTATAGCATTAATGTTGACTTTTAATAGTTGTGGAACATATCCTAATTTTCGCCATAAGATTAAGTATTCACTCTAAGTATCCTGAACCATCGAAGCTGCCGGACTATCGGGTCCCAGATTAGCGGCGTCCAACCTGCAGAAAGTCCTTGCTTAACATAGTGGGTCCGTTCCGGAATTCCGCGAAGTTAACGGAATACAGTTTACCCATAAGAAATAGATAAAATGCGGGAGTTACATTTCTGAGCCTCCCTTTGCCCCATGAAATACACTATATATACTGTACAGAAATTCAATGGCATTTATAAAGAAAATAGTATATATATATATATATATATATATATATATATATATATATATATATATATATATATATATATATATATATATATATACCTGTATATATATATATATACAGTAGTACCCCGGTTTACGCGGTCAATTGAACCCACAGGGTACCGTGGAAAGTGAAAACCGCGTAAAGTGAACAACAGAACATATGGGATTAATTCCAATAGAGACTGGCCCGACTCCAAAACTCCACTTTTTCCGACACAATACCTATGTTGTAGTAAAAATAACATCTAAATTTTATGATGGCATGCTCACACAATTAATATTTAAGAGAAATACAGTTGCCAGGTTTATGTCCATTCAAAAATAATGGACTCAAATCCCCCCCCCCCCTCTTCCCAGCTCACTAGCTCCTCCCTCTCCGAGAAATGTTTGGGTGAGAACACTAGATTTTAACATTTAGTAATAAATAATGCCTCAGACTAAAGTTAGGATAATATAATTGACATTTCTGGATTCCTTGCAGGTCAGTGAATATTTTGAATGTAAACTTCATATATTTTGCACAAAAGATAAAATATTTGCTTTGTGTAAACCAAATTACTACACTAGATCTAAAATTTGTATGTCTAATGCAAAATCCATGATGTTTATATTCAAAATGATCAACATATCGTAAGAATTCCAGCAATGTAAATTATATTCTGGCCGGGTAAATAGTATGAATTTTATGAGCTAAAACATATATCTTCATTAGATAAACAAAGAAATATTCTTCAAGGACACTATCTGTCAATCAAAATACTCGGCCCTAGCTGGGTCGGTCCCTCCCTCCCTACCAGAGAAGCTTTGGGAGAAAATAGTAATTTACATTTTTAGTAATAAATAATAACCCAGACTAAAGTTAGGATAATATAATTGACATTTCTGGATTCCTTGCAGGTCAGGGAATATTTTGAATGCAAACTTCATATATTTTGCACAAAAGATAAAATATTTGCTTTGTGTAAACCAAATTATTACATTTGATCTAAAATTTGTATGTCTAATGCAAAATCCATGATGTTTATATTCAAAATGATCATCATATTGTAAGAATTCCAGCAATGTAAATTATATTCTGGCAGGGTAATTTGTATGAATTTTATGAGCTAAATAAAAAAAAAAAAAAATTTATACTTCAAGCGTACAATATATGATTAGATGCACCGCGGAAAGTGAAAGTCCGGTTCTAATAGGTACCGCGTAAATGAGAAATCGCGGAAAGTGAAACCGTGTAAGGCGGGGTAATACTGTGATCAAGTGAGAGGGCGGGTCACTGGCCCATCTGACCTGACCACCAACCGTTGTGTGCTATTTAAAGATTAGTTGGGTCATTACCTAATTACCTGACCATTGTGGACCTGGTCTCACCCTCCTCTGTATATATTCACCTTGATTTGTATTACTCTCTCTAGTCTGTACTCACCCCTGAAGACGTGAATTACACGAAAGCGCTTGGGAACTTCGTGTTTTCTTCTTTCCTTGTGGTTATCAGCATATATATATATATATATATATATATATATATATATTATATATATATATATATATATATATATATATATATATATATATATATATATATACATATATATATATATATATATATATATATAATCACACAGGAAAAAGTGAAACAATGGAGCACCTTAGCTTTTGTCTTTATTCAAGACATCTTCAGAGGTAACTGAATTACATGGACAGAGAGAGGCTTAAGTACACAGGGTGACCTTACTAAACATGAGGTCAGGTCATAAACATGACATCCACTAATCCGCACACCAACACCACCACCCAATCAAAGGAGCTTAAGAGAAAGGGCGCCGTGACTAGTCAAGTTAAGTCGGGTCAAAAATATGGGACCCACTAATCATCTATCCTACATCTAACTCCAATGCTTTAAAAGCATTTTTAACCTTGGGCCACTGACAAATAAATTTGTGTAACATATTATCAGTTTTGTACTGACCATAACTAAGGTTTATAGAATTCAATTCCCTTATCAAGCTAGCTTCAACCAGAAGTCTTTCTGTGACACATGATGATTTGTACACTTCTAAGCTGTTTTCCCAATCCATGGGGTGATTATTGTTCCTAACATGAACGAACAGTGCACTTCTTTCAGATGCTGTTCTGATATTGTACTTGTTGTTTAATTCGGAGTTGCAATGCTTTCCCATTACAGTTGCTACATGGAATGCAGTAAACACTTCCATTTACATTCAAGGTTGGGCTATTCTTGGTTAAAATATTGGTAATAGTAGAGTCATACTTAAAAACAACATTAATATTTAATAACTTAAGGGACTGAACTAATGGGACAAATTCATTGCGATAAGGCAGAGTCAAAATATTCTTAAATGTAGGAATTTGCCTGGTTTGAGTAGAATGAAAGGCTTTTTTAGCCCTTTTAAAACAATGATCAACAAACGACAACAAGAATTTTTAAGTCAATGTTCTCCTTGGCACAGTATTCCTTCATTGCAGGGACAGCGTACACGGTTAACCACTGGCTAAATATGGCGCTGGTTATCCATGCCTTCTTATTTGCCTTGTAAATGACAGGAAGGTGTCCCTTGGAGTAACCTTTCAGGGCTGTGGATTGGCAGCGCGAGAAATTAGCATGGGCTTCAGCTTGAAGTCGCCAGCAGCGTTCGCGCCAAGCAGCAGCGTCAAGTGGTCTTTTGCCGCTTTAAAACCTGGCATGGTCTGTTACCGCTTTAAAACCTGGTGCTCTTTTCTCTTCCTTTGAGATATAGGTTCTATCTGGCATCCTCTTCCAAAAGAGACCAGTCTCATCCACATTAAAAACTTGCTTCGCTGAGTTGCTTCCCTCCTCTATAATGCTTTTGAATTCAGGCGGGAATATCTCGGCAGCAACCGTATCTGAACTGGCAGCCGTAAAGTTCTCTTCCTTTGATCCTTCACCCTCTTCTGCCTTTAAGTCGTCAAGCAAGGATTTTACTTTGTGCTGGATAACCATAAGGCTCACCAGGGCATTGTATTGATTCTGGTCCTCCATCCACACAGCCAGCATCTTTTCCATCTTTTCAATCACGGAACTTCGAGTCCGACTTGTCTTTGTTGCACACAGAGAACTACCACTTCCAGCACTAACCTTAATATTGTCCGTGTTGGTCTGGATAATACGCACCGTTGTGGGGTTAGTCCAAGCGCACCAATGTCCACCACATGTTCCCTTTTTTCAAAACGGGTTAAAACCTCCATTTTCGTAGCAAGGCTAATGGTCTTATGTTGCTTCTTCACAACACTAGCATCAGTAGCACTTGATGGGTGGTTGGAAGCCATTTCGAATGGTTAGAATACAAGATTACGAGCAAAAACATTTAAACACGTAAGAACGTTGTGGAAGCCTAACAAAGACTGGTGTCGCCTGGGTACTCTGTGTGACATTCCGCGAGTGAGAGGTAACGCTCCAAGTTGATAGAGCGTAGCGCGGCAAGATGAGGGAGAGTGATGCTCTATAAAAAGTAGTCCGTGACGGCGCAAGAAAGACGTTATATTGAGTCGTCGGGACATTAATCGAATTATTGGTATCTAAAGAGTACCGACGTTATAACAAATCAACGTTAACGGGAGCAACATTAAACGAGGACTTACTGTACTAAAGCACTCTAATTCTTAATCACAAACCTGCCAGAGTTGAATGCTGACTGTAGAGACACTTCCATAGGTGTCCATTCACTGCTTGTGCAACCAGTTCGGCGAATTAGATCTTGAATGTTTAAGTTAAACTCGGTAACCATCTTGTTAAATTGTCGAGCTCCTTCCATAGTGTTCCTGTACAGTATAATAAGCAATTAGTACTGCAAAAAGAATGGATTTATATATGGTAAAATATTAGAATGAAAGTGGCATGGTTTGAGTAATGTATTATGTCTTAAATAGTTGGGTAAACATCCTTTGTACTATACCTGCAAATGGGGCAAATTACCTAAATTTTTTCTAGTTATGTAAAAAAGTCCAACATTATTAGTTACATAAATTATATAAATTAGTAATGTTTTTAGAGGCAAATTTTACCTCAAGTCATGTATCAGCCCAAGTGCTATTATTCCCCAATACAGTACAGGGGATCCCCGACTTACGAACGCCCGCTGATACAAATGGGGTTAAACTTGAAATTTACAGCATTTTATTTACCCGATGACTTATTTTTTTCCTTTGATTGGTGTATTTTGTAATTCTATTTCTTCTTTTGTCTTAAATTTCGTGATTTTAGATGTATATAAGGACTTAGGCTATGATATAGTGGGATTTTAAACATTATTCTGTAAGTACAGTATGCACATAGCATGTGTTCTGACTTTCGTACAAATTCGACTTAAGAACGTCTTCAGGAAAGGAACCTGTTTGTAACCCAGGGACCCCCTCCTCTGTAGTATATGGCTGATACTGAAAATCAGAAATATACTGGATAGATACTAAAATTTATCAACAAACCAGCTTTTGGAAATATAATATGTATAGTACGTCCGGAAAATTTACAAATTTTTATTTTGCGGTTTACCCTCAAGTCCACTCCGTGCTTTGTTATTAATAGAGCACGAAGTAAACTGAGACTCAATATTTTTAATAATTTTTTTTTTCTGATTATTTGTGAAAGGATTTTCCCGTTATTATTTATTTGTAAGTGTCTACACACACACACACACACACACATATATACAATACTACAGGTAAAATAAATAATTGTTATAAGGGCAAACACATAAAGGGAATATACATTTATTCGTACAAAGTAAAAATGCCCCCCCCCCCCCCCCTCCTGGTCAGCAAATGTTATTCACGGATTAAGCGATTTGCGGCCATTTTGAAAACCTAATCCCCGTGAATTTAAACAACTTGGAAAACTCAGAAGTACTGTATATCTTACGAGCTATAGTCAAGTGTGTCCTTCCAGGCATGTAAGAGGAAAGCAATGCGAAGGTGAGAGGCTGAGTTATCCTCTAAGGCCTTCTTGATGGTGATAAAGTTCTTGAGACTCTTGCTCATCTTGCAGCCATCAATATGCAAATGACCTGTGTGCAGGAAGTAACGCACCTGTAAGATAATACATTCATGTAATGCTTACCTCCACACACCTCTTTGTTATCATCACCCCATACTCTGGCCTACTTTTCTCTGCACCAAATTTTATTCACTGAACTCAAATACACACACCAGATCATTCTTTTCATATCCATTTTTTTAGAGAAATATTTCCCTCAAAAGTCAATTTGCCCTTCCTATACTTCATTATTTTGGTCAGTTGTATATATTCAACATGTGCATCTCAAAAAATCAACCTCATCTGTCCTACAGAATGTTTATCATTTCACAATGTCTGTAATGATCAAATGATACTGAAACAGCTTATTAGCCAGAAAAATACAGATAGAGTATGAAAAAAAGATCAAAAGTGAGAAACATGACCTGGACCTATGAGTTATTATTACCTGTATTATTAATATTATTATAATCACAATTTCGTCCCCCAGGCCCCAATGTGGGTTGGTGACCTGTGCCCGGGTGGGCTGATCCCTATAATAATAATAATAAAAAAAGAAAAGAAAAACCCTAACCATTCTGAAATCCAAAACACATCTGGCCCCAAGGATTTCAGATAAGGAATTGTCAACCTGTATTAATAACAATATTGACAATGATGAGCCAATTGAGAGGTTGGGCTCTCTTAGTGGAACCTGATATATCCTGTACAGTACATGTATCTCAAGGAAGTATTATGTAACATTTACTAACATATGGAATACTGTAGTACACTTAACATGGTGTTCGTAAAAACATGAGAATGTTATCAAGATTATAACTTCGTTGCATATTTTTCTATTTTTACTCATTTATAATTATAAGTAAACTGTACTGTATACATAATTTACAGTGGAATTAATATACATTAATCTGATAAATAAGGGAAGCAATACAACATGGGTGTGAAACAAGGGGATGTATACAGTCGGGATCATGCCTTGACGGCAAGTATGAGTACTGTACGTGTATATCATTATTGCAGTGGTAATTTCTATCTACCTACATAACAATATATGATATAATAGTTTTTGTGGTACAATACAAGGGGTCCCCCTGACTTACGAACACCCGCTGATATGAACGGAGTTAAACTTGAAATTTACAGTACGATCAGTATTTTATTTACCTGACAACTTATTTTTTACTTTCATTTACTGTATTTTGTCATTCTATTAAGTGATTTTAGATGTATATAGGGAATTAGGCTATGATATAGTGGGATGTTAAACATTGTTCTGCAAGTACGGTATGCACATAGCATATGTTCCAACTTGCGTACAAATGAGACTTACAAACATCCTTAGGACGTTACAAAAATATTAATACTTAGACAATAGGTATACTTTATGAGATAATCTACAGGAAAGGAGAGAGGTCTTTACTAGGATGGGTGGGGGGGGGGGGGGGGTTGTTCCACATCTTCACACCATAATATTTTATGGAGGTCTGGGACTGAGAGGAGGGCATGATGGTGATCTTAGTAGGCCGGGGTGTCTTAAGTTGTGTCTCTGTTTATTCCGGAACTGGAAATAATTATTCTCAATCACTTGATTGGCAGATTTATAAACAAATACAGTAAAACCATGATAACTCAACATGTAAGGGACTCTGGCCTTGCCAAATTATCCCAAATTCTGACTTATTGAGCCCTCCCCCTCTTACAAAAATACAACAATCGAATATTATTGGCCCATATAGGTACAGGAAAGCCTCCGATAATGGCAGTTCAATTAACGACGATTCGTATTTAAGAACCTGGTTAATTTGGGATGCAATTCAATTTACACCATTATTTTCTTTGTATTTCCGACAAAAACAGAAAAAAAATAAAATTAAATTAAATTTTCATATCAATAATAACCAAATCCCGATATGTATTATACAAATATATAAAAAAACACGCATTGCGCACGGAGGCTGCCGGGCCTGTGAGTGGTGACGCCAACATCACTTGTATAAACAGTCGCAGCTTGGTGGGTCTTTTGTTTTCACGCATCTGAACAGGAAAAGGAGAAAAACATTCTCAGATTTCTTATGGAACTCTTGCATCCCAATTCAACATGAGCAAGTGATGGTAGTGCTGGTTCAAAAGCTAAAAGAAAGGGTATAAACTTACCCGAGAAACTAGATGTGTTAAAACGATATGAAAAGGGTTTTACATTACTAAGTATTATTTAAAACATATATGAACAGTAATAAGTCTCACTTTTTTCTTTACCATTAGTGGTTAGCTGCTTCTATTGATCCATTTATTAACATTAAATAAAATTATTTAAAACATACATATTAATTTTTTTACATTCATTTTACTATAGCAACAACCAGTCTTGTTTTCTTCAGTTTCAGTTGGATAACTGACATTATGGGTGGAAACACTGACAACAACAATAGCGTCCCATCTCATCTTGTGTGACCATATTATTATTATTTTTTATTGATATTGTACAAGGTGCATTCATAAACATTATTTAAAGAATAGAGTTTACATCTTTCATTAATTTTGTTGTTTTGGGGGAAAGAGAGGGTAAAAACCCACACAAAAGATATGAAAAGGTCACACTTGGGAACGCATCTCATTATTATTGATTTATTTGAATGGTAATTAATGATTCACGATACGATGAATCACCTTAAACTGCAATATTTAGTGTTGCTGCCACGGACTGCCTTTCCCCGCATGCCTCAGTCTGTTCTGCTCCACTTACCTCAGAGTTAGCAAACAAAGGCTTCCATGTCTGTAGCAATGTTGCAACAATAATCTTACGCCATGCCTCAAAAATTCTGTCAACTGCATTTTTAATATTATATTTCTTCCAAAATTCACAAACTGATAATACTTCACGGTTGCGGGGTGGTGAGGTGCTAGGAGTCAGGTCGACTACCATCTCCTCCTCCTCCTGGTTAGCTGGTAGAGCCTGGTCACTATCAGAGACTTCTGCCTTGATTTGTTGTAACTCAACTAATGAGTTCTGCCTGCTGACAAATGTCTTTATAGAGTGACTGATATTAGAACAGTTTAACATTACTGATGATATTGTGGTCTGGTCAAGTGGCTACAGAATCGATGTGGTGTTGGGGAAGATAACTTGTACATTAGGGTGGCGTCCAATTAGAAACTTATAGTGACCAGGAGCATTATCCATCACCAGGATCACTTTGAAGCCCATGGTCTTCCTCCGGCAGTACTGTTGGACCTCAGGAACAAAGTGCTTGTCAAAACAATTGATACATAAAGATGTTGTAACCCAAGTTTTCTTATTAGACATCCAATAAATGTTGAGCTGCAACATATTGGCATGACGGTAGGGTCTAGGATGGGCAGCACGGTTAACAGCCAAGGGTTTCATCAAGAAATCTCCACTTGTATTAGCTGTGAATAAAACTGTAATCCTGTCTTTTGAAGTCTTTACTTCCCTTGCCTGTTTCTCATCCTTGGCAATGAAAGTGGTCTTAGGTGAGCGCTTCCAGAAAATGCCAGTTTGGTCACAATTGAAGATCTGGTCTCCGCAATAACCACCCTCTTTCACAAGAGCTTGAAAGACAGGTAGATATTTTTCTGCTGCTATGACATGGGTTGATGCACTCTCCCCATGGTAGTGGGCAAACTTGACTTCATAATACTTCTTAAAGGCAGCCAACCAACAACAAAAGCATTGAACGGTGGTGGAGTTAATGCGTTTCTTCTGTGCAACTGCAGCATAACAAACACGTGCTTGATGCCTTATCTGTGGCCAAGAAAGGTCGCCTTGCTCATGGTTTATTCTTTCCACCCTCTTGTGAAGGTAATGTTCTGTGATAAAAAGCAGTAGGTTTCATTGTGAAGTATCAGCGAATGCCCTGTACAAGAAAATCTTGAGAATACATTCACAGAAGCAGTTAAGGCTTCCTTGTAATAATAATAATAATAATAATACAATAATAATAAACGGTTTATTAATAGAGTTGCAGCCGGTGGCTGAAAATATACAGACTTACATTTGATTTAGACATAATGATATAATATGCATTGAATACATTTACAGGGCTGTACAGTACATAAGTCAGGAATTGTTTATTATTTTAACAATAGATGGGATGGTGCTATTCTTATATCTATCGGTGCGGGCTCTTATGGGCTGAATTTTGTTGTAGTGGCGGATTGCGTGAGGTGGGCGGGGGGCTGCCGGTGGCAGGAGGGAACGTTTGGTTGATTTGGGGCAGTTGAACATATGCATAATTTCATAGGTACGAGCACCATTTTTGATCATCTCAAGCATCTCTCGTTTCATTTCAAGGGTGTATTTCCTCTTCTTGACCCCCATATGATAGTCACGTTTGGCTTGGGGCCTTCCTTGTTAACCTTCTCAACGGCTGTCATTACCACCAAAACTGCTCCCAACATTTACATTATGCACTTCACTCATCGTTAATACACAAGAATCGTTAATACACAAGAATCATTAATACGCAAGAATCGTGAATGCAAAAGAATCGTTAATACACATGAATCGTTAATAGTTACTCAAGAATCTCGCAAAACGTAAGCACAATGGGTTATATAGTCCAAGATCACTGCACCGCTTGCTCATTCAAACTAACTGCAGCAAACAAAAAACACGGTGGGTAACAGAGGACTGCAACAATGCGCTCTGCCCCCTCTCCATTGACTCACGAAACTGGTAATGAAAATTGCTATTCTTGAGAGGCTGAAAATTTAAGTGACGCAAAACATATGAATCATGAATCTAAAACTGGCTAAACTTGAGATCCTACTGTAGTTGGAATTCAGATTAAGTGAATTGAACTGTAAATTAAATAATATCTACAACATTGGATTTACCGTAATAGGGAACATCTTCTGCCTGCAGTGGCTGGCCTGACATGAATGGGGGAGGTTGTTAGGTGTTAATGGGTCAGTATGGCAGGAACTAAATTTTACCAGGGAGTGCTGAATATTAAATCTGGTCCCCTAAATACTTTGTGGTGCAATGTATAGTACTTTATACCAAAAATATTGGGGTGCTGCAGCACCCTCCCTTCCCACATCCTTGTACTGGGTGGAGTGAGCCAGCACACACCTGACCACAACAATAACAAACACAAGACTGACCAAGTGTGGAGTGCAGTGAGTGTTACCCACGTGACCAAATATGCTGAGATTTTCCCAGATAATTTTATATAACTCGGCATTTCCCGAGTTCAATTCATTTTTTTTTCAATTTCAATATTTATTCCTTGATAGAAAAAGTGAGATCCTAATGCTGTCACTAAGTACCCCTGTACAGTACAATAACACCAAAAGCATCTGGCAAGTGTCACAAGTATATATAAATATTATAAAGGTGCTTACTAAAGTCTAAGGAAGGAAGGATATTCCTTTAATACATCATCAATATTATTTACACAATATCTGGCCAGTATGGGGAGGATCATCGTGTCTCCGTCAGGGGGTCGTGGAGTGGTGGTCCAGCAGACATCACGGAAGCGTTGTGTGTGGGGACATCTTAGGAGGTAGTGGACAAGGGTGCGGCTGTCGGGTCTTCTGCATAATGCACAAGTGCGTTGCTCAGGGGATGCGGGGATACCAATCTTCCAAGCAAAGTCATACCCCAATGATAACATGGGCAGCAATCACATCCCTTTTCCTCGACCCTTTTCCATAGACATATGAGAGGTCAGGAAGTTTATGGAGGACATCGTACCAGGTGGGCAGGAAGTCCAGGAGGATGGCTGCTTCCCGAGCTTCTCTCTGTTTGCGGCGAATTTGGGTCCTAAGCTGTAAAAGTGTTCGAGGAACAACGTAGTCAGGTGTGGCCTTGTTACAGTCAGTCTTGGCAAGGCCATCTGCTGCCTCATTCCCCAAGATACCGACATGACTGGGTATCCATAGGAATGTCACAGGACGGCCTGCATCCTGAAGTGTGGATGCTAACCCTCGTATTCGGAGGATGAGGTCCTTATTTTCCCAATCCAAATGCGATCCCGTCGAGAGCAGACCTGGAATCACAGCAGACAAGCAAGGGGCAGAAACCATCGGCTTCTTCCTCAGCGAGGAGGGCAGCAAGGAGGGCTATTAGTTCAGCCTGAGTGGAGGATGCCCCGTCAGAAACTCTGAGAGAGTTTGATAGGCTCAGGAGCATCAGGACGGGAGATGTAGACACCAGCCCCGGCCCTACCTGTAGCAGGGTCAACAGAGCCATCAGTGTCGAGGACGACCCTACCTGGGGACCAGTGGGAAATCCTGGAGGGGTGGTATTTGCAGAGAATAACAAGGTTCACGTTGGATTTCGGGAGCAGTCCACCGAGGGCAATCACTTCAGGTTGAAAATCCAGCCAGGGAGAAGGAGACGAACCATCAGTAGGGGTGACAACAATATCAGGCAGGAGGTCGTGTTCCTGAGTGACCCTCGCAACTGTCTTCTAGATGGAGGTCGGCCTCGGACAGCAGGAGTCAAGTTGGCCTGGACATAGTTGCCCCGAAAATCCAGTAGAATGGAAACGGAAGTTTTTAGGTACAACTCCTGGGCACGATCCTGTAAGGGGGAAAGACCAAGTTCGGTATATAGAGAAGTAGAGCGTGTCCACTGAGGGGCCCCAAGGATGTTACGAGCAGCTTTCCTCTGGATAACTTTGACGGTTGACAGCAGTCAGACTAATGTTGACGAGGGCAGGGTCGGCGTAGTCGACACAGGAACGGACAAAGGAATTGTACATGGTGAGAAGTACAGGGATGGTGGCATGAAGGGAACCCATTGGTGCCACCAAGGGATCTGACAAGGACATAGCAGTTGACACACAGTAGAAAAACTGGGATTTTGTTCTGAATTTTCGATTTGCATTCCACTGTGTCGTGAGGACCTGCACAGAAACTGCAGGCGACCATCCCCGTGCACTCCCAGGTGCGGTGTTTCCACAATTGGCAACGACCACAGATTTTCGGGGTTCCGATAAATCGGTCGAGAGGGCAGTTGTGAATAGGTCCTACATTCACCTTCGGGGGGAGGGAGCCCACCCACAAGCCGATGAGTTCGTTGGATGGACGTTTGGAGATAGGGTTGATGTGGCGCTCCATGTCCAGTAGTTGTGGGAGAAGAGGGCGAAGATAGTCGATAGGGATCTCCCAAGGTACGTGGTTAACCATTTACCTTGGTACGACGAGCTTCTGGGGTGATGATGGTGAATTTCAGCACCACCTCCCCTTGGGGAGCATGAAAGCCCATTTGAGTGAGCAGGCGTACCGTTTCGTCCATTTGTGTGGTGACTATTACGGCTGTAGGACCTCGGCGGAGGCCAAGTGTTGAATCCTGAAGTGGAGAGCAGTGACGGAAGAACCAGGTCGTCCGTGTGCTCAGAGGCAAGTCCCAAGGAAAGGCGAGACAACGAAGGCGTGATGAGACAGGGAGATGAAGGGAATCCCCTATGTCCATTGTTTGGGGAGGGTCAGTCATTGAGCCACATGTAAGCTCACTTGGGGACCCCGACGGCAGAAGGAGGTAACCCTCTACAGCCCTTGACGGGGTGCGAGGGGGAGCCGTAGCCCCTGCTGGAGACCATGACTTCTGAGGTTTCTGTTTCTTAGACTTGTCTTCAAGATGAAAGTCATCAGTATCACTGTCACCTACTGCCACCATCTCCAACGAATGGGAGCGTTTAACGGTGGGTATAGGGCACGTTGACAACACTGCAGTCAGGTAGATAGTTTGGATTGTTTGAAGTGGAGTGGTAAAGTCGTCACTGCTATGTCACACTTCACATTGCGCTGGGCAATACTTGAAAATCTTCGACCAGAAGGACCGGGTGGTCGGACTAGATGTTTTTATCAAACAAAAATGACAAAGTCCAAAACTTAAAAAAAAATGGATGCCACTGTGCTGATAACTGGGTCTTACTATAGTTCTCTGCACTGACTGGGATTAGTAGATTTGCTGAATTCGTCAGAAATACGACTTTTAAGGAGCAGTCTCTTACACCCTTTGTTGACACCCGCGGCACGCATGCGCGGTCGTTTCCCGAGTTATTTTATAATAAATTCCAAGACCACCAAGACCATATAAGTGCTGAATTATATGAAATTCTAAGATATCAAATGCTGAGTTATCAATTACTGAAGAGCACAGCAATAAGTGTAAATATCCTCGAATTTTAACATTTTCAATTTAGCTACTTTTCTATTAGTATGATCAGTTTTTTCAAGTAGGTCATTGTCTGCACAACTCTCTTTTGTGCAGTAACCAGGGACTCGGTTTCTGAAGAGCCAAAGGCCCCTCATAGTGTGTGACAGTGTATCAGGAGATGGTAAACAAGATCATAATAGATTTCTTTCATTGCTATGAGAGTGATTATCGAGTGTGATACATGATACCGCACAGTTTATTGACTTTACTGTGAATGACTTGTATGTGGTTTCTCCAGTTAAGTTTCTTAGCAACAATAAATCCGAGGAATTTATTTTGTTTGCTTTTGAGGACTGTATTACCAAAGTACAGGGGGTCCAAATCTGGAGGTAAGTTTTCCCTTCTGTGAAATATTGTGTTGAGAGTTTTTTACCATCATCTGCACATACTCATAAGTTGTATTTTATGAGTGTGCTGGCATGGACTATATCATTTATGTACAACAAGAACAGTACAGGACCATGAATGGAGCCTTGAGGGACGCCATACGAAATTGGTGAGCTGTCAGATTAATGATTTCTATAGCAGACATACTGCTTCCTGTTAAGACAGATATGAAGTAAACCAATTGTAGGATAAGCCCCTAATGCCATAATGCTGAAGCTTTGACAGGAGGATGGTATGGTCGACAGTATCAAAGGCTTTAGAGAGGTCTGGGAATTTTCCGACTGAACTGACTGTCATCAAAGGAGATTAAGATGTCATTAGTAAAGATTAGTAGAGTACTCTCAGTTGACCTTCTAGCTCTAAATCCAAACTGAGAGACTGTAAAGATGATATTGACATTGCAGAAGGAATTTAGTCTACTACATGCTAGCTTCTCCAGTATCTTACTCAAGGCTGGGAGGACTGATATGGGGCAATTATTCTTGAAGAGACCTTTGTCCCCAGATTTTTCATATCCAAAAAGACACCACAAGTGAAGAAAGAGTAACAAATGTGTAGGAGAACAGGTAGTAATAAGTGGGCTACTTTCCTAATGATGTTCATTGGTGTATTGTCTTCACCTGCTGCTGCATCTTTGGACATTTTTATGATGGTCAATAATTCATCTGCTGTGACAGGATAAGAACTGTCTCTTTTGCAGGTAGGCTCTAAATTCCTCATGGTGATCAGGGATACTCTCTGCAAGATTTTTGCCAACGGTGATAAAATAATCATTGAATTGGTAGGTAATGAGCCATAGGTTGAGTGTTCCTGTTCGGAATAGAATTGATGATATTCCAGGTTTTCTGACTGTTGCCTGATGCCGACAGTAGCTGTCCTGTATTAGCATGTGTACCAATATTTCCTCTACTTCACCATACCAATATGATGACAATATCTTAAGTGCTTTGCAGCGTTAGCAAAAGTCTTGTCCTTAAATTCCTGGATGTTTTGACTTCTTCACCCTCTTAACTACTGTACTGGGTATACCGTATGCAGTATATCCTAAAAGTTACTAAGCTTTCCTACTCTCCTTAAATACATTCCATCAATCCTAGCTTCACATAACCCACCTACACTTGAGGAGTCTGTAATACATCTTCCTTAAAGTTAAAACATGATTAATTTTGACACAGTAAACATTCAACATTCAAGGGGATTAGAATCCTCAAAAGCACCGTAAATGTCAAATCCGCGAATGTTAAACTTAAGACCTTCTGGGAAAAATGAGGTTGGGATCTAAATCCTCAAAAAGGGTATTGTACTGTACTGTACTCACCAATGAAAATGATGATGATGAGATGGCGATGTTGGTGGTGATATTGAAAGGGATTTAATTAGGTGGATGTGGAGTCATCCTCCATCTTTTCAATGTCAGTGTCACAGGTTTGAAAAGTTACTTTGGCACTTTTGGGGGCCAGGGCCGGATTCAGGAGTGGGCAAAGTGGGAAGCTGCCCAGGGGCCTCTACAATCTGGGGGCCTCCACATATTACAATATTTTATTTATATGTTTATTCATTTGGATTACTTTTATTTTCATTCTTTAAAATTCATGTTTTTCTATTCCATCACGTAAAACTATGTTCAGCAAGAAGCGTGATAGAAATTAGGCTAGCTATTCCTTGAAATTCATGAATACCTGGTTTTCCCATGAACCGTATATTTTTAATGAATACTATTGTTTGTGTTGCTAATAATATATTTAGAATTCCACAAACATATATTGATTAAAAATGAACTACATGGAATAACGAAATTGAGATTAAAAAAAAAAAAAAATAAAATCTTTTTTCATTATTGTATAATATGGACAAGAAGTAGTACCTTAAGCTGTGTATTTTTATAATACTCTATTAATTATGTATAGTAAAGTATTACAGAACATGTATTAATCCTATGTAATATTTCCATTTATTATGCACCATGTTATGTATATGAATTATCATATTTACATATTTTGTATTCAGCTTGTGAATGCTGGCATCTGTACATGCCAGCGCGGAGTGATACAGAGAGTTGAGATCGCTAGTCCTTATGGTGTGGAAGCCCACTGTCTATTTGTTTCCTCTGTATATCTCCCGTACGAGAATAAGAACCTATTTTCAAGATAACAAATGTTTGCATATACCCTCCGTAGTGTAGAACATTTTGGGGGTATCAAAGACAAACATAGATGGCGCAGTGAGATTTCTCAGTGAGATTCAGAGTGAACTTAGCCTTCCCGCCGGACTGTGTTAATGGTGTCTCGTCTTCAGCTTCACCAAGGATTTACAGCAAGACTACAAGCCTCAGGACTTACAGTGTTGTGAAGTGCTATGCTGTGTACAGTGCTGGGCTGTGAAGTGAAGTGTTCTGTGAAGTGCTGTGTTGTGTATTTTAATCAGAATTGTCTGTGCAAACTGCAGTCAGATGACTGAGGGAGCTGCCCAGCAGTCCATCCCTTCCCGCCTACGGTCATTGGGTGACTGAGCACTGAGCAGCGAGCAGTGAGGCGACTTCGGTTCCGTTGCGACTTGCACCCAGCTGCCTCTACGTCTGGCAGTGCGCCAAGCCTCCCGGCAGCGAGCCATACACACACACGCACTCACAGGCCCACTTTATATTAAATTCTTGCGTATTACTTTAGACTTCTGTAATTCTGTGCAAAGATTACGAGGGGTTGACCCGGTCTCTTGCACAGATAGAGTACAGAAGCTGTCAGCATGTCTCACGGGGATCAAAATGATACCCTGGACGATGGGGTTACGAGTTTAAGCTTGGGAGACCTCTCCCCACCCACACTCAGGCCCCACGCTCCCAACAGTGACAACGCCCAATCACCCACAGAATCTCCTCGTTCATCGCGAGCAAGCTCTCCTGCGGTGCCTGCGTCCAAAGATCTCCTTCAACTGATTAGGTGGATGGAAACTTCTCGATGCCAGGACTAAGTTCCAAGGAGAGAAGAGGAAGAAATTCGGTACAGAGTCTGAAAGACGACGCCACGAAGATGAACAAAGACGCAGAGAACTAGAAAATATATGTAGAAGTGAGGATGACCTGAGAAGAAGAGAGGATCAAGCCAGATTTGAAGCCTTGATTTCCCTGTTAGCCTCCCCACAACGATCTGCTCTACAAGATTCTTCTGCTACTACTAATGCTGATACGACTAGAGGTACTGGTACCTCATTTCCCAGAGTCGGTTCAACAATTCCTCAAAAGGCTGCAGCACAAACGCCTCCCTCTCTGAAGTCTGACGCTTCTTATCAGATATTTCGGGAATGGCGTCGACGTTGGCAAGAATATGCAACAATGGTTGACCTGTCAAGTTTACCACAGCCTAAACAGATGATACAGCTTCGTATGTGCTTGTCCTTAGAGACACAACGTACTCTCGAGCACACACTTCAAGTGCCTCCTACCACAACCCTGACTGTAGAGGCCGTGCTTGACAAGTTACAGGAACATGTTAAGGAACAACGCAACGAAGCACTTAGAAGAAGAGAACTCCTCCAGTGTAAGCAGCTTGATGGAGAATCTTTTGATGCATTTTTTGTAAGACTGAAAAGATGTTCAGAAGAAGTTGATGTTTGTCCTGGAAATTCTCAAGTTTGTGAAGAGACACAACTCAAGACAATCATTTTAACGGGTATTCGAGACGAAGAGCTAGTTCAGCGTCTCATTTCACTTGACCCCACTTCCTCCCTTCAAGATGTTGTTACAATGTATCGAGCATACGAGGCCACCAGGTGTGCGACTTCAGCTTAACGCTCCCAACCTGACCAGGTGAGGGCGGTGTCTTCCTACAGAAAGGGTAAGAAGCAGCAAGGTAACCCCACCCCTCACCCTCCAGCTACACCTTCAGCAGTAGCTTTGTGTAACAGCTACGCGAGACAGCATGATGCCTCCCAGTGCCCAGCTACTCAAAGCGTGTGAAGAAGTTGCGACCGCCAGGGTCACTGGGCTTATACACAGTCAAGTGCCCTGCTAGCAAAGTTCAGTGCAGACTTTGTGGTCGTGTGGGCCATTATGACAAATGTTGTCGTAAGAAGACACAGAAAGGACACCACCAAGGATCCAAGAAGTCATCTTCAGGTAGTGCTGGCACGCCCCCTCCTTCTGGCAAGCATCAAGACGCTGTGCCCAGTAGTTCCTGCCGTCGTGTTCATTGTTCCACAAACACGAAGCACCAGCACATCAGTGTCGTCATTTCTCACGGTAACTTGTCATCCAGTCTTCAGATGCTACCTGACACCGGTGCTGACGTCTCAGTAATTGGTCCACAACACTTAGCAAGTTTGGGAATACCCCGGAGCAACCTACAGCCCCCTCCTCAGACAACGAAACTGACAGCTGATGGTTCCAAGATGGCTCCAGCTTTGGGATCTTTCTGGGCTACTCTTACCTTTGGAAAGCAGTCTTGCTCAGCCCGGATTGATGTTCATGATGGGATCCCGACTCCGCTTTTATCATAGGGCCATTGTCAAGAGTTGGCCATTATTTCCAAGGAATTCCCCAAACCTATTTTACAGGTCACCCATGTCAACAGGTTGAAGGAACTCCCTATCTCTACTAACACGTCCCCTTCTGATGCAAGAGCTTACCTTCTCAAGGAGTTTGCTGACGTGTTGGTTACGAAGAAATCTTTAGGATCCACACCACTCAAGCCGATGGTGGGTCCACCTATGAAGATTCATCTTAAGGATGGTGCCACACCTTTTGCCATCCACACCCATCGTTTGATTCCTCACGCCTACAAGGAGCTAGTTAGACAAGAGCTTGACTCCATGGCTGCTCAGGGAATCGTCAAGCCGGCCAGAGACGAACCTTCACATTGGTGCCACCCTCTCGTCCCCGTCGCCAAACCTCGTGGTGGAGTACGGACCACCACTGATCTATCAAAACTTAACCAGCAAGTTTCCCGTCCAGCCCACCCTTCACCCACACCCTTCGCAGCTGTTCGAAATGTGGACCCGAAGGCGAAGTTTTTTACAACGATGGACGCCTTATGTGGTTATTGGCAGATCGAGTTGGCCGAAGAAGACCAGCATTTGACTACATTCATCACACCATATGGAAGATATCAGTATTGCAGAGGCCTCATGGGATTTGCCGCTACGGGCGATGCATTCTGTCAACGTGGTGACGCGGCCCTTCAAGGAGTCACGAATTGTGACAAGGTGGTTGATGATATTTTACTCCATGACGAAGACTACTGTGCCCACCTCTCCCGTATATATGAAGTTCTCACCAGAGGTCGAAAGTACGGGATTACCCTCAACGCTGACAAGTTTGTAGTCGCCGCACCATCAGTGAACTTCTGTGGGTACACTCTCTCAGCATCAGGTATCACAGCTGACCCGGAGAAATTAAGTGGAATCAGGGATTTTCCAACCCCTGCCAACCTGACAGACCTCGGTTCTTTTTTGGGTCTGGTCAATCAGCTGGCTGAATTCTCACCTGACATCTCCGCCCCAGCCCAGCCGTTACGCCCCCTGCTGAACCCCAGGAGGACCCAGATTATCAAGAGGCCTTCCAGCGAGTCAAGCAGGCCCTCTTAAGTCCACCTGTCCTAGCGTGTTACGACCCAGCCCTACCCACCATCCTCCAGACTGACGCCTCCAGACTCTACGGCGTTGGTTACGCCCTTCTGCAGGACCATGGCGGTGGACAACTCCGCTTAATTCAGTGTGGATCCCGGTTCCTGACGGACGCCGAGACCCGATATGCCACGATTGAGCTGGAGATGTTGGCTGTTGTCTGGGCGATGGCGAAGTGCCGCTTCTACCTGACAGGACTTCAGCACTTCACCCTCTTCACGGATCACCGCCCTCTTATACCTATTATCAATCAATACTCTTTGGATGCAGTAGAGAATCCTCGCCTTCAAGGTTTGAAAGAGAAGCTCTCGCCTTATCTCTTCATGGCTGTGTGGCGTGCGGGTAAGCTGCTGTGCATCCCGGATGCTCTGTCCCGTGCCCCTGTCAGTCGCCCCACCCCAGAGGACGAGATGTTGTGTTCTACAGCTGCTGCATCCCTCAAGTCAGTAGTCTCATTGAAGGCCGTCTTCACATCAGAAGAGTCTACAGCACCGGATGCAGACAAGACCCTTGAAGATCTCCGCACCGCAGCCCGGGCCGACCCTTCCTACATCCGGCTCGTCGACTGTGTGTCCCAGGGATTTCCATCTAACCAATACGACCTTCATGAATCGCTACTCCCGTACTGGAAGATACGCGAGGACCTCTATTGTGACGGAGACCTCGTCTTGTATGGTCCACGAGTAGTCATTCCTGCTGCCCTACGCCGCTGTACCTTGACCCGTCTTCACGACAGCCATCGAGGAGTGGAGGCCACCAAGCGACGGGCGACGCAGACTGTATTTTGGCCCGGAATCGACGCGGACATTGCAAGTACCGTGCGTGCCTGTGAGCCGTGCCAGATTCTGCAACCCAGCCAGCAACAGGAACGTTTAATGTGCGACGATAACCCTTCAAGACCCTTCGAGTCTGTGTCGGCCGACTTCTTTGCAGTGGCAGGGAAGTCCTTCCTCGTCATTGCCGACCGATTGTCTGGATGGCCTGTTGTCGTCCGCTGTGGTAGTGATACAACGGCTACTGCTACCATCCGGAATTTCAGACATTACTTCAGAGAAGTTGGTGTTCCCCTCCGTCTCAGGACTGATGGAGGACCCCAGTTCACCAGCCACGAGTACCGGGACTTCATGGACCGTTGGGGAGTCCGTCATGTCGTGACCTCGCCCCAATACCCCCAGGCGAATGGACACGCTGAAGCCGCAGTCAAGACTGTTAAACACCTGATCCTTAAGGTGTCACCCTCAGGAAATATCGACTGCGAGGACTTCAATCGAGGTTTGTTAGAGTTACGCAATACCCCGAACTTCACCGGACGCTCCCCAGCCCAGGTTCTATATGGACATCATCTCAGGTCTTGTGTTCCTGCCCACCCGAAGTCTTTTTCTCAAGAATGGCAAGCCAAGACTGAAGAATGTGACCGCCGTGCTGCAGAACGAGCCGCAGATGTCGCTGCTCGGTACGACTGTCATGCCCGCCCCCTTCCCAGGTTGTGTATCGGCCAGCAGGTCAGGATTCAAGATCCGGTATCTCACTGCTGGGACAAGGTTGTGGTTGTCATGGGTATTGGCCGGTCCAGGGACTACCAAGTGCGTCTTCCTAGTGGTAGAGTACGGTGGAGGAACCGCCGTTTCCTCCGACCTGTGGAGCTGCCTAGTGTTGACCCTTCCCCAGTAGAGTCCCCTAATGCTGATGTCTGTACAGTAAATCCATCCCCACCTTGTGTTTCTGCCCCGGTACTCCGCAGGTCCGAGCGACTCAGAAACAAAAGGTCCTCTCAAGATGAAACTATGAGCGTATAGGGGGAGGGAGGTGTATAATATGGACACGAAGTAGTACCTTAAGCTGTGTATTCTTATATTACTCTGTTAATTATGTATAGTAAAGTATTACAGAACATGTATTAATCCTATGTAATAGTTCCATTTATTATGCACCATGTTATGTATGTGAATTATCATATTTACATATTATGTATTCAGCTTGTGAATGCTGGCATCTGTACATGCCAGCGCGGAGTGATACAAAGAGTTGAGATCGCTAGTCCTTATGGTGTGGAAGCCCACTGTCTATTTGTTTCCTCTGTATATCTCCCGTACGAGAAGAAGAACCTATTTTCAAGATAACAAGTGTAGAAGATTTTGGGGGGTATCAAGGACAAACATAGAATTATCACTTCCATTACGAATGCCATCAGGGCGCTGTGTTCTAATTTCCTCAATATAACTGCACATGGCTTCAAAATTCTCCAAAGAAGTGTTCAAATTTCAAAATTTTCTTGGGGGCTTACAGCACCCCCCGGAACTCCCAGATGTTTAGGCTCGCTTCACTCGCCACCCCACCCTCTTGGGTAGTTATAATGAGGGGGGCCTCCACAAAGAGGCTGCCCATGGGCCTCCACAGGTCTAAATCTGGCACTGTTGGGGGCACTTGCAGAGACAGCTGAATGAATATTTGCCTCATTTTTCGTGATTGCGCTCACAGTTGACTTGCTCACATTATATAACGGTGTCTCACAGCTGCTGCACTATCATCCCTAGCAAGACGATCAGGCAACTCTACTTTTTGACTTAAAGTCATCACTTTCTTCTGCCTCTTTGCACTTGATCCACTCATTGTACATTTAGGAGGCATCATTTAGAACAAAGAGCAATAACAACTGACCGAATAGCTGAGCTGCAGGTGTTACTGTGATGGAGGCTGAAGACAGAGAGCGTGCTGTGAAATGCAGCATTCCGCGTGGTATGGTTATGTACAGTAAACACATAATACAGTACAAGTGTTCTGCAGAACTACAAGAAAACACTACCACAATGGTTGTACCCGTGAATAATCAAATCCATGACAATTAAACCTATGAATGTTGGGGGTTTTGTGTAAGAGAAAGAGTATGCCATAAGCCTCACAATAATAAAAATTACAATAAGCTGTGACTCTCACCCAGTAGTCATTGTTGTAGTAAGCTTCAGCCTGGGCCAGTTCATTGTCATGGTGAGGGAACTTGAGGTCAACACCACCTAGGAAATATACGCATACAGTACCTAACCACAAGTTATGACTTACATATATAAATTAGAACCAAAAATAGACAGAAATAAGGAGAATGAATGGATTTTTTTTTTCATTTCTAGAGAATGGATGGGTTACTGGTTAAACAGGGAGTACCAAGAGAAGATTGACAACAGCAAAATATTTATAGGAATGAATTAAAGACCGCTAGTCAATCCTTGCTGAGCAGAATAAAACTAAAAATACAATTAACACACACACATACAAAATAAATATTTTGAGCATTTTATCAAATGAAAAAATAATATATATATATATCCTCACCAGTGTGAATATCAAGAGACTCTCCCAAAACGTCTGAGGCCATGGCAGAACATTCAATATGCCATCCAGGGCGACCAGGACCCCAGGGAGAGGGCCAAGCTGGTTCTCCAGGTTTAGAAGCCTTCCATAATGCAAAATCATTGGGACTTCTCTTTTCTTGTGCAGTATTTAAAGAAAGAGCTCCTTCTCCTTCTTCTAGGGCCTCCTGATTGCCATAAGCCTCTGGTACCAACTATTAACACCAAATCAGATCATTAGTCTAACATATAATGTTTTGCATGCTCTTTTTATATCAGGTTATATTTAAACTACCTCTTTTTTTTTAATTGTGCAAGCCCACTCTACTATATAACAGGGTAGCCTGAAATAAGAACAAACAGGAGATTCTCTCTTCATTTACTGTCATCAAGCACTCTTATTTTTCTAACATTCCCAAAAACCATTCGATACCTTGCTCTCCCATGCATTGCGCACACCAAGCACTACTTCCTGAATGTCATTGACCCTCACTTCTAGTACATCCATCACGCTATCCTTCCACTTCCTCCTTGGTCTTGTCCACCTATTGACTTATAAAACCTTTATACCTATCTTTCCCTTCCCAATTTGTCAGGTACTACCGCCTGGGAAGATATTGGAAGCATAATGCGTTATCTAATGGTAGACCCTACTGCCATATGGCATCACAAAATTGTTACAAAGTCCCAGGTTGCTGATCTGAATTTCTGCCTCATTCACACACAATTGCAAGGTCTCAATTGTTTTTCTTACTTTGACAACACAACATACATAATCGTTTCTCACTATTAATCTTTTTAAAAAAATTGTATTTATTTATGGTCCATTATCATTATTACTATACAAGGTATTGTATTTTTAATTAATATTTTTCTATTTTTTTTATTAATAATCATTACTGTATTATTATTATTATCATAATTTTGCCCCCAGGCCCTGATGTGGGTCATTGACCTGTGCCCTAGTGGGCTAATCCTGTGTTAAAAAAAAATAATGCTTCTTCCTCTTGTATCCAGTCTATGCCCCCAATCTATAATACGTATAGTAACTCCAACTCAAATTAGCCTCTACAGCCCCATTTTTGCTTTTACTGATTCTTTCTCCATACATTCCTCATTGCATATATTAATTTCTCTCTGTCTACCACTTACCATCTTGGATTTCATGTTAACAAGCCTCAGTTCAGCCGAGTTCCATGAAAAACCCTTATAGAGGAGGAATGGTTCAAAGTTTCCTTGTCATAGTTTGAATACAGTATGGAATTTCCAGGATCAATCCTTGATATACATCCTTCCATCGATCCCATGGGACTTGTATATACCAAACAAGTTAATAAATATGTGATGTGAAAGACAGTGAAAATATACAGCAAAATAGTAAATTCTTGAATGTACTTTGTTTTAATAGGGAGAGAGAAGCTTGTGTTTGAGTACATTGGGAAAAGCAAAACTGATGCCAAGTGAAATTAAGTACTGTATATATCAAGGATGTAAGATCATGTGGGGAGAGAAAACTATGTCAATGGAGGTGCAGTTGGGATGTACAGCAGAATTGTTTAGCCAAAATTATTATTTGGGTGTGAAGCATGGATTCTGGATGCAGGAAAAAGAAGCAAATAAGAAGTGATTCAAACTAAGTGTCTGAGAAAATTATGTGAAAGAGAACAAAGTGTCAGGATAGGGGAAGATCAGTCTGTTTTGGGGGTACAGAATGTTATGAGAAAAGAAAGGGAAATAATGGTAAAAAGATTGGGCTGCATACATAAAAAGTGGATAGCAGGAGGGAGAAGGAAAGATCAAAACAAGAAATGGATGAATGGAATGCAAGAACCCCAAAAGTGAGAGAAAAGGACATCCAGGAAGCAGCAGTGTGCATGAATAAATTTAAGGCCATGGTATCATGTGGTCTTTGTGGACAGACATGCTGCTGATAAATTATAACTTCTGTGGTAGGACAGCATTAATGATGATATGAGGCCTTGTAGTGTAAGTAGTGTCCTATAACATGGAGTTGATTGATATTGATATATTGATATTGAAACAGTCTATTTAGTCCGGAAAATACATTATTGACATGGGTAAGTCAATTGAGTGACTGACTGAAGGAAATATGTGTGTGTGTGTGTGTTGTTTCCTCTCATTTTCAGGTACCTTGCATTAATTAGGAAGCACATTATTGGAATGTAATCACCATAAAAATATGGAACTTGCAGTACCTTTACTGTTAAGAGAAAGTCAAGAAAGTTAAATGGCTAATTCAGTTCATAATGAAAATGAAAACTTACTTTTGCATAATAATGGTTGGGTTCAGCATCAAACTTGCCCACGTCAAAGTACACAGATCCATTAGATTCATAAGCATAACCATTGGCTATTATCTTTTTGACATATTCAACAATTTGGGGTACATATTCTGAGACTCTGGTGATAACATCTGCAGGAAGTACCTAGAAAATATAAGTAAATTCTTAATATTTGCCAAGGAGCACTAGTTTTACATAAAAAAAAGCTACTGAAATGAATGAGCTGAAAACAGTACAGTATATCCAGGGGTAGAAATTCACATACGCCCGGTCGCCCGAGGCGACCAAAATATCATAAGGGCGACAAGATTGTACTATTTTGCTGGTCTGGGATTGCCCTTTGGGCGAGTGGGCTGATGACACAGGCCGGTTCAGAGATTGTATGACGTCACACACAGATACCACCGCTATTCATGTCGGTGTACGGAAACCGTGCATTGTAATGAATAAAAGCAGTCTAATTATGCAGATGTACAATTATTATTGAGGAATTCATTTCTATACATAATATATAAAAGCAATGGCAGCAAAATTTAATACCTGAAGAATGTATAATAGGCAAGAATGAAAACAGTTGACAAGTGATGAAAACTGCCTTTCCATCAACATTCATGCCATTTATTATCAAAAAACAATTTCAAGTACATATTCAGATTATCACCGATACAAACAAGATATCGAAAAATAATAACGCGTACGAAATTTGACAACCAATTCACACATACATTCAAAACGAACTCGCTTACAAAGATGCAGTAAATAAAGTTCCACTAGCCAAAAAGGTTGACTTACTGCTGCTAGGCATATACTGTAAATGTTCTATGAAAAGAGTTCTCTCAACAGGAGCATGTTGAAGCGTGCTCATGACATATGTCAGGTACCATTTCTGGTTCCAACACGTGTGGGTGGTAGAAGGTGGCTCCTGCATACTGCAAGCATTGGAGCATCTACTGAAGAGTTACAAGGCTATTGTACTCCACATGCAGTAGATACAGAACCCTGATGATCCCGCATACCACAAGGATTCATCCAGAAAAGCTAAGAACTACCTGCTCCTTCTAACCAGTGCCGACATAGTCCAGTACCTTCACCTCCTACTGGATGTGGTGCGGTGCCTTGGGGGCCTCTCAGAGCTGTTCCATCATGGTCAAACCAATATTTCTGCTATCGTGAATGAAATTCAGACTGCAGTTGATGAACTTAACAAATATTTGACTTGGCCAGGACCCAGCCTGAGAAGGATTATGGAAGGTGACACGACCATGTTCCAAGGAGAGAAGTCGAGTGGTAGAAGCAACACTTTCAAGACTGCAAGGCGTGATATGCTGACATCACTGATTTCAAGTCGAAACAAAAGATTTATTGACATGGCCAGTACGATCCTCCAGAACGCATGGATTCTGAATTTCATATTGTGGCCTGCAGAGTAGTAGGAATGAAGATTTCGGGGATAGCGCTGTGCAAGCGTTGGCCCAGGCTCTTGAGAAAACACTGATGGAGGCAGAAGTGAATCCTACTTTGGTAGAGGATGAATGGACTGTAAGACATCACTTGTTTCAAGACTGTCTTGGCAACAAATCAACCAATCAGACGGAGAAAGGTGTGCCTCATTTCTCCATCTGGTTGACCTACTGCTTTCCATTCCAGCTAGTTCGGCTGATGCTGAACGTGGTTTTAGCCAGGTCAAACTCATTAAGACAGACTGGAGCAGTCGTCTCACTGATGACCACCTGACGGATCTCATGATGGTTCAATTGCAAACAGAGAGCATTGGCAACTTCAATCTGGACAAAGCCATTGCCAGATTCCTAACGACTGGGCCCGCCGTGTGGATGACTACACTCACACCGCAGTGGCTGCAGCACAGTGGAAGATCTGGACAACAACAATGAGTTGAATGAGGAGCATGTACAGGAAATGCTTGTTCAAATGCAATGAAAAATCTGTGTTCCATGCAATTAACTTAGTTAATACAGTATTACCCCGCTTTACACGGTTTCACATTTCACTTTCCGCGATTTCTCATTTACGCGGTACCTTGCCAGAACCGGACTTTCACTTTCCACGGTGCATCTACTCATATACGTGTAAAGCATAATATTTTTTTTTTTTTATTTAGCTCCTAAAATTCATTCAAATTACTCTACCAGAATATAATTTACATTGCTGGAATTCTTACAATATGATGATCATTTTGAATATAAACATCATGGATTTTGCATTAGACATACAAATTTTAGATCTAAGGTAATAATTTGGTTTACACAAAGCAAGTATTTTATCTTTTGTGCAAATATATGAAGTTTACATTCAAAATATTCCCTGACCTGCAAGGAAACCAGAAATGTCAATTATATTATCCTAACTTTAGTCTGAGGTATTATTTATTACTAAAAGTTAAAATCTAGTTTTTTCACCCAACATTTCTCTGGTAGGGAGGAAAGGTGGGGGGTGGGGGGGAGTGTTGGGACCGACCGACCATCTGGCAGGGTTGGAAGACGGGGGGAGGCAAGTTGGGGTACTTTGATTGACAGATAGTGTGTGAAGAATATATTTTCTTTTTATTAACTGAAGATATTTGTTTTAGCTCATAAAATTCATACAAATTACTGGACCAGAATATAATTTACATTGCTGGAATTCTTACAATATGATGACCATTTTGAATATAAACAGCATGGATTTTGCATTAGACAAACAAATTTTAGATCTAATGTAATAATTTGGTTTACACAAAGCAAGTACTTTATCTTTTGTGCAAAATATATGAGGTTTACATTCAAAATATTCCCTGACCTGCAAGGAATCCAGAAATGTCAATTATATTATCCTAACTCTAGTCTGAGGTATTATTCATTACTAAACATTAAAATCTAGTGTTTCACCCAATCATTTCTCAGAGAGGTAGGGGCCAGTGAGCTGGGAAGAGGGGGGGGGGGGGGGGGGGATTTGAGTCCATTATTTGAATGGACATTAACCTGGCGACTGTATTTCTCTTAAATATTAATTGTGTGAGCATACCATCATAAAATTTAGATGTTATTTTTACTACAACATAGGTATTGTGTTGGAAAAAGTGGAGTTTGGGGGTCGGGCCAGTCTCTATTGGAATTAATCCCATATGTTCTGTTGTTCACTTTCCGCGGTACCCTGTGGGTTCAATTGACCGCGTAAATCGGGGTACTACTATATGTGATTATTCCAGTGTTGGTTTATAATTTAACATGGTTTCTACTAGTACAGTGGTCCCTCGGTTAACGAACTCAATTCGTTCGAGAGGGTCGTTCGTTAGCTGAAACCAATGTTTCAATGGGATATTGGGTAATTGGTTCCAGCTCACAGAAAAGTATATACAAAGTAAAGCCAAAAACGCATAAAGTCAGAAACATTCCTAAAATTCCCCTAAATCACCCTTAAATCACTATATATATATATATATATATATATATATATATATATATATATATATATATATATATATATATATATATATATATATATATATATATATATAGTAGAGATTAATGAATTGACTGAGTACCTCCTCAGCTTATCAGCTGATGTTCAAAACAGAAAGTGATTCTCGTAAGGATTTTGTTAATAAATTTTTTTTTCGTTAACAGAATTGAAGATTCTTATGGAAGGTAATTCGTTAACCGGAATTTCGTTAACCAAGGCGTTCGCTAACCGGGGGACCACTGTAAAATATGTCACACAGTAAATAGAACTTTGTATAAACCCGGTAAGTGCCGATGTTTAATGTTTCTTGACAAATTGTTTAAGGGCTAGTAAAAATTTTTAAGGACTAGTAAATTTTCAAATCTACTAGTCCTGCTGGCGACTGAAAAATGGTGAATTTCTACTCCTGATATTTCTCAAAAAGTTAAATAATATCTGTCAAAGAATTGATACAGGTACAATCAGCCAAAGACACATCGACCCCACCCTGGCACTCGTACTTGCAATTATACCTGGCAATACAGTGATATCCCCTTTAGCCGGAACAATTGGTACAGAGCACTTCCGGGAAAGAGATATTTCATGGTAACGAGACAACTCTCTCAAAGCCGGAAAAAATCCTCATCCCTGAAATTTTTCGGGTAAAGGAAAAAATTTCTTGGAAGTTCCAGAATTTGCTCATTACATCATCTCTTGAACCCAGAAAAATATCCCTCATCCCCGGAATTTTCCGGGTAACAGAAAAATGTTCTCGGAAGTTCCAGAAAATTGCACCTGATTTTCATCTCTCAAACCCGGAAAAAATCCCCCATCCCCAGAATTTTTTGGGTACGATATCAGGAAAATGTGCCCCATGGAAAATCATTCCCAAAGCCGGAATTTTCCAGAAAATTACAGCTTTGGAAACAATTTTCCGTGAAAATTTCAATTCCAGCTATCGGAGAGTTACGGGTTTGAGGAATTCCAGCTAACAGAGATATTACTGTACTTGAAGTAGGGCTGTATGTAATGGGGATTGTGATTGGTGGATATATTTCCGGCTGTTTCAGTCAGGATAAATATTAAACAATCCAAAGGTAACAATTTTATAATAATAAACTATTCATTGTTATTTAAGATCATGAAAAGTTTCCAAATGTTCTTATTTTTCCTTAAATAATGAAGAAATTATATTAAGGATTTGGCAACATTACAAAAACCAGGGCTGCCATAAGATTCTCACATCAAATTTTAGGAATAAATGTTCCACATTTAATTTTGATTGTTTCATGATGGCATTATTTCTTTTTACAATGTGACCATTATATAAAATAGTTTGACCTAAGTTAGAGGGCAGCTACTTAGTAATAGACTCAACTGACACAATAATAGCATGCGGTATCCCTGCATCAGCACCCCACAAATCACCAAGTATTGCCATGTAAAATTGTGAGTACAAGAACCTGGGTGGGGTCATTGCATCTTTGGTTGACTGAACGTGTAAGCTTTTTCGAGGCTTACAATTTGAGGAATTATTACAGCATCATCATCACCATTGTTTTATGGCCATTTTCCATGCTTGTATGGGTTAGCCGCAGTTACCTGATGGCAGTTCTCCATGTTGCATGTCTCTTGCAATCTCTTTTGTCAAGTACCTAGCTCTAATACTAAAATTAAAAAAGAAAATATTCCCATGAATAAGGATTTTTGAATCACCCTATAATGTTTTTTATAAAAATGGATGTACAAAAAAAAAATAATACAGGACTTACATTTAGAGCTTCCATGTCTTTGTTGAATTCTTCTTCATAATGACGAGGCAGTTCAGCAAAGATAGAATTGTCAGTGATGTCTCTTCCTTTTTGCTTATCTAGCCATTCCCCCAGCACACTAGAAGCACTGGCTAGGAGCTCTTCCTGTTTCACTGAGGCTTCTGCTGCATTACTTGAGTTGGTCACTGTTTTTAAAGCTTCAGCTGCAATCTTTACCTGTTGTAATTTCCATCTTTTTAAGAAAGTTCACTATGAATATGATAATGAGAAATTCAATACATGCAGTACAATCTCCCATAGCTTGACCAGGGATAACTACTCAAAGTGTCCGAGGATTGAAAATGGACCATTAAAACAATGTACTGAGGTGGTCAATAACCTACACCAATTTAGTAATTTATGGAATCAAGAACAAAAGACCTCATCATCTCTCACTCAGTCAGAGCCAGAGGTGGAATAGGATTTGGGCAAACTCTATTGAAACGTAAGATGAAGGGGAGAAAAGGAGAAAATCAAAATCCCACGGAAAACTCATCTTCCCCCATAGGGCCACCCTGTGGAATCGGCAAAGTAACTAAGATGTTGGGGGATGCTGATCGTCTTAAATCACAAAAACTCCCAAGAAAGAGAGATGATCTAACTGCTACTTGAAATGATCATTCTATTCATAGATGATGCATTTGCCCTGAGACAAAGCTTCCTATCAATATGAATAGCAACTACTGTACAAAGAGCCTTGATGCTACCAAAATTTCTGGTAAGGTAAGGGATCAAGTTTAGCCCTGGTTCCTGATACATGCCTCAGCTGACCTGTTGTAAAAAAAAAAAGTAAAGGAGAAATCAAAATGGAACAATGCTCTATATTCAACCATCTGAGGAATGGAAACCTCATCTCAATTTAGAAGCCTCTGGCCAAACACTCAAATCACTAACCAAAGGGTTCCAAGGCACAGAAGACAATTTTTTTCTTGATTTCTATTACTGAACCATCCTGTCTGTTGGGTAGTGTGCACAAGTATCCCTAGACTGATACAAAGCAATAAAATAAATTGCCTCTCTGTATAAGTACTGAACATAATTATATACAGTACTGTTGTCAGGGCCGTTCCTAGGAGGGTGCGGGGCCCGGGGCAACTCAGCCACTGCGGAGCCCCAGAAAATGTATATATGGAGTCAGATTATGCGGTCAGAGGACCCAACCCCCACCAACCCCATGGGACTGTCGCTATGGATGGTAAGGTCAAGGTTGCGATGGTGGCATAAGCCGTCAGGTCAGATTAACCAGTCAACAGGTAATGTGGCCGAGGTCACTGGGTCTAGTGCTGGGCCCTGCGGGGCCCCCACGCACGCTGGGACCCGGGCGGTCGCCCCTGTTCGCCCCCCCCTAAAGGACGGGCCTGACTGTTGTCATGGTCATAATAACATGAATAGTCTGTTAAAATCTAATAATTCATATTACGCTCCACGCCCACAAAACCTGTAAACCTTTTGAGTCTCCCAGTCAGGGCCGGCGCTACCCACTAGGCGAACTAGGCGATCGCCTAGGGCGCCAACATGAAACCGGCTGTGAAGGCCGGGCACCCCTACAGTGCTGTGAACCGAGGTGTGAGAGCCGGGCACACCTTTACATGACCCAGGGTGTGAGGGCCGGGCACCCCTTCAGTGCCATGGGGCAAACTTGGATAAAACTAAAAATGAAGGGAAAACTGTGGTGGACACTGTGGTGGAGCCGTGGAGGGGAGGGGGGGGGGGGGGGGGGTCGGAGGGAGGCGAGGGTAGGTAGACGGTAGCCGACTGTGTTTTCTTTTTTAATATTCTTCGTTAACCCCCCGGAGGGACTAACCCGTGTCCTTATCTTTGGCGGCCTGGAGAACTGTCGAGCAGTGACCTGAAGGCTGACATCTGAGGAACCCTTCTCCCAACCCCACCATCCCCTCCCCTCCCTTCCCTGCCTTTGTCGGGATGAGGCAAGGTTACCTGACCTCTGAAGTTTGACCTCGCATAACATAATCCCACTGAGACTGGCCAGCGGCCAGAGCCGCCAGCCGCCAGGCAAATAGTAACCTGGAACAACTTGATTAGTTGGAGATCAAGATTCAAGCTGTCCAGATTACTCACAGACACCAGTGACCAGGCCACTTCAGTCCGAGTCAGTAATCTCCAAAAGTGTGGTGCAGTGGCAACAACTTCCACAGCTGGCTATCCTGCTAAACAGTAAGTTGACACTCCCTGTGTCTGTGGCCAGTGGTGGGCGAAGTTTCTCTAAACTAAAATTGATTAAGAATTATTTACGCTCAACCATGACACAAGAAAGGCTTGTTGGGCTTTCCACTCTCTCAATTGGGCATGAAATTGCTGAGAAGCTGGACTTAAAGCATCTTATTTCCACATTTGCCAAAGCTAAAGAACGAAAAGTCAAATTTTAATGGCACTTTGGTGACTCTGACTTCGTGACGTTCGTGTGCTAATATATAATTAAACTAGTAATTTTTATTTTTCTACATATTACATGATGTTACCTCTTTAAGTCAATAAAATATTAATAGGTGATTGTATTAAGTTTTTTAATGTAAATAATTTTTTAATGTGGCTTGGTCAGAGTTGCAATTATTTTTATTCATAACTGTTACATCTCTCCATTAAGCTTTTTCTATTTATACTTAAGATGTCAATTTAATATATTGTCCGACCAATGACTGGTCACAACTCACAAGTATCTTATTTTGCACTACAGTATATAATAATGATGTAATAATAGTAGGTTATAACTTGCAGGAGGCTGGAGCGAGCTAAATGCTTATGATATGTTATTATTTTTTAAAGATTACCCTAAAATAAAAAAATAACTAAAAATTGTTTCATTGACATTTACATCAAGGATTTATTGACTTAATGTAATAACAATAATTGGTTATTTGCATGGGTGAAGTAATAAAGCCACAAGATGAAAATTATGTTATCAGTGGTGTTTCGAGAGTTAGAAACAATGTAGTAATGGGCTACTGTACCTACATAGCTTATCAAAACTTTCAAGGGGGCGCACATCTAAAGGCTTGCCTAGGGCGCCAAATCATCTTGCACCGGCCCTGCTCCCAGTTGAAACATTCGTTCTCTAACCACTTCAGGAGATCTGAGTCCTCCGTTTTCTATGTCGCATTACCGGAGAAACTCAGGTATTCCTAAATTCCGCACAGGGTGTTCATGCATTTGAATTGGTAAGAGAACACACTTGCTTTGCATCAACTTAGAGATGTCTGATTGCAGATGAAGCATTTAAGATCCATTGTGACTGATGTTGAAAACTTCAATTGTATTAACTGTTAGCGTAGCTGTCAATATAAGTCAGGGTAGAGTCGGCAGTGAGAATGAGGCATCATTGACGTCGGCCGTAGAGATGCCAGTAATTGTTGACCGAGGCTGAAGTCACCTTTTTTTTAACATATGAACATCAGAGAATCTGAAGTCCATGGTGAAATTGTTGTAAGGATGTTAACCCTTAGGCCCCAAGTGATGTTCCAGAACGTCTGACCAGCAAGCCCCGGGTGACGCTCCAGAACACGTGCCCATTCCACCGCCACTGTTTAAATGCCCAGCGTGGGTTATCAGGTTCCACTGTGACTATCTGCCTCTTTGGGGCGCTGGTGGTAGAGTGGTACCACTCTTGCCTCGCAAGCAAGATGTCATGGGTTCGATTCCCGGGCCGGCGAAAGTTATTTGGACACTCTTCCTAGTCCCCTTGGTCCCTGTTCACCTAGCAGCAAAGTAGGTTCCTACTGTAAATCGAAAGTTGCAAATTCGTCTTCAGGGACAAGTTGTTGGAGCTTCCAATAACTTGCTTAGACATAAACCATTGACTCTTCAGGCTTCTACACCCTTGACTCTTCAGGCTTATATGCCCTTAACTCATGAGACATAAGGCAAGCATGAACTTAGCATGCTTCCCTGTTGGTCGCTGTAAACGCTTCTGCGCTTCACCTTACACAATGATGTAGGAGGGGGGGGGGGCCCAAAAAAAAAACTATTTGCCTCTCACACCACACGCTCGGCCACAGGGAAGCTTCCTGAACATAATTACTTACTTTTGTTTGTTTCATTTTCATTGTTTGTAGATTTTATCATTTTATCATTTGTAATATTGATAAGTGTAGTTGTATTGTAGGGTAGTATTACTGTAAAACAATGCTTTGATTATGTTATAAATGTTTTTATTTGTAGAATTATTATTATTTTATGCATTACTTGCTCTACCAAACACAAAGACAGCCAGGCAGACTGGAGACCCACTGGCGATTGTTGCCAAGCACTTTTTTGTGAAAAATTATGCAAATAAAATATTCTAAATGAATTATTTACAGCAAATAAGTATTAAGATCAGTAAATACATACATTATTGGCCACTTCGGACACAAAGGCGAGCTAAAAATAGCTGCTAAGTGCTGAGGGACCACGAGCGTCAGCTGTCAAACCAACACTGTCTCCTTATCTCCCTCCCTTCCTCTGCGCGGCCAGAGAAGTTTCTCGAGGGTCAATATACAGTATAGTTTTTCTTACTTATTTTTTATTGTTTTATCATTTTAAAGGGTAAAAAAAAATTGGAAAATTTGATTTTTCTCAATTTAACCCCGGGTGGAGGGTACTGCCACCAGCACCCTAACCCGGGGCTTAAGGGTTAATTACGAAAGTAATTAATTAACCTGAAGGGAACTGTCAGACCAGGTATCTTTGAGAATCTAACGGGTGTAACCCGATACTGCTCGTCTTAGGCTCAGCCCACCAGGGACTGCCATCCTCAACCTTGAAATCAATTTAATTCTTGTCTTCGACAGCTCAGTCAGAGCGTAGTTTGAAAAAGGAATCTTAGGAAATGGAAATGAGTTCGTAGTCTCAGTTTCACACGTCAAAGTGTACAGCAACGGAGTTCACTGATATAGATGGGTGAGTGGAACTCGGAGCTGAGCGAAGGAGGAGAAGTGCGGGACACTGACGCTCCCAGGTGTCAGTCCAGCGTCTGAAACTCCTCCACCCACAGGTAATGTCCAGCTCCGTGTTATACCTCGCCACATTAAGTGATTTTGACTTAGTTAATAGTTTGAATATGCAAGTGATATATTAATTTAACTGATGTGTTTTAAGTGAAGTATTCCTACGCCCTTAGCGTCCTTTTGAAAAGTTGACGTTCATGTCAACAAACTCAGTCCAGCGTCTGAAACTCCTCCACCCACAGGTTCCTCCCGGCCAAGAGCCTGGTAGATTGGGACAACCTCCACACTAGTTTGGGAGATGGATGAAGGCCAGTAAATTCGGGTAAATTCGTGAACACGAGCGTCAGGAACTAACCACCTCTTCTGGGGCCCAGTCAACTGGCCAGCCATTCACCTGATGCAATCACTGTCCAGCTTGTTGATCTCACAGGCCAAGCAAACACCACCAGCTCCCATCATTGTTATACAGTGATCCCTTGGTTAACGAGCGCCTCGGTTAACGAGTTACCTCCCATAAGATTCTGAACTTCGGTTAACGAGTTTCTTACGAGCCAACCTCAACATGTTTTCGCTTGCACTTGGCAGTCAACCAGTTGTAGTATTAGTCAGCCAATACAGTAATCGGTTCTAGGGCTTAAATTCCTTACTATTTTAGTAAATATCAAGAAGTTTATACTATTCAATAATTTTAAAAGTTTAATATTAAATTTTTTAGTCATTTTAACAATTATTGAACATAATTGAAGGTAAAGTCACTAGTTTTATGCACGCCATCCAGCCTGTTAACACACCAAACAAGCGTTAGTCTCTCTCTGTTTTCAGTGGAGGTAACATCTTGCTTGAGACTCTCTTCAACTAAATGCTTTTTTTCTGTGTTTCCAAGCAAATTATTGGTCATTTTGAAATATATTTTACATATTGACAATATATAGCGCAGTGCAGTGTTATTTTAAAGAAAATATTCTTTATTTACAGCTACAGTACATAGTTTAAACTTAAAAAATCACGTGTTGACATTGTTTGAATCCAGTATGGGGCCTAAGACATCAAGAAACGCGATTTCAATCCAAACCAAGCAGGAACTTATAAAAAAACATGAACAAAGCATTAGAACAAATGCGCTATGCAAAGAATATGGCATGTCGACATCAACTGTGCCGACAATTCTTGCACAGAAAGACAAATTTAAAGAAGTGAAAGTGAGAGAAAAATCTACCAGAGTGTTTAAAAGTAGATCTGTAATTGCAGAAACTGAGAGGTTACTTCTCATCTGGATTAGGGAAAAACAGATGAAAGGGGATTCAGTTTCTACTGAATTCATTTGTGAAAGAGCCAGGGAGATTTACGAACATTTAAAGACAGATCAACCTGGTTCTTCAGGCAGAGAATTTGAAGATTTTAGTGCCAGCAAAGGCTGGTTCGAAAAATTTAAGAAAAGAAGTGACATTTTCAGTGTTGTGAGGCATGGTGAAGCTGCTAGTGCTGATAAGGAAGGGGCAGCAAAGTTTTAGTGGAATTTAAAGAACTGATGGAAGAAGAAAATTATCTTCCACATCAAGTGTTCAATGTGGACGAAACTGGGCTGTTCTGGAAAAAGATGCCCAAAAGAACATTCATCATCAGAGATGAAGCCTCTTTACCTGGGCATAAACCCATGAAAGACCGTCTCACTCTATTGCTTGGTGCCAATGCATCAGGGGATTTCCGACTGAAGCCTATGCTTGTCTACCACTCTGAAAACCCCAGGGTGTTCAAGCAACATAAAGTGGTAAGAACAAAGCTTGGAGTTTATTGGAAGTCCAACCATAAGGCATGGGTGACAAGACAGCTCTTTAATGAATTGGCTGTTGAGGTGTTTTGCCCTTCTGTCAAGAGCTACCTAACCACCAATAAACTCCCTTTAAAGGCTCTTCTCCTCATGGATAATGCTCCTGGTCATGACCCTGAACTTGCCAGAACTTTGGAGTATCAATTTGACTTTGTGAAAGTGTTGTTTTTGCCTCCCAACACTACATCAATCATACAGCCAATGGACCAGAATGTGATCAGCAACTTCAAGAAGTTGTACATGAAGAAAATGTTTAGGAGGTGTCATTAGGCAACTTCCAATGATCATGAACTAACACTGAAACAGTTCTGGAAGACACAATTCAACATCCTGGAGGCTGTAAAACTTATTGTGTCATCATGGCAAGAAGTCTCCACTAGTTCCCTCAATTCTTCATGGAAAGCACTGTGGCCATCAGTAGTCCATGGTTTTGAGGGATTTGAGGAAGAAACAGAGTTGGACCAGGAGATTGTGTCCATTGGTCAGTCATTGGGCCTTGAAGTGGAAGAGGATGATGTCGAAGAGTTTGTGATGTCTCATGAGGACGAACTTACTCCTGATGACTTGAAGCAACTGGATGAGATGTTAGAGGCTGACAGTGGTGAGGAGGAAATTGAAAGTGATGACCATATGTCAACTAAAGACTTGAAAGATGTGATTTACCACTGGGAGAAGTTCAGGGAACCGGCATCAAAGCACCCAGATGTGGAAAAAACTGAACTAACTTTGTGTCATGTTGAGGACTCAATGGTCTCCTTCTTTAAACATAAGTTAATGGTGAGGAGGAGAGATGCCCCACAGACCACAATTGACACTTTCTTCAGTAAAAGGCAGAGGGAACAAGATGCTATCCTCAGCCTTCCACTTCAAGAAGGAGAGAGGATGATGCTAGCCCTCAGCCTTCCACTTCAAGAAGGAGAGAGGACGTTCATGTTGGAGAAAATGTCGGTCCAGAGGTTCCTGACATTTTCATGGAAGGTGACTCTCTTTCCAAGAAGCAGCAAAATGCTTCTCCTCCACCTCCACTTCCTTCTCTTCTCCCTTCTCCTCCTCCACCTCCCACTTCAAATTCACATCAGCATCATCATCCAGGAGCCTCCTACATACACACCTCAAGGTAAGTGTCAATTTCTAAAATTTTTGTTGAATTTAGGCAATTTTTGGTGAGCTGGAACCAATTACCCAAAAACCCATTGAAACAATGGTTTCGGTTAACGAGCAACCTGCTGGAACGGATTGTGCTCGTTAACCGAGGGACCACTGTATGGCTATATGGTGGCTGTGTTATTCCTCCGAGTACACCTGTATGTATTCACCTGAATTGTCTGAGTGTTTGGAGTCAGCAAGAGTAGGTTGACCACCACTTTGCTTGTGGGCAAAGGTACCACAGTAGTGGAGAGAAGCTACTAATCCTGGTGATGTTAAAGTATTAGTGCTGGTGCTGTAACTGGCATCATTGCCATTTGTAATAATGGTGCTCAAAGGTGCTACAAGTATGTAAAAGTATTGTGTGAGTTCTTGTAAATGTACACCCTGTCATGGTGTAAGTGGAGAATGTACCTAAGTTTAACCGTACAAAATGAGTAAAGCCAGGGAGTTGACCCCTGTACAGTAGTTGTGTTACTGAAATTATTCATAAAATATAACTTCATTTTAATAAACCATTTTATTTGTATGTTAGGAGTATCATTTACCTGCATTATTTTACCGTCATTCTTTCCCATTGCTTGATACCAAAATTACAAGGTACCCATGTGGCATAACCCTCGAGCCACGCTACTAAAGGTCAGAGGTTATGAAGTAACTAGACGAAATGAAATAGCTAAACAGAACTAATGGAGGAAATAAATGAAGAGGAAAAACAGGTTGAAGAGCTTAAAAGTTAACCACCATGGTATAAATTAAAAAGAACAGAAAAGAAAGGAAAACCCCCCACCCATATACTGTGTACTCTGAAATAATACAATAATTCTTCATATAATAAAATAAAGTTGAAGTGTTGTACTTAGTATTTTCAAATTTGTAATATTTTCTCACTCAATAAAATTTTACTTTCCCAAAACTCCATATACACAATGCATACTGGCTAAAATGTTAATTATTCTATCTAAAAACAAATATTAATAAATGCTGTCAAAAGTTTACAATGTAGTGGAAAAAAGAAGCCGAGCATGACAGGCATAGACTGCTAACGGGCCCAGGGCCTGTCTGTGGCAAGCCAGGGAACACATAATTTCTGGCCGACAGCTAAATCTCAAATAGAAAAATAAAAAAAATTATATGAAGATTACAATGAAACTATCATAACTAAATAGGTTAATTTTGCATCAATTTAGAGAACAATACAGTATCAGTATAATCTTTCCAAAGATTCTTCAACAGTCAGAGAATTGAAGGAGTAGCAGTGGTACAATCTGGGACACCTTCTCCTTCCTGAGATGGAAATGTAGGGTCAGAATAAAACAGGTTTGCATACTGTATATGGCAACTGGCACAACAGCCATTCCTCCCCTTTACATTGAAAAGGTGATCCATGATAAATTGATGAGACACCTCCAAACCCTACCTCCTGCTATCAGTTTTCTTCTGTTGCTCAACCTCAGGCCATTTCTTTGCTGTCTTAAATACCTGTTACTGGTTTTTCACGGCACATTAATCACAATCCTGTTCTTGCCTCTCCCTTTGGTGGTGGAGTTTGAGCTCGAGATGACAATAGAGCCTGAAGTTTGCACCCCAAGCTCACTCATGTTGATTGTATGACATGGGTGGGCTAAAGGTATTGACTGTCATCTGGTCCAGAGTGCAACCCAATGTCTCCTACAGATGTAAGTTTAAGTGTCATGAGTGCACACATTTTTTTGGTTTTGAATGGCAACCCTGCTTTCTCCATAGGATTGCAATATCTCAGCAACTATTATAATTAGTTGCCTTGATATAAAGAAAACATACAGTACAATATGTGCATCTATCACTGAGGTGTAGGGTCATACAAAGTAAATGAAGACTTCTAAGACTAAGTACAGACCTTATTAAGAAAAAGATGAATATCTATAATAATCTTTCTTTTGCCTTTCATCTATCTCACAGAACGACAACTAACACAGAAAACTTTCTGGGAAAAATAAAGCCACCATTACTAACATCATACCTTCTGGACTTCATCGATGAGCATTTTACACTTATCTGGATCAGTGGTTGTGGCAATGATGGCATTGTGGTGTTCCATTGCAGCAGCAATATCATCATACACCTGATCCCTTGGCACCTGTGATCTGACAACAAGCTTTTGTCAGAAAATTTATACATACTGTACACTTGCATTGGTGCTCAATCTTTTTGCATGAGTGGGCCACATTAGATGGACAACTGTGTGATGAGGGCCGCACATTGACCTTAATGTGAATAAGCATAGTAAATAATATACATACTAATAACACTGATTATTAAATATTAAGCATATATTGTAAATTTAAAGAAGGAATCATAATAAGCACACCTCTTACAAAAACAGCATTTGTTTACATTTAATTTCTATAAAATATGCAGTAATATTAATCATATTTCTACTTGTTGCCGAGGGCTGCAGTGGGTTGAGCACCCCTGCTGTACAGTACATAGAAGTGGGCAGCATCCCTTCATAAATAGCACATGATAGATCATTATGTAAAGAATTATTGTACTGTACTGTACATTTATTTTTTTTAAATACTTAATACAGTACAGTATTGTACTAGTATCAATTACAGTAATGTAATGTAATGTATAACAAAACAGTAATCACTACATGCAACTTACTCACGATACTGCTTCACTAAATACGTGGTGCGGGCCCGTTTGATGATTTTATCATCAATGTCTGTGATGTTCATGACATAATGAATGACAAAGCCAAAGTAGTCTTGCATGACACGACGAAGAATATCAAAACTGACGTACGACCTGAAGGAAGAATACCAAAGTTATCATTTAAGTTCAGAAACACTAGACATAAAAAGGGAAAAACTGAGACAAGATGAAGACAAAGACTGTTTTAAATACAAATGCCTGATACATTTAAAGCCATGTGAATATTTTTCATCTCTGAACACCTCAGTCAATATTGATTTCTGCAAGTAACCAATGAAATATACAATAAGATGAAACTTCAGTAGGACATAAAAATACAATGATACAGGCATTTAAAAATAAAAAATCTACATGATATGGGCATGAATGAAGCTGTGTGTTACAACAAAGACTGGTATTTTCCACTCCCATGGAGCTGTGGGGGATTAGTGGGTCTCGTGTAACTGGCCAGACCTGATGCAATGTCAGGTGGGGGATTAGTGATCTTATATTACTGATCTGAGGGAATGACAGGTTACCCTTTCTTGGCTGGGGGATTAGTGGGTCTCATGACCTAAAGATGTCTTGAATAAACACGAAACCTAAAATATTTTTTAGAGAGATTGTGGCAAGTATAAGTATAAATGAGCAAAGTTGTATCCCTTCAACATTACATTACATAACATTTTAATATATGGAGTGTGAAAGCAGAAAGGTGTGGGTTAATAGAAAGTTGGAGCAGAAATGAGTGTTGCCAAGTGCTCCTCAAGAGCTGATATTTAACTAGCTACCATGCAGTCACACACATGCAGATGTGTCTCAATTCCCTTGCTGGGGGTGTGTGAGTGGTGTTGGTGTGTGTGGTTGTTGGAGGGTGTGGCTGTGTGTGATGTATAGGTGGTGTTGGTGTGTGTGTGTGGTTGTCGGAGGGTGTGGCTGTGTGTGATGTATAGGTGGTGTTGGTGTGTGTGTGGTTGTTGGAGGGTGTGGTTGTGTGTGATGTATAGGTGGTGTTGGTGTGTGTGTGGTTGTTGGAGGGTGTGGCTGTGTGTGTGGTTGTTGGAGGGTGTGGTTGTGTGTGATGTATTGGTGTGTGTGTGGTTGTTGGAGGGTGTGGTTGTGTGTGATGTATTGGTGTTGGTGTGTGTGGTTGTGTGTGAGTGTGTGATGTATAGGTGGTGTTGGTGTGTGTGTGTGTGTGTGGTGGTTGGTGTGTGTAGACGAAAGTGAACTCTTTTGGGGGGTCGGGTCTCGTGATCACCCCCCCCCCCCCCCCCCGGTTCCTTGCCCAAGCGTGGCTATTTGTGATAGGGAGATGAATTTGATATCATAATGATGCTTAATAAATTCTCTACAAAACTTTTCCAATAAGATATCCTTACACAACATATTTCTATATGATATAGTGATGGGAATTCCATTTTTTTATGAAAAAACGTAAATGTTGATACCGGAGTCAATAAAATCAGTTCTAATATCGTTAGATACACCATTTTTTATCAAAATAATCCTGTATACTTTATCTAAAAGTTTGGTTAAATAAATATATTTGAAAATCAAAAGCTCTATATGATATGGACATGAATAAAGCTGTTCCTTTTATCCTCTTCACCACTGATTGGCTCGTTAGTCGCTTGGGAAATTGGTCACGTCTCTTACGCACTTCACTCAATTGACTGTAATACATAACTAATCATGTCTTAACACTTGTGATGAAGGTTGGGTGGGAGTTTATTGGGTCATGTTACTAACCTGACCCAATGCAACGTCAGGTCACCCGTTGTTAGGTGGGGGATTGGTGGGTCTTATGACCTGAATATGTCTTGAATGACATTATTTTTTACCCCTGAGGTATATACATAGTACTATACTGTGTTGTATATGAAGGGTACATGTATTAATAAGCACAGATTATTGCAGTCGCACATCTGTACTAATTAATGAAAAACAAATAAATATTTTTGTATCATGAATGAGTCAGTACTTTAGCCAAACAGTGAGGAGACCTTTTGGGGGAGGGGGTGGTGCGGTCACTTTTACCCCCCAATGGATCCTTCAACCTCTTCCTAGTCACAACAAATGGAGGAGAGATTAATGACTATAAAATGTCACTGACTTGACTTACGAGAATATAACTTGTATTGCTGGAATTCTTGTAAGCTAGCGATTAGTTTGAGTATAAACATCCCTTATTTCTTACTCACACTCTTTTTGTCCAATGTATATTTTCAGCCTTTGGGCTGCAGAACTTTTTCAATAAACCGTTACTTATTATTATTACACACACACACACACACATGGGAATTAGCCGTTTGGTGGGGTGTCGCTGTCCCCCCCCCCAATAATCCCTTCTTCCTCCGAATTCCAGATGGGAGGGGGAGATTAAGGCATACTCAAGGTTTATGAAAGGCAGAGGGGTTTTATTTTTTTTTTTTTTGCTTATAAGATGTCACAGATTTGACTTAGAATATAACTTACATTGCTGGAGTTCTTGTAAGATCGCAATTAACTTAAGTATAAACATCCCTTAGTTTGCACCATACATAATAATTTTAGTAATTAACTTAGTACATTCGAGTACAGATTGTGATAATTTATGTGGTTGCAGTTTCAAAGCTCCGTGACATCACTAATGTATAATGAGTCTCCATATGCCCTGGTTTATTCATTGATCAGTTGTCTAAGTGTAAATGTAGCCCTGTTGAGCCATCATGTATCAATTAATTTTAAAATAAAATTTATAATGTAAAATGTTATAAGACAATGGTTTAATAGTGCTGTTAATGTGTGCTGTGTAAGTGTCTTGGCATGTCACCTGACTCTTGAACATTCATCAACTTCTTCAAATCCTACAATGTGTTTGGCAAGTTCAAAAAACACACACACACAAATTAAGACAACAAGCACCCAGTGAGGGTCTTGTTGTGTGACTGCCTGGAGGCGAATTTAAAGATCAGCTGTTGAGGAGCTTATTGCTTGGCAACACTGGTGCATGTTACCACTCCATCTCCCTAATTGCCCAAACCTTTCTGCTTTCTCACTCCATATTTTAAAATATCATGTAATGTAATGTTGAAGGGATACAACTTTGCTCATTTATACTTATACTTATCACAATCTCCCCAAAAATACTTTAGGTTTCGTGTTTATTCAAGACATCTTCAGGTCATGAGACTCACTAATCCTCCACCCAAGAAAGGGTGACCTGACATTCCATCAGCAGGTCAGTAATATGAGACCATTAATCCCCCACCCTACCTCCACCTGACATTGAGTCAGGTCAGGTCCCCCTAAAAAATACTTTCATCTTTATTCAAGACATTTTCAGAAAATTCTCTCGGTTTTCAACCTCGGAAAATTTGATCCTAAAGCTGGAAATTTTTGGAAAATTCCAGCCTTGGGAAAGATTTTTTGATCAAATTTCAATTCCTGCTATCGTAGAGTTCCAGGTTTGAGGGATTCCGGCTATCGATGATATTACTGTATCTTCATTAGCCGGAACAATTGGTGCAGAACACTTCCGGAAATGAGAGATTATATAAGCTTTGGGTAGAGCTCCCTTTTAACTTGGCTTATATATAAACAAGTTAAGGGGTTAAGTTACAAACCCAAATGGTGTTTTCCTCCATTTATTGATAAACTAAAATGGTCACAGGCTATTAGTAAATACACCGTTATTAACACTGTAAGCTGTGAGTGTTAGTTAAGGACAGGGCTCAGCTTGACTGAGTTAAGTCACCCGTCCGATTCTTGTGAGGCTCAAGTGAAGACTGGGTTCCTGAGGGGAGGCCTGGCTGACCTTACATTCTCAAGGTCGGCCTACTCAAGATTTCCGGGTAATGAGGTCCCCCATCCCCGGAATTTTCTGGGTAACGAAAAAATATTCTTGTGAGTTTCAGAAAATTACCCTGATTTTCATCTCTCAAACCCGGAATAAAATTACCTCATCCCCGAAATTTTCCTGGTACCGGGAAAACTTTCTCATAATTTTCCAGAAAATGTCCCCCTCTGAGCAAATTTTAATTCCGGCTATCAGAGAGTTCCAGGTTTGAGGGATTCAGGCTAAAGGAAATATTACTGTATTGGTTAAATCAAATTGCATGACAAAAACCTTGTAGATATAATAGGTACAGCACTTCAGTTTTCTGAATGCTACAGAGTAGATTATTGAGTCTTGATGCTACACCAACACTGCATGTTCCTATTGTTACTATAGTTAGGTCAGGTTCTATGCATTTTCATGTTAATTTATGTGTTAAACAACTTACTTTAATTTTGAAGTTGATATACATCAGCAATGGCGAGGAGGGATTAGTGGAAGCGTTCACCATCATTTATAGGAAAACTCTCTTGAAGAAGGATTCAGCGAGGTAAACAACAAAAATGGCACCGAGAAGAGAATTGTGAAGCAGGATAGAGTAAATAAAAAGATTGTCAGGTTCTATTAGGTTCTATGCATTGTCGTTTCCATTTTTGTGTTTAATATCATGATACAGGTATAAGTTTGGAGAAAAAATTTCAACTAATTCAGACAATTCCTTCTGGTGGTCACCCTCTTCTACACCTTTAACAAAACAAAAGCTAAAAAAGTGTTACAGGGGCCCCCCAAGTTTGTGGATTTTTATTTCGCGGTCCTCTATTAATTATTCGCGGATGACACCCTGGATGTACCCAAGAATGTCTATGGGTAGTTTTAAAGTTGCCAGCATTTTTGCGGCTGGGACAGGGAGCCATTTGTTCTAGAGACAGTAATTTCCTTTACCTGTATTGTAAATACAGGTATATGTGTATGTGTGTGTGTGTGTGTGTGTGTACACACAAAACACTTACAAATAAATAATAATTGGGAAATCCTCTCACAAATAATCAGAAACAAGTCTTTGCTTTATTACTTTATTAAAAAAAGCATGAACTTGAGGGCTGACTGTCACATTTTTAATAAATTTGTTTCTGATTATTATCAGTATTTTCCCATATTATTTATTTGTATGTGTTTTGTGTGTGTCTACACACACATACACAAATATAGGTTATACAATTCAGGTAAAAGAAATAATTGTCCTAAGGGCAAACACATAAAGGGAATATACACTTCCTTGTACACAAGTAAAAAATAAATGCCCCCCCCCCCCCCCCCCCCGGATTTGCCGATTCGTGGCCATTTTGAGAACCTAACCCCTGCGAATTTGGAGGGCCCCCCTGTACTATAGGTTCTAAAATCATAATTTTTACAGTGTAGTACCTTGCATGCCCCATGTGGGAATCATCATATACAGTTGGTCCACAGCTGTACCATGTCACGACATGACCTTGAGGTACAAACAATTCCTTTTTACGTGTGAGCGAGTTATACAGGTGCAATCTTGGGGGTTCAACACCTTTGGGAAGAGACCACCTTGGATCAGGACGTTTAGGCATGACTCAAGATGTTTAAGACCTGAAAAAAAAAGATAAATTATAATAAATATACTGTACTGTACATTATAATTTTCACTATGAACAGGTTAGTCCAAGAATCCATTACATTGTTTAATGAAACATTCAGTGATCATAACCCCAATAACTACATTCTGTGGATATTCGAAAATACTGACAGTCCAAAAGCTTCTCACCCTTTCCCAGTGATTGTTGCACTTTAATATTTTAATTAGGGAAACCTCCAAGAGTGTGGTAGTCTGGGACCCAGCAACTGTAATATGGGGATTGGGTGTCACTTGTCATCACTTTTAAGGGAAATATAAGCAATTTTGTGCCCAAAAATCAAGTACTGTACTGCAACAGTCCAACAATGATAGTCTACAGAAGATGAAGCATTACTACTGGATAGCCTGTGCAGTTTACTCTCAAAAAGTGTTTAAATGCACTCTTTACTAAGGAAATCCATTTCTTGCAACATTTACTAAAAAAAACAACAAATAGCATTCATTCTTGAGAAAATTTTTGTATCAATTTTATAGATGATAACTTCTTACTAAATTTTGTAATATTTTGGTAATTTCAAGAATCGACACAAATTTACAGGTGACCTTCAACATTGCCTCTACTTCTGTGAAGGGTGGAATGGTCCCTTTCAAGGACAAGATTTTTTTTATGACTAGTAGAATATAATTACAGTACTACTGCATTATTTTAGGTTAATTAAGTTTTGTAAGGTAGCTTAGATCTGGTAGGTTAGGTTCATTCATTTTATAAATGAGAAATTATATACCATAGCAGTATAGCTGGTACATTCCAGTTGTGTGTGTGCAATGCCTTTCAATAGCAGAAATTTGTATTCTATAGATGATAATTTAATGTGAACAAGTTACATTTATGAGGACTGTTCATATGTCTAACTTTACTTTTGTAAATACAGTACTAAATATTTTGTAAAAAAAAAAAAAAAAAAAGGATGTACTGTACATTTATACCCTAATGTCCCGTACAGCCTTAAAACCTGCCATACTGTTTTCCTTTTTGGAATTGTAAACTCTATCAGGCATTTCCTTCCAATATAATCCAGTCTCATGCACATTAATGGAAGAAAATAGAGAAAGATTTGGCATGCGCTACCTCCATTATTATACGTTTCCGACGGTAATGTAATACTGTAGAAGAAAATTATCTTAAAATTAGACGTTTTTTAATATCATAATAGATTTGGGTTAGGAAAGTTGTGAACTACTATATATATATATATATATATATATATATATATATATATATATATATATATATATATATATGCAAGTAAATCACTGTAGGTGCGCGTGATCTAGGTATATGCTGATAACCACCAGGAAAGAAGAAAACACGAAGTTCCCAAGCGCTTTCGTGTAATTCACATCTTCAGGGGTGAGTACAGACTAGTCTGTACTCACCCCTGAAGATGTGAATTACACGAAAGCGCTTGGGAACTTCGTGTTTTCTTCTTTCCTGGTGGTTATCAGCATATACCTAGATCACGCGCACCTACAGTGATTTACTTGCATATATATATATATATATATATATATATATATATATATATATATATATATATATATATATATATATATATATATATATATATATATATTGGGTGACACATAATCAAGTTGTTACATTACTCATACTGGTCTTGTTTCCATGTGGTCGTGAGTTTATAAACAAATCTATTCAGTGTATTATTAACATACAATAACATAACTAATTGTATATGCATGGGCCAATATTCTCACTCTTGGTTCTTTCATATCCTTATGACTACTGTATTTCATTTATGGATACACCCCATATCATCACCAATCCACTCCGTCACCAAAACCCCAACTCGTCACCAATATCAATTCCGTTTCCACACTAACAGTTGTTGGTATTCGTGACAAATCGTAAGTTATTATTTTACACAAATAGAAATTACACACGCATCCAGATGACTCGAGAAGTATTGTGTTATAATTATACATATTAATTATTTAATAAAACAAAGTATTAAAACACTGGTAAATAAACAAATTACATAACAAAGGAAGAATTATTGTGTTATTACTATATATGAATATTAATTGTTTAATAAAGAAAACGATTAATACATTGGTAAATAAACAAAATACTGTACATATGAAGGTAATTTGGCACCAACGTATAATCCACTGAGCAGCGAGATGATTGCAGGCGCATTAACAATGTTTTTATTATTTATTTTCGTCTTTAATAAATTGTCTTAGTGCTTTTTACTATTTTCTATCCCAAGCAACAGTTATTTTCGTGTATATATTGATGGGAATGAACGGGGTGACGAAACGGGTAAAGCAGTGGCGACGAAACGTGTTAAAAATAGTGGTGACGATACGGGCAGACCCGGATTTTATACATGTCTATATTTTGTTGACTTATGACCATTTTAAACGTTTACATCGCCATGTTTATAACTTGAAACTGCCAAATCTATTAGCCTGAAATCTGTAAACCACATAGTGTGAAGTATGTGCTTGTAGTGCAATGTTTGTGTAACTGAATAACATACAGTACTTATGTTATGAGATGCAACCATTTTAAAGCCTGCATTACATTTCCCTATTTCACTGCACTCTCCTACAAGATTTACATTTTTTTTTTAATCATAGATAAAACTAAAATGCATGGCATATATACTAATAGGTATGGATTATCTCTTGAAATGGGTGTAAGTAATCTTGGGTATGACTTATCTGGTGAGTTGGGTACAAATTATCTTGGGTACGAGTTGTCTTGGGAACGAGTTAACTTTTATGGATACTATTTACCTTGGGTACGAGATGACCCTAACCCCTCCTTACCGGCTCTTTAGCCGCTTGGGTGGTCGGTCACATCTCTGTTACACACTGTTGGCAAGTACCGGGCATGCACCGGCTCCTGAATGTACCTGAACCTACTCCAGTCTGGTCTTGAAAGAGCTCACACTTGGTGCCGTCACAACACTCTCTGACAGTTGTTCCAAGAGTTTGCTGATCTCCTCCTGCACTATCGTCATATAAATAGCCCAAACGTCAGAGACAAGCAAACTTAGGTATTCTTACATTAACGTCTCCTATACATTGGGAAATAACTAATATGAAAACTAATTTACTTCACACTCCCACACCTCAGTTGTTGACGTGTCCGCGGCTCTGTCACCAACATTACCATTTCCGAGCACCGACTACAACACTCGCCCAACTTCCAACATTAATCACAACTGACAACACGTTCCTTAATAACCACAATATTTTTACTTTGTAAATATATTTAAATAATAAGATAATATAATTATTTCATAATCATCATATAATTGACTTATTTTATATTACTAATGATATTTTTCCTATATTCATGGTACGGAAGAATGACTATCATAAATAAAATTAATTAGTATAAATATGTATTAAGCAATAACACATTATTTACTAACACAACTGCTATGAATAAAATCAACACTATTAAATTTATTGTCTTTGTCATATCCGTGGTTTGTTTTGCTTCAATGTCTTCCCTCCGTAGGCCTCAGTAGTGTAGGTTTTCAAATACAGTAAACGAATTAAAGATATTGTTATGTCGAGGCAAAATTTGGCATTATAATATTTGTAAACTAGGTGTTTTGATTATTTTGCTTGGTCATTTTTCGTTAACCACCCATCACCTTTTTTTTCAGATGAATAAAATATTTTTTCGCTAATTTTCTTGCTTTTTTTGATAATCTGACATTTAACTTTGGGGCAAATCACTTTTTTTTTTTTAGTTAGGTTAGGTTGGTTGGTTGGTTCCTTTGGTATGCGAATGTTATTTTTGGTGTTCTACTTAAAACTGACCTTCCTTTTTTGTGCAAAATAGCTTTTAAAAAAGAAAACAAAAAAAAACTTATTGTCGGGTGTATCTACAGGTCCCCAAACTGTAGCTTACTGAATGAAAGGAACTTAGAGCCTTAATAGACTGTAGTGGATTTCTCCCCTACAAACGCTGTTTGTCGCTGTGTAGCCGACCCACGAATTCCCCAGTGTATGCCTCGTGGTCTAGGTCAACCAGCGCCGCCCACGGAGCGGGGGTCAACTACTAAGCCACGCCAACCCCCGCTATTTAAGACCTGACCTCGTGGTGATCTTCACTTGAGAACTGAACCTCGGCGAGGTAGGTTCTCCCGGCTTCCCGCTCCTTCCTCCTGAGGTACCACGCGACCATGTTCACCCTAGCCCAGGCGAAGGTTGTGAGACTGATTCCGGTCGAGCACCCTTCGCGCAAGAAACTCAATCTTCTTGTGATTAAAGATTTTTTTGACCACATTGGACTCAAGGGGGTGACAGGGGTCGTCCGCAGTAAAGGCGGTACCCTTATCATCACCTTCGAGGAATGGGGGCAGGGCCACAAATTGCCTCCCCTTGTGAACATCAATGGAGTCGACGTCATGTTTGACGCCTTACTTCAGGATAACTTAGTTTTGGGAGTCATTTCCCACTCTGAAATTGAGTATCTCGAAAAAGACGAACTTGCCGAGCTGATTGGAGATCAGCTCTCAGTACTTAGGAAGCTGACCAGCACAACTGCCCTGGTTGGTTTTCCTAAGGAACTTCCTAGCTCCGTTATACTGGGTTGGGAGAAAATCCCAGTAAAACCTCACCAGCAAAAACCCACTCGCTGCTACAATTGCCAGAAATATGGCCATCTGGCGAGGAAGTGTGGTGCTCGCGAGGTGTGCTCAAGCTGCGGGGCACCCGGCCACACCGACGCTGACTGCCAGGCGGCCGTTAAGAAGTGCGCGGCTTGTGGTGGCCCTCACTCCTCCTCTGACCGGCTTTGTCCCAAGTGGAGGGAGGAGTGCAGGGTGGCCAGGCTGCGGGCGAAAGAAAAATTGACTTACAGGGAGGCTCTCCTTGTAGTCAAAAATCAAGAAAAGAAAAAACAAGAAAAGAACAAACAAGACAAAAACAAACACGACATGAACAACCGAGAACCCGATATCCCTACAGAAGACCAGAAAGAAGATCAAAAAGAAGACGAAGAACAAGATCAAAAAGAAGACGAAGAACAAGAAGAAGAATGGAAAGTAAAAACTAAAAGAAGAACAAAGAAAAAAAAGAAGTCCAACCAATCAGCTTCGGCCGAAATAGCCTAACGGCGAAGAGGCCAGCAATCCCAAACAACTTGAACTTGGTGATCTCTCTCTTTCTACCTACACCAACCAGCCAGCAACACCTCCTCCTCCTCCACCTGCCTGGCGGCCCTTGCTCCCGCCGGCGAGCATGGCGACCCACAAGCTGTCCTCCTCTGAGCACCCTCACCAACCAGCTCTCTCTACATCACTTTTATCCACTTCGCCACTGATCGGCTTGTTAGCCGCTTGGGCGATCGGTCACGTCTCTTTTCCTTTGTATTCTTCACCAAAAGGTCGGCTCGCTAGCCGCCCGGGCGATCGGTCACGTCTCTGTCACGCACTGTTGGCAAATATTGGGCATGCACCGGCTCCTGAATGTACCTGAACCCGCTCCAGTGTTGGTCAAGTCTTCTCTTGAAAGAGCTCACACTCGGTGCCGTCACAACACTCTCTGGTAGATTGTTCCAAGAGTTTACAACCCTCACTCCGAAAAAGTTTGCCCTCACGGTTTTCTGGACTTGCGGCTTCTTCAATCTTAAGCTGTGACCCCTTGTGGGGCGAGCGTCCGCCAGCTCCAAGTAAGGACACTCAACTGAGTAGTGCCCCCTGAGACGCTTATAAACCTCAACTAGGTCCCCCCTTGCCCGTCTGTAGTATAAGCTAGGCAAGTTCAGGCGCTCCAATCTCTCAGGGTAGCTGAGGTGCCGAAGTGCAGGCACCAGTTTGGTGGCCCTCCTTTGAACATTTTCAACCAACTGACAGTCCCTAGCATATCTCGGGGACCAGATGGGGTGACAGTACTCCAGATGGGGAAGCACTTCACTCCTGAAGATCGTCACGAGGGACGGACCGTCTAGATATCTGAACGACCTTCTTATAAGACCCAATAATTTATTTGCCTGATTTACCTTCTTCTCACAATGGCCCGAGAACTTCAGCTCATTGTCAACATACACACCTAGGTCCTTCTCACACACAGTCTCAACTAGTACATTTTCTTCATCCCGTTGGGACATATGGTACGCCTCCTTACCGTTGGTACGCCCCAGGTGCATCCTCTTACACTTCGTGACATTGAATCTCAGCAGCCATTCCTTCGACCATTCCCGGAGCCCACAGAGGTCCTTCTGCAGCTCTTCACAGTCCGCTTGGTTCTTAATTTCCCGAAATAACTTGGCGTCATCGGCAAACATTTGTATGGAGGAGTGTACAACGTCAGGCATATCATTTATGAAACAAACAAACAACAGCGGGCCCAATACACTACCCTGTGGTACCCCACTTGTTACAGGTACAGATGACGCTTTCGTGCCATTAATCACCACACATTGCTTGCGGTCATGTAGAAAGTCTTCTATCCACGCTAGGACATTTCCCCGAATTCCGTACCCTTCCAGTTTGATTTTCAGCCTTTCGTGGGGTACACTGTCGAAAGCCTTGGCAAAATCTAGGTAAATATTGTCGATATTACCACCCCGTTCTAGAATATGGGTCCAAATATCCAATACCTTGAGCAATTGTGTCAAGCAAGAGCGCCCCGGCATAAAACCGTGTTGGCAATCTTTTACAAGGTTGTTTCGTAGTAGATGTTCCATCGCTGCATCTCTGATAATACTCTCAAGTACTTTACATATTATGCTGGTCAGGCTCACCGGTCTATAGTTGTTCGTGGAGTGCCTATCGCCCTTCTTGAAGATAGGACTCACATAAGCCACTTTCCATTCACTAGGGACCATTTGTTCATCCAGACATTTACAAAACAGAATCTTCAGGGGCTCTGCAAGCTCGTTGCACAGCTCCCTTAGCACTCTAGGATGCACCATGTCAGGTCCAGGACTCTTATGGACCTTTAGCCTGGACCATGCTGCTTTCCCAGCACCAAGCTGCATTGTACATCCAATACAACATGTGTACAGAGAGCACATTGTGAGTTTCCTTTCTCCATCCCATCCTGAGTGTGAACCAAACAATCCCGTACCCCACAAATGGTGACCCCGGAGTGACCACTCACACAGGATGGAGGAGAAACAGATCACGCTCCCAGTCTTCAAGCAACATGGAAGACTGGCTTTTCCACCCAGAGGCAGCTCTCATCGGCTCTACAGCTACTGTCTCTACACCGCAGGTTAGACACCCTAGAGCAGCGCTGCTTCTCTAAGCAGACACCAGCTCCTCTTCCTGCCCCAGCACACCCGTCCTGCCTCAGACGCCGCCCCTGTTCCTGACGCGGACCAACACACCCCTCTTTTCTCCCTCAGGTACTCCCTGCTGCTGTCGTAGACCCAGCTGCTGTCACGAGCCCTCATCCGCTGCTGCTGACACAGCCCCTGCTCCTGACCCAGGCCCACACACCCCAGCAGGCGCATCTGACGACTCTGTACCTGCCGTGAGGGAAGCACAACATTCATCGCCTCCACACACACTTATTCTCCCTCTCTACTCCCACAGATATTGTGTATCTAGACAGTTGTCCCCAGCGACCGGCTCATCCACGCCATCGCCGTTGTCTCACATGAGGCACGCACCGCCCGTTCTGCCTCACATGTGCTATGCAACCCTGCAGACAACAAGTCTCCTACACCGCCTGGAGGGAAGGGGGAGTATTGTAGTGGATTTCTCCCCAGCAAACGCTGTTTGTCGCTGCGTAGCCGACCCACGAATTCCCCAGTGTATGCCTCGTGGTCTACGTCAACCAGCGCCGCCCACGGAGCTGGGGTCAACTACTAAGTCACGCCAACCCCCGCTATTTAAGACCTGACCTCGTGGTGATCTCTCTCTTTCTACCTACACCAACCAGCCAGCAACACCTCCTCCGCCTGCCTGGCGGCCCTTCTCGCCGGCGAGCATGGCGACCCACAAGCTGTCCTCCTCTGAGCACCCTCACCAACCAGCTCTCTCTACATCACGCTTGTAACCATGCTGCCACTTCCCAGCACCAAGCTGCATTGTACATCCAATACAACATGTATACAGAGAGCACATTGTGAGTTTCCTTTCTCCATCCCATCCTGAGTGTGAACCAAACATCCCATACCCCACAGGGTCACTCACACTATCTGTGGGGAGGGAAGGCTAACGTCGTCAGTCCTGTACGTTCGTGAGGTGTCAAAAATATTTATGAAAAATGAGCTGTGTCACTTTTATATATATATATATATATATATATAATTGCTGCTTAACAGCGAGAATCAGTGCATATGCACAGAGATCAGGGAAGATGTGGCGTTTTTGAACGGTGGAATACATAACGGTCAACCTTTAAGGGTCAGTTGCTGTTCTCGTTGGTTGATCCTGTAGTGGATTTCTCCCCTACTATACTGCCAGATCTGGGGTCACTAAATTTAAGGGGATAACTTAACTCTAAACTTAATTTCTAAGGGTCGCTGCCACCAGACCCCCTCTGGACAGCATGTAGCTCGTTAGGTTGCGGGCAGAGTGGACTAGGCATTGGGTTAGGTTTTCCATTGACCAGATCGATGAGGGTAAAGAAGGGGGAAACCATAACATGTCTTAGTTGATTTATTCCTTATAAAACATACTGGTAAAAAAAACATATACATGAATTGGCCTTCCTCAGAAGAACAACAGAATTTTGGTTACCCAGACTCTTACATTACTGGCGGGTCATCCACCTACTTATTGCATAACAAATGGGGAACGCCGTAGCTCGGTCGTTCCTTCTTACACATCCCTTAACACATCAGACTGCTCCACTTGGGTGGATTGTAGCACCGTCGGTTATCATACATAGTAGCACCATCTCAACACACCTGTTACACTCCATACCTGCAAGTATGTGACTCCTTGTGACTTTTAGGTATACACAACGGACACCTCGTTCGCACACCGCCCTCGGTGGGTAGAGACGAGGGCTTCACCTAGAGACATACCAGCACTATTTCTACGCCTGGTATTATAGGTCGCTCCAAGTGACGACCGCCGTTTCTCACGGTCTCCTTAGTTGTGACTATTCATGTGGAGTGGTGCGCTGGGAATAATTCCCACTCGGTGTAACGCTCAAGTGGACAATGGCGGCCGGGCGGCAAGATACTCCGGCCACATGGCACCTGTGGTGACGGCAGAACGGGAAAAACTAAGCAATAATGCCTGACGGGCGGTTATCCCACCCCTTAACACATCCCTATCACACTTATATATCCAGCAAAGCTTTAAACTGTAGTAACTTCTATTTATCAACCTTAATTGTAGGGCGGGATATAGCCCGCTAGGGCACTGACCTGTGGTGACGGCAGAACGGGAAAAACTAAGGCCGATTTCCCGCCGCTTCTCGTCACATAGGCCTACAGTTTCCAATCCTCAATTTACACTTTTGTTTCTTATGGTTCTCACCTGAACACTTTACGGTATATTGTCACTCATTTCTTAACAACACATATATTAATCCTAAATTACACACTAAGGTAAGGTCTTGGTTTGCTAGTGCTTGGGTAAATGCCTGAGATTATAATATTAATGAGGCATCTGAGGCGGGTACATGACGCGCCTTGAAACAAAAGCCGAATGATCATGGCCGGGGTGTATCAACGTCACTTAAAAACTGTAATGAGGGATCCTCCTCTCACACATTGCACTATTTGAACACAGACATAAGATTCTCTGATCACTGTACCTGTCGTGGGTATATGTCACGTGAGGCTACGAGGTGTATTAAATTCATACCGACGCATACACGATATTTCCTTTCCGGTATAGTTTCTAGATCACTGTCAACACCTCACATAGTTCTGATACATTTATCCTTTTTCCAGATCATTGTTCTCATGTATTTTCATATGATATCTGTTGGAGTTATGTTCGCTACACACCCACAGACGTAAATAGTAGGACCTTCAAACCCTGATCCACACTTAGTCTTACAGTACACTAGTCCGGCTCAACTGGACTTTAACATTCATCTTATGCCTACCCTGAGTGATCCTTAATGCTATGAATACATACAGTACACTTGATATGATATAACTATACCTGGGTACAATACAACACATGGTCTAGGAACCTTGAGTAGGTGAGTTGTCCTTTCTCAATGTTTCTCGTTTTCTGAGGTTCTACAAGCGCGGTGCATTTGAATGTTATGTAGCGTAATATGAATTAGATGGGATTTTTAGGGATGACAATGATGTGCGCAGTACACTACAAACGCTGTTTGTTGCTGAGCAGCCGACCCCACCAATTCCCCAGTGTATGCCTCGACCTCGTGGTCTAGGTCAACCAGCACCGCCATACATCACAGAGCGGGGGTCAACTACTAAGCCACGCCTACCCCCCGCTATTTAAGACCTGACCTCGTGGTGACCTGTCTCTTTCTACCTCCACCAACCAGCCAGCAACACCTCCTCCTCCGCCTGTCTGGCGGTCCTCGCTCCCGCCGGTGAGCATGGCGACCCACAGGCTGGTCCTCCTCTGAGCACCCTCACCAACCAGCTCTCTCTACATCACGCTTGTAACCATGCTGCCTTCCCAGCACCAAGCTGCATTGTACATCCAATACAACATGTGTACAGAGAGCACATTGTGAGTTTCCTTTCTCCATCCCATCCTGAGTGTGAACCAAACATCTAGAACCCCACAATCCGTCTCCTCCGGTGTCCAGTCGGCGTCTGTGTACGATCGCCGACCTGGTCTCGACCTTCAACCTCCAGCTCAAGATCAGAGCGTTTCACACCTTACGCTTAAGCCGCTGTGATTGGCCCTCTCGCTACACTCACCCCAAATCCTGATCCTCGTAAACTGTATAAATACGGCCATGCCTGCTCCCTTTATTCTTCCCCTGAACCTCCTTCCCCCCTGTCACTAGCATTTCATGTTCATGTTCAGGGAGACCATTCTACACTCGGCTACCGGACCAGCAACATCTCTTACAGCTCCTCACCACCCAGCTTCCTCAGAAACCTCCTCGCCCTACAGGACCTCTGAGCAAGCTTCTCCACCTAGTCACTGCTAAGCACTGCGCTGTACAACAATATATATACAGAAAGCGCATTGTGAGTTTCTCTTCTACCTCATTCCTGAGTGAGATATATAAATGTACGTGCGTTTGTGTGCCCATACTAAGATAATTGACAACTGGCCACATACGGTACGCTACAATACACCTGAACTAGGTCCCCCCTTGCCCGTCTGTAGTATAAGCTAGGCAAGTTCAGGCGCTCCAATCTCTCAGGGTAGCTGAGGTGCCGAAGTGCAGGCACCAGTCTGATGGCCCTCCTTCGAACATTTTCAACCAACTGACAGTCCCTAGCATATCTCGGGGACCAGATAGGGTGACAGTACTCCAGATGGGGAAGCACTTCACTCCTGAAGATCGTTACAAGGGACGGACCGTCTAGATATCTAAACGACCTTCTTATAAGACCCAATAATTTATTTGCCTGATTTACCTTCTCGCAATGGCCGGAGAACTTCAGCTCATTGTCCAACACGGTCTGACTAATTACCCATATGTAGCAAAATGTAGCCGCAATGAAGTCAAATAATGGTCCTAAATGAATAAATCGGAGTGCTAATCACTTCTCGACTAGTATTTGGTGTCACAAAGTCACAAAAAATTGATAAACTTAATTTAATCTGAGTTGTGTTAGGTTAGGTTAAGTACATGCACTCGATCTATTAACTCAAATTAAATTACGTTTTCCAATTTTTTTTTACTTTGTGACACCAAATACTAGTAAAGTGATTGGTAACCCGATTTATTCATGTAGGACCATTATTTGACTTCATTGCGGCTACATTTGGGTAATTAGTCGGACCCTTATATTAATCATAAGTACTAATAAATCTTAGTTAAAAAACATTCTTAATTTACAAATTATGGCACTGTTTGTTACGGAGTGAAAATAATATGATGGGTGTACGATAACTGGCAGCTCCCGTTACCTGTGAATCAGCTGAGAGAATTGTCAATAGTGTTTGGGAGGCTGGTGGCTGCCTGCCGTACTCTTTTGTCTGTGTGTGTTAATTCACACCCTACCACATGGACAACTTACGTAAGTAAACTGTGAAGGCTTTAACATAAGAAGATAAACCACTTGGTGTCCATAAATTTTAGTTACATAATTTACATAATGACATTTTGTTTTCTGCCGGATAATTGTGTTGGGGTTATAAGAGTGTGTCAGTATTATTCGAAAATCTGTCGATTCTGGAAGATTGAAGTAAGAGAAGTTCAATATCACAAACTATGGTGATTTAACATTAGACTGGATCTTGGCTTGGTATTATTTAGTTTCGGTCAGCGGGGGAATCTTAGAAATTTAGGTAAATTTTTCTTGTAGCTCCGTTCACTTGTAGCAAGTTAAAAATATATTTTTCTAGTGTATTTGTGTGTGTTGAGACCGAATATGACCATCCTTTTTGGCGGAAATTAGCCGGGGTTTTTTTTGCGATTTTTTTTCGTTTGACGTTTTCCGAGAAAAAAAAGTGCTTAAGCGACTAACACATACACAATAAAACACTAGAAAAACAATAACCAAACATAACCTAACCTGACCTAATTTAACTGACTCTCACCATATGATGGAATCGCCTATTTCTTACCCTATTGGCCTGGTTCTTGTTCGTTGTTGCATTCTGGGATTCTTACCAAACGCCACATATGTTGGTCTTTGCGATATTTATATTCCGTCTTGCTCTTAGTACACTTTACTGAGGTTGGAAGAACACCATGCGATCGAAAAAATGCTATAGTTTCTACGTTTTTTCCAAAAACTCGCAATCAGCTCCATATACTTTAAGTGACATCCATCGCAGACTTCCATGGTCGGAACTGAACTTGAATTTCAAAATATGAGAGACCCAAAATAAAACTCGATTTTGATTGGGCCAAATATACTCTGAATTAACAAAAACGCTTTTAATTGGCTGCGTGACATGTACGGGTACGCATGCGCGTCATGATTTATGAAGGAGACGCGAGAGACATGCAGTGTTAGGTGAGAGGCAGACGATAATGGCGGGAAATAATGGAAGAAAATAGAAATTTATTTGGAAAAGCTATCTCCGTTATTATACATTTCCGCCGGTAATGTAATAGATGAAAATTATCTTATAATTAGACGTCTTATTCGAATATGATAATAGATTAGTGGTAGGAATGAACGGAGCTACAAGAAAATAATACCGAAATTTAGGTATTATTGTTTCGATCATCCAGCAATTTCTAGGATTTTAAGTTTTGGATTCAATAGTTTAGACAACTCAAAGACAATTTTCGGTAATTAATGACGACTGACCCGCTGCCGATTTTTCATTGAAAACGATTATAAAAATGCTGCTATTTCACTTGTGGTTTATAGTGGATACTGTCATAGTTGTGAAAATGTGTTAAAACCAGGTCCTTTCTAAACTAAATTGGTCATATTTCTCTTATGCACCCCCCCCCCCACCCACCCATCAATCTTAAAAAAAACATTTCTCGAGTAAATCACATAAATAAAATACCAACAAAGCAAAACCTAACCTGACCTGACCTAACACTTTTTTTTTGACGAAACTCTGCAATTGATGCAAAATAATCTTTATCACAATGTCGGCACAGCTCTTTCCGCCTGTTCAGCCGTATCTGGTTATTCTAGTACATGTACTGAAAAATAAAATCTCCTCTCCCGACGCACCCAACCATTGTTTATTGGCCAAGACAAAAAAACTCTTGCCCAATTATAAGTTTTCCTATCGCTGTAACCAGTAAACCCCCCCCCCCCCCCCCCCCACACACACACATGCACTGTAGACGCTTAAGAAGTCAACATGGAGCTAAGGAGCACTGCGTGATGGGTGGTCAGACCTTCTCTGAGACATAAACAACAAATGGCGACAGTTGTGACTGACCAAATCTAACTATATTGAAAAATTAATATCTCGGTTATCCTTAATTTCTGGCTGAAATATCATTGAAGAAAATGGTCTTTGAATTGTCTAAACATTACGGAAAACATGTTCATAACAGCGAGAGAAAGACCGGTGCATTGTTGAAATTTCACCATTAAATTTAACCTAACTTTAATTGATATGAAAAACAAGCAGCAGAAGCGTTTTTAGAAGACCTCACAAACCTAACCAAACAAACGTACCTAACTTCCTACCCAGGGTGTGGACCCAGTCGGCATATTAAACAGAAGGAACGTACTACGATGTGGTGTAATTTTTTGTTTTTGTGGACGTGAGAGCAGCCATCCATACTGAATGGTTCTTAAGCATACACTGATCATCAGCGTCAATATCATTGGCTGTTTACATCCTGGGATGAGACGTCACCGCCACATTACCACCGAGAAGATAAAGTATTGTGAGCCTAGGCGCCGAATTATCTACATAACGAAGCATTTGCACAAGAAATGATTATCATATCAGAAGTCACTGATGAAAATATAGAAAGAAAATAAACAGTAAAACATATAACTCGCCTGTGGGTCAGTCGTCAATATTAACCCAGTTTTCTTCTATAGCATTTCTAATGCTCATGATTACTTTTAGAGAAAATCACAAATTTTTTTTGGAAAATCATTATACTTTTTCTAAGTTCTTGATGTTATCACCGTCCCAGAGAGCTCCTGTGTGTTTGTGTGTTGGTTAGTATGCTGCATGTGCTAAAGTCTGGCACATGCGCAATTGTTCTTTGGAAGAATCTCGAACGTTAATTGGTGGGTATGACTTTGGATCAACCAATCACAACTCGGTATAGGCCTCCCGCCGCGACCCCCTTGAATTTGAATTTATTTCCAAGGTGTCTCCCCTGTGCAATGGCTATGTTGCTGATTACAGTACTTCCAAGCCATTGCGAGATTTCATGTTGATTGTTAAGGAAAGGAAGGTGAAGCTTTGAAATTTCTCCATGAACACTGTGTTTTGCCAACTGAGGTTACTTGCACGATCTGTAACCAGCCCTGTAGCTTTAAAGCTGACGAACAGCAGCCAGTAAGACCTGTGGATGACACCGATGAACCCCTAACTCCGAGTCTTCTGAGTCTAATTAAGTAAGCATTACTGATTCCAAAACTTAAAATCCTAAAAATAGCTGGCTAACCGAAACGATAATTTTTCCTATAAGTTGGGTGTGATTAGCCATAGAAATGAAGGTCAAATTCGTTCAAAATACACCAAGAAACATCAGAAAAACATAATTTCAACTTAAAACAACTTAAAAAATATGAAGATTTTCCTCTTTTTCAATTTTCTCTTAAAGTAATCGTGAGCAGAAGAAATGCCATAGAAGAAAGGTGTCTTAGAATTGTCTAAACTACTGATTCCAAAACTTAAAATCTTAAAAATCGTAGGATGACCGAAAATATAATTTTACCCAAATTTGACCCCAATTGGAAAGGAGGTGTTTGAAGGACAACCCCTTCCAGTTAGGTTATATATAGTTTGTGGGTTCTGTGACTAGGTTAGGTTAGGTTCTGCCAGGTTGGATATCGAAATACAGGGATGACCAAAACTAAAATTATTACCCTTGGCTTTAGTTCTCAAATTTATTTTACTAGATAAATGGCCACGGTATGATACATAACCTGGGAGTAAGATTTGTAGTTGATTTTGGGGGAATTCATAACATATACAATGAAATGCACAATGGGTACAGGTAATTCACAGGGTTTTTATTATTTTAGTCAGTTCATTTCAGACAAGAACTGGGAAATCTAGCCCTCTTATTTTTTGTTGAGTTAGGTTAGGTTCTGTTGGAGAGTTTGGTTTATGTTGTATGTAGACATAAATAACTTTGAGTGAAGTTGTAGCCAACTCAGAATTTGCTTGTACAGCTGTAGTTAATACAGTACCGTCTTGTATTTTCATCCTGTGTTTTATATGAGACAAGGCCTGAAATGATGCATGAGTGGTGTCTTATTTTAACTTATGGGAAGTAATTCTTGATTTGATACAGTGTGTTTTGGTTTGAGATTATGGTAAAGGTAGAGGAAATGGTTATCACTGAAGGAACTTATGGAATTGCACCAAAATTTCTAGTGATGTTAATTGCATGGTAGTAAAGAAAATCGATACGATAATGCACCAAACCAAACCTACCTAGCCTTACCTAACCCACCGACATAAAAGCTGTCTAGCCAATACCTCCTCAGACCCCCTAGTGGCAGAAGGAACTACTGTAACCTTAATACTGTAGTGAAGTCACATGTTACACTAAAACAAATGATGTCAGTTGAATGTCATTTTCCTGCCTCATTTTGGACACGTGTACCTCCTTCCAAGAAGTCCATGATCACATACTTAAGTTTTTAACACAGTCTTCATCCTTAACAAGCACAGGTGGTTTGTGATAACTTATGGATTTTCTAGTAGACATTGCCATAATTGCATTCATGAGGCCCAATACACTGCCCTGTGGCACCCCGCTTTTGACGGGTACACAAGACAATTTCATGCCACTAATCACCACACACTGCTTGTGATCATAGAGAAAGTCTCTGATCCATGCTAGGACACTTCCCCGAATTCCGTACTCTTCCAGTTTAATTTTCAGCCTTTCATGGGGTACGCTGTTGAAAGCCTTGGCAAAATCTAGGTATCTATTGTTGATATTTCCACCCAGTTCCAGTATTCAGGTCCAAACATCCAGTACGTTGAGCAATTGTGTTAAGCAGGAGCGTTCCGGCATAAAACCGTGTTGGCAATTTTTTACAAGGTTGTTTGAATTGAATTGAAACAGTTTATTTAGTCAGAAAAACACAGATACAGAGTGGATAATAATAACAATATTAACATGGCTGAGCCAGTTGAGAATCTGAGCTCTCTTTTAGGCACCTGATGTATACTATACATTTATCTCAAGGAAGTATTATGTAACATTTAGTAACATCTGGAAAAGTACAATAGCATGGTGGTAATAAGATCATCTCATAATGTTACCATGGTTATCACTTCAATATTATATATTTTATTTATTTATTATTTTTTTATTTATATTAAAAGTACAGTGACCCCTCGTTTAACGAACACATCGGTTAACGTAATTTCGATTAACGAACTGCCTTCCATAAGGATCTTCAATTCGGTTAACGAAGTTCTTACGAACCGACCTCAACATGTTTTCGCTTGCACTGACCGGGCAACCAGCTTTAGTATCAGTCTGCCAATACATTAATCGGTTCTAGGGCTTAAATTCCTTACTATTTTAGTAAATATCAAGAAGTTTATACTATTCAATAACTTTAAAAGTTTAATATTCAATTTTTTAGTCATTTTAACAATTATTGAACATAATTGAAGGTAAAGTGACTAGTTTAATGCACGGCATCCAGCCTCTTAACACAGCAAACAGGAGTTAGTCTCTCTCTCTGTTTTCACTGGAGGTAACATCTTGCTTGAGAGACTCTTCAACTAAACACTTTTTTTCGGTGTTTCCAAGCAAATTATTGGTCATTTTGAAATATATTTTACATATTGACAATATATAATGCAGTGCAGTGTTGATTTAAAGAAAATAATCTTGAATTACACCAGAGAGCTAAAAAATTTTGGGTGAAATGGCGCCTTGGGGTGACTTCTCTTCCACCCCAATGCCTTCTCTTCTTCCTTCTCCTTCACCCCCATTCTAAATCCCATCATCATCATCATCCAGGAGCCTTCTACATACACACCTCAAAGTAAGTGAACTTTTCTACCATTTTTGTTGAATTTAGGAAATTTTCGGTGAGCTGGAACCAATTACCCAAAAACCCATTGAAACAATGGTTTCGGTTAATGAACTTTTCGGTTAACGAACGACCTTCTGGAACGGATTGAGTTCGTTAACGGAGGGGTTACTGTACTGTATATACATAAATTACAGTGGAATTGAAAAACATATGTATAATGGGGGAGCAATACTACATGGGTTGTACAGTAATAAGGTTGAACAAGAGAACAGAGCTGTCAGGATTATGTCTAGTTGGCAAATATGTTTATTGCAATGGTAATTTCTTATCTATTTACATGATAATTTCCGATAAAACGGTTTTGATGGTACAATAAAAAGCAGGTACAGTACTGTAAATATAGTAGGTGTTACAAGAAATATTAATACTTAGACAATAGATATTTTTAAGGTATGATTTAAAGGAAGGGAGTGTAGACTTTGCTCGGACGGGTGGGGGTAAGTTGTTCCACACCGTCACACCGTGATATTTTATGGAGGTCTGGGGAGTGCATGGGGGGTGGTCTTAGTAGCTCTGGGTGCCTTAAGTTGTATCTCTGATTATTCCAGAACTGGAAATAATTATTATCAAGCAAGTGATTGATAGATTTGTAAACAAAGAGGGCACAACAGAAGGTGTTAATATCTTCGAATTTTAAAATTTTCATTTAGCAAATTTTCCGTTAGTGTGATCTGTTTTTTTCAAGTAGGTCATTGTGCAGACAACTATCTTTTGTGCTGTAACCAGGGATTGTGTTTTTGAAGAGCCAGAGGCCCCCCCATAGTGTGTGAAAGTGTATCAGGTGTTGGTAAACAAGATCATGATAGATTTTTTCATTGCTGTGAGAGTGAGTGACTGTCGAGTGTGATACATGATACCGCACTGTTTATTGACTTTACTGTGAATGGCTTGTATGTGGTTTCTCCAGTTAAGTTTCTCATCAACAATAACTCCAAGGAATTTAGTATTTTGTTCGCGTTTGAGGACTGTATTACCAAGGTACAGGGGGTCCAAGTCTAGGGGTAAATTTTTCCTTCTTGTGAAAGATCGTGTTGTGGGTTTTCTCAAGGTTTAAGGTCAGTTTATTATGTATTACCCAGATCCTGACTTTAGGCAATTCATTGTTCATAGTTCTCATCAAGGAATGGAGGTTTTGAATTGCTGGCATATAGATTACTATCGTCTGCAAATAAGTTGTATTTTATGAGTGTGCTGGCGTGGACTATGTTATTTATGTACACCAAAAACAGTACTGGACCGAGAATGGAACCTTGGGGGACGCCATACAAGATTGGCGAGGAGTCGGATTGGTGATTATTATAGCAGACATACTGTATCCTGTTTGACAGATATGAGGTAAACCAATTGTGGGACAGGCCCCTAACGTCGTAATGTTCAAGCTTTGAAAGGAGGATGGTATGGTCGACAGTATTGAAGGCTTTAGAGATCCAAGAATACACAGACTGTGAACTGACTGTCATCAAAGGTATTTAAGATGTCATTAGTAAAGGATAGCAGAGCACTCTCAGTCGACCTTCTGTCTCTAAATCCAAACTGGGAGTCTGTGAAGATGTTATTGGCATTGCAGAAGGAATTTAGTCTACTACATGCTAGCTTTTCCAGTATCTTACTCAAGGCTGGGAAGACTGATACGGGGCGGTAATTCTTGAAGAGACCTTTGTCCCCAGATTTTTTATATGCCGGGTGAACTTTAGCAACTTTCAGTTTATCCGGAAAGACACCACAAGTGAAGAAAGAGTAACAAATGTGTAGGAGAACAGGTAGTCATAAGTGAGCTTCTTTCTTACGACGGGGTTAGGGACCCAAATCCAGGTCGTAAGTCCGAATGGTCATAAGTCCGACATAGATATATATAAAAAAAAAAAAAAAAAAAAAAATCTACAATGAAATACAGTACAGTGAAAGTAATAAACAATGAGGAATGGATACAGTGTGACTGAGCACTTACCTTTAATGTAGTCAGCTCAATGCACATGGGGCCCCCATAATTTTCTAATTATACATGGAGACTACATTAACTGGAAACGTTTTGGTATAGAAAATGTGTGTGTCATTTGGAGAAAGAGAGAAAAAAAAATTGAAAAAAAAAATGGTCACAACTGCGGCGGTTGTAAGTCGAAGCAGTTGTAAGTCGGGGTCTAGCTGTATTGTCTTTGCTTGCTGCTGCATCTTTGGACATTTTTATGATGGCCAGTAATTCATCTGCTGTGACAGGGGATAAGAACAGCTCATTTTGCTGCCTGTTTTGCAGGTAGGCTCTAAATTCCTCATGGTGATCAGGGAAGCTCTCTGCAAGATTTTTGCCAACATTAATAAAATATTCATTCAAGTGGTTGGCAATGAGGGAGGGTTCCGTAACAACTGAATCATTTATCATTAAAGCTGAGTGGGGGGCTGAAGGCTGACTGTTCCTGTTCTGAATAGAATTTATGACATTCCAGTTTTCTTACCGTCGCCTGATGCTGACTGGAGCTTATTTGTATAATAGCTACGTCTGGTATTTCTAACTGCTTGAGTTACTCTATTTCTGATACTTCGGTAAGCATCACCGAAAGTTGTGGGTCTTTTTGAAAATTTCCTTTGGAGTTTGTGTTTTTCTTTTATCATTATCTTAATTTCGCTTGTGATATAGTGTTTGGAAATGGATACAGTTTTCACTGACTTAGTCTTGAGCGGGAAGCATTCATTAAAGCAAGCATTGAAGATGCAAGAGAAGTTGCAGCTGTTCACGTTAGGGTTGTCGGAGGCATAGACAAGATCCCAGTTTGCATTTATTAGGTTGTTTTCAAAAAGGAGCATGTTGTCGGTGCAGTAGTAGATGTTCCATCGCAGCATCTCTGATAATACTCTCAAGTACTTTACAATTATGCTGGTCAGGCTCACCGGTCTATAGTTGTTCGTGGAGTGATGATCGCCCTTCTTGAAGATAGGACTCACATAAGTCATTTTCTAATCACTGGGGACCTTTTGCTCATCCGGCATTTACAGAATAGGATCTTCATGGGCTCAGCAAGCTCGTTGTACAGCTCTTTTAGCACTCTGGGATGCACAATGTCAGGGCCGGGACTCTTATAAACCTTTAGCTTTGACAATTTATTTCTTATAAGCTCTTCTGAGAACACAATGTGAGTCAGAGCTGTGTCAAACTGTCTGTCCTCAAACGAAGGAAGTTTGTTTGTATCCTTCCTTGTGAACACCGAAGAAAATGAACTATTCAATGCCTCCGCTTTGTCTTGGTCAGAATCTGCGTAACTACCGTCTTCAAGCCTCAGGTCTGATACTCCTACTCACATTTTTAATTTTGACTTTGCATAGCTGCAAAACGCCTTTGGGTTTAACTTGACCTTGTTTGCAGTCAGCCTCTGGAACTCTTTTTCAGCTCTTCTACACTCTGGCTTTGCTTGGTTCCTGGCTCTTGCATACATCCTCCTGTCCTGCTCATCACTTGTCCTAACACCACAATTCTATGAACTAAGCATGTCTTTTAATTTCCTTGTCATACTTGGTTATACTGTCCAGCCAATGTCATGGATATTCATGAAACAAATATCATTAGTTCCTTGTAATTAGGCTCTGCCACGCTTAATTACTTAAAATACAGGTTAATGCCTATCAACTACACAAGGGTCCTTAGGGCAAATAAGGCTCCCACTATGATTTAGACCCAGGACGGGGAGGGCCTGTGTCCTCCACTTCGTCCTTTGTCTGCCACGCTCCAGGTGGGAGAGGTAGCGTTCTCCCTTCTCATAGCAGTGCTACATGGCCTCTGATGCCTAGTGCAGTGGATTAATTTCCGTTTTTCCCTGTAATTAGGGCAGGTGAAGGTGACACACATTGTAACAAGCATGACAGAAAATGTGAGTATTGTTGGGCATTATCATGAGTGTGGTGTGAAATGGTTTACGTGAGAATCTGTTTTGGTGACTGGTTGCACGAAGCAAGAATGAGTAAATATTAGCTCACAGTCAGTGTCAACGCCTTAGTTAAGGGAATGATTGAAACCCGTCTTTTGACGCATTCAATATTTATTGATGTGGACAAAACCTGCAGACAACAAGGCGTTCATTAGTATTACATGGTGATCTATCTGATACATATAATTAGTTAGTCTCACACAATTTATCTTAATTATAATTGATTATTGAGCATAATGACATGATGCAAAGTTCATAACTATTAATCTTAGCTACAGGTCATTCTGCGTTGTCTTATTGCTCCAGATAAGGCAGGAACGAGTATGCATAATTAGTCCACAATATTTCAGTACTGAGGGGGAATGTCATCACTTTGGCTGTACTTACAAGTGCGGGTCAATGCGAACCTGCATGGTGTTCCAAGGGAAGATAGTACTGTACTGTGTTAATTGTTCCAGTACAAAAAACTCGGCCAGGATTGGGAGTTCTTGTTCACCACTGCTAGCAGAGTGCTGATCCTCACAGCATCACTTGAGGGGGGCAGTCTCCTAGAGTCCAGGCGGCTTTTAAACCATATATTTAGCAGAATCAGGACCTCTTCTCCGTAAACACCGCCCACCCCCTAATCTTTGTTCGGGTAAGGTAGCAAAACGTCAGCACTGACACCAGTGCTGACGCCAGCGGTGATACCACTCCTGGCGATGCCAGCACTCACGTCAGTGGTGATGACACTCCTGGTGGTAAACACCCCCCCCCCCCCCCCCCCAGCCGCCACATCTGGTGTGGTAACAGGCCGCGTGGTGGTGGTGGGGGCAGGACACCAACCTGAAGGAGTTCAGTTCTGAGGGCTTCGTTCTCCCCCTTTAAAACGTCCATCTCTCTCCACAACTGCTCCAGCTGACTTAACAGAGTGGCCGAGGGGTTATCTCTCCCCACACACCGTCCCTCTTCCCCCACAACGGCCCATGGCAGCCATTTTCTATGGTCACTAACACACAGGGGCACGTCCTTCTCCAAGCTAGGTCAGGTCGGTACGGTACTGAAGCTAGGTCAGGTCGGTACTGAGCAAGGTGGCAGAGTGTATTTCTTGTGGTGACTCAGAACTGACAACTCGTCCATTATGTAGTCACTCAAAAACTCTTTGTACAAAATTGTGTTGAGAAAATATGACACAGCGGACAAAGGATTTAGAAACCCCGCCGAGACAACAGGAGTCGCAATATTCATTGACTAACCCACTCCCCAAGTAAAATTTTTTGTTTTGAATGGAAGACATACGAATTTTGGACACTTCATCTTCATCTTGAATGTACAGTATATGGGTATCTTATTTATACATTTTTATCATTATTGTGGGTATTACTTTCATCCTTATTTTATTTTGACGCAGTTCCACGTGCTAGAGGTACTGAGGAGTCCATTGTTACAGGTGTCGGGGGCAGATCCAGGAATATCAAAAGGTCCAAGGTGAACTTTGTGGGTGGGGGAACGTGGCGAGTACAGAGAACCCACCCAGCTGGGGGGGGGGGGGGGGGGGCTATAAGCCCCTCAGATTTTTTTTAATTTGACTAATATCAGGGGTATTTTGAAGCCATTTTGAAGCCATGTGCACTTGATAGGAAATATTCTGAGGTCAATAGTAATTACTTTTTGTTATACAAAGAACGCTTGTTCACAATACTATATTAAATAAAAGTATTGGAATTGTCTTATGAAAAGGGGGGTCCGGACCCCCCACCCCCCTGGATCCGCTCTGAGTGTATTAAGTGTGTATGTTTTGGGATGTAGTGACTGGGCCGGGTGGCCAGACATCCGGCTTTAGGCCGGACAGTCCGGCTTTTGAGCACTGTCCTCCATCCGGCGCTACCTCAAGCCGGACTTTAAGTTGTCCCCCTTTTTGTTGTCTGACTAAAAATAATTATATAAATTACCTTAGGTATACTTAAGACAGCGGGAACTGAAGGCCATAATAACCTTTAAAGTATTTTTATTATATGTAGTTGCCGTTGTCAAAACTGCTGATGAGCAACAGTGAACGACACTACTAGTCAAGTTGTCAACACATCCGAGATGGTCAGTCTGCCCAAGGCCGTAGTAGAGAGTAGTTTACTTTTTTGTTCTTGCTTCAATTTGGTTAGCATATGCTGTTTCAGCATGAATAATAATGAATATTCATTTCTTTCAGTTCTTTATTTATACTGTATGAATGCATGTATGTAATATATGCAGTGCGTTTCCAATTTTTTTTTAGAAAAATTACCACAAAACAGCATTCATCATATTTTAAGTGATATTTGACAAATCAACAATTCTTCTCGGCATATTTTGTATATTTTATACAACTTTTTATATATTTTCAACTCATCATTAAACATGCTTAATTTAGGTTAAAAAATAGGTGTCGCAAAGAAAAGAAAAAAAAATTCCTCCTTTTTTGAAATTTGGAAAAGGCTACCACCTTACCAGCGGCGTATTTAAGTGTTGTGTTAGGGGAATGGGTATGTTGGGTGGATATTGTGGTGTAGGTGACCAACATGGTGTGGGAGAGACAGGAAGAGGGTGTTGAGGTTGATGGTCCCGGGAGGTTAGCACCCGGGGACTAAATGCTCTTCCGTTATATCTCACTCAGTTTGTTATGTAGGACATCCTTAGGACTTTCTATAAGAGTTTAATAAGGGAAGTAAAGTGAGCGTGAAGTATTCCATCATAATTCGCCTCGAGCGGCTGCAAGTAATAGGTACTTAGAGTTACATAAATTTTATGCTTTAATTGGTAAGTTAGGATAACCTCGCATACCAGGATTTCAACATGCAGTATAGCAATTATGCTTGTTATTGAAATAAGTATTCGCCACTACGATATCGCTGAGTAATGCTTATTAATGGTAATAATGTTTGTTAGTGATGTAAATGGCGTATCCTTTGCATGGCGAGAAATATGAGTGATGTCACGTCCGGCAGCATGATGCCATACACCACGGAGTGGGGGTCAACTACTAAGCCACGCCTACCCCCGCTATTTAAGACCTGACCTCGCGGTGATCTGCCTCTCGCTCTCTCGCTGACTCTCTACATACAGCCACAGCCAGCAACACCACCTCCTCTGCCGCTGCCCGGCGGGCCTCGCTCCTCTGCCTGCCTGGCGGTCCTCTCTCCCGCTGGCGAGCATGGCGACCCACAAGCTGTCCTTCTCTGAGCGTCCTCACCAACCAGCTCTCTCTACATCACGCTTGTAACCATGCTGCCTTCCCAGCACCAAGCTGCATTGTACATTCAATACAACATGTATATAGAGAGCACATTGTGAGTTTCCCTTCTCCATCCCATCCTGAGTGTGAACCAAACAATCTCATACCCCACAAATGGTGACTCCCGGAGATTCGCACTCACACAGGATGGAGGAGAAACTGATCACGCTCCCAGTCTTCAAGCAACATGGAAGACTGGCTTATCCACCCAGAAGCAGCTGTTATCGACTCTACAACTACAGTTTCTACACCGCAGGTCAGACACCCTAGAGCAGCTCTGCTACTCTAAGCAGACACCAGCTCCTCTTCCTGCCCCAAGCACCACGTCCTACCGACCCCAGCACACCCGTCCTGACTCAGACGCCGACCCCGGCCCAGCAGTAACCCCCGCCGCCCTGACGCGGCCTCTGTTCCTGAGTGCGGACCCACACACCCCTCTTTTCTCCCTCAGGTACTCCCTGCTAATGTCCTGCACCCTGCTGCTGTCGTGGACCCAGCTGCTGTCACGAGCCCTAATCCGCTGCTGCTGACACAGCCCTTGCTACTGACCCAGGCCCACACACCCCAGCAGGCGCATCTGGCGACTCTGTACCTGCCGTGAGGGAAGCACAACATTCATCGCCTCCACACACACTTATTCTCCCTCTCTACTCCCACAGATATTGTGTATCTAGACAGTTGTCGCCAGCGACCGGCTCATCCACGCCATCGCCGTTGTCTCACATGAGGCACGCACCGCCCGTTCTGCCTCACATGTGCTATGCAACTCTGCAGACAACAAGTCTCCTACACAGCCTGGAGGGAAGGGGGAGTACTGTAGTGGAATTCTCCCCTACAAACGCTGTTTGTCGCTACCTAGCCGACCCCACCTATTCCCCAGTGTATGCCTCGTGACCTAGGTCAACCAGCGCCGCCATACACCACGGAGCGGGGGTCAACTACTAAGCCACGCCTACCCCCGCTATTTAAGACCTGACCTCGCGGTGATCTGCCTCTCGCTCTCTCGCTGACTCTCTACATACAGCCACAGCCAGCAACACCACCTCCTCTGCCGCTGCCCGGCGGGCCTCGCTCCTCTGCCTGCCTGGCGGTCCTCTCTCCCGCTGGCGAGCATGGCGACCCACAAGCTGTCCTTCTCTGAGCGTCCTCACCAACCAGCTCTCTCTACATCACGCTTGTAACCATGCTGCCTTCCCAGCACCAAGCTGCATTGTACATTCAATACAACATGTATATAGAGAGCACATTGTGAGTTTCCCTTCTCCATCCCATCCTGAGTGTGAACCAAACAATCTCATACCCCACAATAGCCTCGGTATTATTAACACTATGGCCGAGTGTGTGTTAGTTTGTATTATAGTTGTGTGATAAACGTATTTATTCCCGTAGCAAAATAATGACTAACTGAGAATAAGCATACGCCCATACTGTGCCACTAACCACACTAGGAATGTTAGGACATACACAAAACGTTGCAACATGCCACGAACGTTTCGTTTCTCAGAAGCATGAGAACTTGGATCCGGATTCACAAGGTTCTCACGGTGAAGATTGCCGGAAACAACAAACTTATTCTGAAGCAATACCTCTTCTAGGTACTGTACATACGTTCACCTAGCATAGGGAAAAACATAAGGAAAAGCTTTAAAAGTTATTGTACCTTAGTGTAACCAAGTGAACAAGATTGTTAATTGAAGGTAGTCAGTAAAACTGATACTGCATTTGGGATTTATTTGTATGATTAAGTGTGTGCGTAACAAAACCGACTGGTTTGTAAGTTAACAAGCGATGAAAATGGTATATGTAAAGATGTACAGTAAATGTAAGTTAATCAGTTAGGTATACTACATTCGATAAATATTCGTCCATTGGCTGTCCACAGGTTCCTGCCATGTTTACCTGAGGTTATATTTCCCACTTAAAGTCAGTTGTCTCTTCCTTTCCTCCTCCTCCTTAGGTTAGGTAAGCTGGTTCTTTTGGTATGAGAATAGATATTCTTTTTTGTATGTTTTGCTCAAATGTGACCTATTTTTGTGCAAATAATGTTTCTTTTAAAAATGGAAATATTTTTTTTTTTTTTTTGCAAAAACCGCCAATTTGCACAAGAAATGAAGGTCAGATTAGAGTAAAACAACGAAAAACGTAAACAAAACTATTCTCGTATCAAAACCCGAGAACAGCCAATGGACGAATATTTACATTGCATTCTTAAGACTTCCATTATGAAATGAACCGAACGAACCTCCGTGAATATGTTGAATCCTTAGTCTAGGGTAAATTTCTTTCTTGGATAGTCTTACGAGCTTACGTCAGCCCTAGAAAGTGTCTTGTATAGTCGTTCCAAGAAGGGGGGGGGGGGGGGTACGTATGGCAGCGTGATGCAATAGTTTTAAGTTTTACTTCAAAATTTTCCTGCACTGCCTTCACTGGGGCAAGAGTGCAAGGTACGTAGTGCGCGATCTACTTGCGATATCTATAAATATAATTTGGTGCTACTATAGCGTTAGGTTAGGTTAAACTAAAGATTTCTTACCTAGGTGTGTACGTTGACAATGATCTGAAGTTCTCCACCCATTACGAGAAGGTAAACCAGGCAACTAAGTTATTAGGTCTTCTAAGAAGGTCGTTCAGATATCTAGATGGTTCGTCCCTCGTAACGATCTTCAAGAGTGAAGTGCTTCCCCACCCGGAGTACTATCATCCCGTCTGGTCCCAGAGATATGCTAGGTACTGTAAGCTGATTGAATATGTCCAAAGGAGGGCCACCATATTGGTGCCTGAATTGCGGCTCCTCAGCTACCCGGAGAGATTGGAGCGTCTGAACTTGCCTAGCTTGTACTACAGACGGGCAAGGGGAGTTATGATTGAGGTGTACAAGCATCTCAGAGGGCACTACTCAGTCGAGTGACCTTATTACCTGGAGCTGACGGACGCTCGCCTCACAAGGGGCAGCAAGCCCAGAAAACTGTGTGCGGTAACCTTTTCGGAGTGAGAGTTGTGAACTCTTTGGAACAACCTGCCGGAGAGTGTTGTGACGGCACTGAGTGTGAGCTCTTTCAAGACCAGATTTGACCAACACTGGAGTAGGTTCAGATACATTCAGGAACCAGTGCAAGCCCAGTACTTGCCAACAGTGCGTGACAGAGACGTAACCAATCACCCAAGCGGCTAACGAGCCGATCAATGGTGAAGAGGCTAGAAGTAATAGTAGCACATAATACAGGATTGTTTCTTGCAGACACTTGCACCATATCCTCTAGAATTTTATGAGATTTGTTATTTTTATTAGATTTTTTATTGTTACCTACTGTAACATCTGGAGTGTGCTGAAATCCATATATGATCCACACATCTGAGGGTGTTTGTGTGCGTGCACTTGCTCAGGCGCTTGAATGTGCGTGAGGGTTTTTGTACTAAGGTCCATAGAATAATATATAAGCGGTTCCAGACACTGGATCGCATACAGGTCGAATTCAGGAAAAAAAGTCATAGAAAAATTTCACAGAAAAAACCTAAACTAACCTAACATACAGTACGTGTAATGCAATCATACAGTATATAAATTGTGTTGTCAATGTGTACAAGTCATGTATTGTCATTTCATGAGACAAAATATTTTTTTGTTATATTACTTTAACTGTTAATGATATTTAAATAGAATGTGACTTTTTTTCCTAGCCAAAATTGCGACTTTTATCTGACCTTTTTCCTGTCTTTATTTCCGTTCACCTAGAGGTCATGGGGTCACCTGGGTCTTACAGCGGTCACATGTGATTTTTTTTTTTTTTTTAAGTTTTGGTGTCAAGGATAGTCCTTGAAGGACTGAAGGACGTAGCCAACAGGTGCTGTCTCGTTTAGTAGGGACCATAAATTATGGTAAGTCAGGTTAGGCTTACCCTGATGACATGTTTCGCAACAGAAATTTCACACTACTACCTTTGAAATGTTCTCAGCTCAGTTCAGTCTCTACTCCCACGGATGCGGACAGAAAATGGCAGCAAACTTCAATGGCAGATTTCTTGAATTGTTTACGGAGTCTTGATTTTGTTCAGTTTCCGCGCAAGACAGATGTTAAACTGTGGCACTTTTGCGGTGGAAATGGTAGAATTTCAGGCTGACAGCGAGGCAAGGATGAATTTTGAAGTCTATGATGACATCAAAGTTTTGGATTTCTTTCTCAAAGAAACATTCAGCGATTAAAAATCGTGCTATCAAAGTTCTGGTCCAATTTGGGAGTACAGTACCGATACTGCATAAGCGAGGCAGCTTTCTCGTTAATGGTGTTTATAACAAAATGATTACCGTAGTCACGTATCAAGCTTCAACGTGGAAAAAAACTTACGTTGCTTAACCTCTTATGCCCTAAGGTTTGAAAATTAATCAAATGATCACCTACACATGTCATATATGAAATATGACACAGTTGTAGCATACATATTACAGCTGTAACTTAAAATAAAAGGTATGCTATGTTGTTTAATCACATAATTATACCCTCAGTTCAGGAAATTTATTAAATGTTAATGCACACAAGTCATTTACAAAATATGCCAGAGTTGTAACTGACAAAACTGTATGTTTTTGTGCATAGCCACGTAATTTTACCAACCAGGTATAGAACATTATATATATATATATATATATATATACTGACTTAGGGTCGCACAAAAAAAAAGTGGGGTCGAACTGGAAAATGCTTGGGGACCCCTTATATAGTGCAAGGATGACAAAATTAGACGTCGAATCTAGTTAGGTAAATCCAACACGTACAGTACTTGACGTACCTCACACAAGACGTTCGTGCTTTGATTTACCTCCTTTATTCTGTACTCACATTGCATCAGCACTGAAATGCGCGGGGACAGTTGGAAGCTCCTCAGCCTCACTGTGTATAAACTGGAATTAATCGGCGCGTAATAGATGGATAAAACACCGGCAAAGTTCTAGCCAATTTTGTCACGTCACTTGATGAAATACTGGACTGGTAGTAGAAAAGCACATCTGAGTGCTACAGTTACATATAATCCACAATTCAACGCAGTTAGTAGATTAATGGTGATTATAAAATGGAAAACTCTCCTCTTGAACTACCAGTGGATCGAGAGAGCATTAGTACTGTATTAGTTGTCGTTTAATACAAACTGAACTTGATATGTCAATATACAATGGCAGCACAATGTATTGCCAGTTGTTTTTCATCCGTCGACATTAGGTTGTGCATTACTTAAATTTGATTCAGATGGAGATTTTAAAGTAAAGCCTTAATTGTAACATTATTCTTAGGTAATGCAACTATTTTAGTGTTTTCTCCCGGCTCCCCACGGCGCGCTGCTGTATGTATAGACTGTACTGTAGAGTGTAGACCCACAACTAATACTCTTTTTGGACCATTAGCTACCTTGGCTGCCCCACTGGGTTCCTACCACAGGGCTAGTTACAGACTACAATATATTGTCACTTCCTCGTACTCAATAATTTAAATATACTGTACTGATTCGGGTACGCCTTGGCGGGTGCAGACCCCTCAACTCGCGTGAGAATACTGTTGAAGTGGCAGATAAAGTGTACAGTGTTTTAAATTGGGGCGTCTCAAGTGTTAGGGAGCCTTAAATCCAGTGTGTTATGGCCCCATCAATACAAATACAACTGTTGTAAGTTTCACACCAAGTAGTTGTGCGAACTAAGCTCACAGTTGCTTTATTATACTCTATAAAAATATTTTGATACCAGAAAACCGAAACGGTGCTACTGTAGTAAGCGGTCTACCGAGCTGGAGTTGATCTACCGGGATATTTACAGCGTTGCGTCTATTAACCCAATCTGACCTAACCTAATCTAATGTATCGTAACCTAACCTAACCTAAGTTAGGATAGGTTATGTTAAGATATATTAGATTAGGTTGGATCAGGTCAGATTGGGTTAATAGACACTATAAACAGTGTAAATATCCCGGTAGATCAACTCCAACTCGATAGGCCGCGTACTATAGTAGCACCACCTAAACTGTCTGATGCTGCATGCTACTTAGATTGACCAACTACATCAATTTCTAAAAAAAAAAATCATCTTTCGAAGGTCAATTTGGCAGCCATCTTGAAAAATGGCCTCTTGGATTTCCAAATGGCCTGTCAGGTAGATTTGACAAGTCGCCCCTAGAATATGATCATGGCAAATTTCATGCTTGTATCACCATTTGCACGATTTTCCATCACCGCACTATTATACTTGGGAATGGGGGCGAATCTTAAGGTGACGGTGGACTACAGTACTCACCTAAAGATGTGCTTCCACCTGAAGTTTAATCACTGTGACTCTACCTGGGGACCGAATCATCCGGTAATCCCATTTTTGTAAACTGGTTGGAACATGTTAAAAAACAAAACAAATGTACATATAATTATAACCGACCTGGGCTGTGCACTTGGCACTTGACCCCGCCTGACTCGCACTCCAAATTAAATACTACATGAGTTGAGCGTTCTGGATCTGAATTTCAAGCTCTTCCCATGCTAATGCACCATATCACGGCCGCCAGCCAGTCGGTGTGCACTGTCCTATCACCAGTCATCTGATAAGCTGTCCGAGGGCACTAAGACCTGTGTGGTTTTGGAGACGAACAGTCGTCCTTATCATGCGGTTATCGAGTGTCCACAGATTGACGTTACACTTTAATTTGAATTCAATTTTTGCTGAAATCCGAAAACAATGTTTTTTTTTTAAGAACAATGCATTATATTTTAATTGTACTACTTGAGTACGTTATGAAAAAAGCTGCTTTGCATTGTAAGTGAATACATTTCTCCCCGATAATTGTGCGTTACGGTTAGTCATTGAAACATCACATGAAATAAGCTGGAGTGCCTAATCTTCAAGATATTTTTTATTTTTTTCTGGCACCGACAACAGCCCACGTGACAGGGGTGTAGTTCTTGTACTGGACAACTTCACTAACTTCACGTGCTTTTTTAGCTCAGGATAGTAATTCGTGGGAGCCTCGTGTACTGTATGTGATCTTAACTGTATATGGTAGGACGAGGTTGTTAATTGAGTAGCCATTCTAACAGCTAAATCATGGACTTTGTTTTTATCCTCATAGTAAATGGAAAGCCTTTAGACGATGGACAGAATTTCTATACCAGCTAAAATATATATATTAATTTAGGCAATGGAGTAAAATGTGAGCGAAAGTGGTAACTGTGGGCTAGGCCTCACCATTTCCCCTAATATGTCATGGAAGCCACACATCCTCAACATTGCTAAAGCTGCCTCCTAAAAGCGGGAATGCTGTACAGATGCTGTAGCTACTTCACTCCTCTGCAGTTGCTTCAAGTATATAAGGGATTCATTCGTCCTTGGAGTACTGCTCTCGTATCTGGGGTGGCTCTTCTTCTGTCCAACTGTTAGATAGGGTGGAATCAAAGGCATTTCGTCTTATTAACTCTCTCCTCCTTTAATTGATAATCTCTCTTCCCTTTCTCTTCGCCGCACTGGGGCATTGTTCGGTGGGTTTGGCATCCTGTGTACCGCCGGCAAGGCCGTGGGCTCGTTACAAGTCTTGCCCGCGGTGCCCACAGTTTCTCTGTGGATGTTGGTCACACTAGAATAACCCGTTATAGTACATCCTGCTTTCCTCACACAGCCAAACTGTGTAATGCTCTGCCTTCTTCTGTTTCCATACTCATACAATGTCTTACTTCAAAAAGCTGGTTTTCCGACATCGTGGTGTAGATGAATATAATCTTTTTCTTTTATATTTTTAATTTCTTTTTACTCTTATTTTTCACCCCCTAGGCCCCGTTGTGGGTCGATGACCTGTGCCCGGGTGGGCTACTATTACCCGTAAAAAAAAAAAAAAAAAAAAAAAAATAAAATATATATATATATATATATATATATATATATATATATATATATATATATATATATATATATATATATATATATATATACTTGCTTGGTCATGTGGGTGCAGCAATGTGGACATGTCGTTAAAGTGACTTTATAAACAAAGTATTACGCCTTGTGTGACGTCATGTTGCATCTTTTATTATTAGTCACGTCCGCACTACTCATGTGATGGACCTCTTTGTCACGAGCGAGGAAAAGTCTCACAGTGATTAAATAATTAGTAACAAAATATTGCCCAACTAGTGTAAAAACCCAGGGAACAACTATTGAAAATGACTGGCTAGTTCATTAGAAAACTAGTCTGATAATGTGGTAACAGACCTAAGTGTTGTACGCGCCACACCCGGACCTCTGAGGAATGCTAAGGTGAAATGGTCAACACCGGGAGTTAGCAGAGGCCAACTTGGAAGAAATAGGAGGTGCAGTATGGGTAAAATATCAGTGAAGCGTGTTAGGTGAAGGGTAGATTATGATCAGTGAGAGTAATACACATGACGTGAGGTAATGTTAATGATTTTTTAAATTTGCCACTTACAGCGGCTAGTGTATTGTGCACGTGAGGTAGAGAGGTGAGTGAGTAGCTGTACTACACAACCCACTCTACCTGTCACACAGGAAGCACGTGGCTGGGACCTTGAGTGTGGCCGTCTGGTAAATTGACTTAAAGTGACCCCAATTCCGGGTGACCTTGACCGTCCTGGCCCTACCATATGACCCCCCCCCCCCCCACACACACCCACAAGAGGAAGGTAGTAGTGATTGACTTGTTGGTAATGATGGTCTTGGTGGAGTGGGGTGGTAGTGGAGGAGGTGATGGAGTGGGGTGGTAGTGGAGGAGGTGGTCAAGTGGTGGGTGAGTGGAGGTGGTGTTGTGTATCCCTTGATCCTGAGGCTTGGCGGGTCAAGGAGGAAGGACATGACCACGGTGGGTGTGTGGGCGTGATGGTCAACCACCCAGATACAGCCTCACGGACATCCTGCCCTACATCAGTCAGCCTCGTTCGGTGCTCCGGCAAAATCTCAGGGAACAGAACCCCCCCCTCCTCCCTCTGGCATTTAATTACCTTACCACCTGGATGCTTAGTTGTATAGAATCCCACCAGCTCGAGTTTGTTTGTCTCGATGTACTGTGAATTAAAGTTGTGTTGGGTTTAATGAAGTATTGTCCCTTAGTCATACTCCTCAACTAGTCCCTTTAACTGAGTTCTTATACGAGGCTAGGGTAGTGTGTTAAAATTTTGTAGGGTTTTATACATCCATGGGTTTTTAGACTTCTCTGTTAAGTTTCAGATTAACTGTATATATATATTTATGTTTACAGAAATATGTCAACAATAAGAAGTGATGCGTTGATACGAGTTTTTATTTTTATTTATTTTTTCCATTTGTTCGAAACCTCAGATAAGCGGGGCTTGGTCCATCTTGGCGGCAGGAAAACATTTGTTGGCGTTGAGCGAGAGTAATGTGAGTTTCATGTAATAGTTTCCTTGTTGTGATATCTAATTATTTTTATCAAAACAAATTAACTATGAAATATGCTGCACATTTTATCACATGTCCCATTTTTCGTTGTCTTTTTTCTTTTTTTTTTTTTTTAGAAAAAAGTAAAGAGGGATATTTTTCCTGTTCGTCTGTTCCGTCCAAATTTCTGGGAGTTTAGAACAACATGAGCACTTACACTTTTCCTACAACGTTCTGGATCGTCGACGTTATAATTTTATTACTACCCTTTAATAATTAAGGTCCTTAAGCACGTAAGGTTAGTAATTACACAAGTCCAGTGTTTCTCAAACTTTTTCACTTCATTCCCCCCACGAGGAACCCTCAACATCCTCGTGGCCCCCTTCAGTTCTCTCCCAAGCCCCTCACAAATAATGATGAAAATAAACTGTTTTGGTTCTCTTCCTTTATTTTAATGTTTTCAATCATCAAACAATGCATATTTTATTACAGTTCAATGGGATGGATGACATTGTTTCCTTTCAGTCAGTCGACTGATTCGAGGTTGAGTCACTGATAAAGCACATCTCATGTCTGGGTCCACATGTAACCGGTTTCGACTTTTATTCTCTATTTGAAGAAGGTGGAGAAACCAGATCCACATAAATAAGTAGTAGAAAATGGCAAGAGGACTCGAAGTGCGATCTCACTAACTTTTGGATATGACTGATACATTGAGCACCAGAATACAGTCAGAGATTTTCCTTCATAGAGGTCTCTGTTAGCAGAATCGTTCTGAGATCAAGGAATTCTTCTGAACAGGAACTAGAATCGTGTAATCTGAGCAAATCCGTTGGAAATGAAAAACTAGCTGCTGCACCATACTATATAAATATCAAAACTGTACCGTATGGGTATTATGATTACACACAATGACAAAAAGAAAGAAAGAATTCTCCCCTAACAAGACAAAGTAACAAAAAAAATGTTGAATCAGAGTTTCCACATTTTCTCCAAACATATACTACGTACACTAGCCTGCCATGGCCCCCCTAAAATCTTGCCGTGACCCCCTTGGGGGGCCATGGCCCCCAGTTCAAGAAACACTATGAAAGGTTGAACTCGGTACTCCTGAATCAGCATAAATATTTTGAAGGGGCATTATTGGTGTATATTGTAGTATGGGTCATGTAACATCAAGTTTTAGGATTGGTATTGTTAGAGAAATGACAGCAGCACCTCAAAGTTAAGTTTTTGTTGACTTCCTGTATCAGATTTTGTTAGTTTACGTTCTGCACATCATTTATTACAGTTCATTTGTTTTAAGACATATTTTGTGAGGGCTGAACCGAGAATGAGGTTAGTACAGTACAGGTGTTGCAGTGCTACAGGCGCCTGACAACTCGTGTTGTGTTGTTGAGATTGTCGGGCACCTGACAACTCAAGGATGCTCTTGTGAAGGTTTACTGAACTCTTGCCTCATCTTTTTTTTTTTATTTGCTGGTCAACAGTGATCCGTGATATAAATTGTTTCCTACAATATTTAAAAGACTGAACAAATTTGACAGTCTTACTAAAATCGCCTGTGTTGTGGGTATGTGGAGGGCAGAGTGATGCGTCATTGCGTAAGCTTTCGTGTTCCGTAATCCCACTGTTTGCAGGATTACGCAAAACCTGTGTAGCGAAGAACAGTGACGGTTTGTTGTTTTCCTCTCCTGCCTCATTCAGTTACCCAGTGTTTGGTGATTTTATTTCTTTACTGCGGTCATTAGACTAGGATACTTTATGGTCTCTGGGGGCATGTGTGTGTGTGTAGAATGTGTATTTTTTGTGATGTTCTTTGTTTATATGCTATAACAATAAAATTAACATTTGCGGAACCTCGTACAGTAGACCTTAAATCATTAGGGAATTTTCTTCTTCTTTAGGGTAAGTTACCAGTCCAACATGTTCATTGGTGTCCGGAAACTCAAATTACGATCCTGGCCACAAACTTCAAATGACCTTCAGCTAAGATATATGCAGTGAGCCACAGGGGCGTACTAGCTGATGTTGGAGGGCCAGTGCACTCAAGGTAGGGTCCTGGGGTGGCCTCCAGTACACATTACGGTGTTGAGGTGAGGGAGGCTGTTATAACCGGGTTAATTTATGGATGGTGGAGGGGAGTATAGGTGTGGGCCGGCGTGTTGGTGGGGTGTAGGTGTGGCTAACTGGTGGGGTGTAGGTGTGGCTAACTGGTGGGGTGTAGGTGTGGCTGACTGGTGGGCTGTAGGTGTGACTGACTGGTGGAATGTATGACCAGAGCCGTCCCTTGGGGGGGAGTGGCTTGGGCATGTCATTATGGGCCCCCGTATAGGCCCTTTGCCATATATATATATATATATATATATATATATATATGCTGATAACCACAAGGAAAGAAGAAAACACGAAGTTCCCAAGCGCTTTCGTGTAATTCACATCTTCAGGGGTGAGTACAGACTAGCGCTTGGGAACTCGTGTTTCTTTCCTTGTGGTTATCACCATATACCTAGATCACGCGCACCTACAGTGATTTACTTGCATATTTATATATATATGAAAAAGGGAAACAATGGAGCACCTTAGCTTTCTTCTTTATTCAAGACATCTTCAGAGGCAACTGAATTACAAGGACTGAGATAGGCTTTAGTACACGGTGACCCTTTTTCCTGTGTGATTTTATGAAGATTTATCCCATCCGCGTTTCCATTGTGGATCTACTGTACTTGATAATACTTTAAATGAAATTCGAAAATGCGTAAGAAAAACATAAAATTTAAGAACCGGCGATATTATTGCTTGCATATACACGGAAAATAAAACATTATTTTATATTGATTTGTAACATAAACAAGACAAATGTCAAATGTCAGTCTGGATGTAATGAAAATTTTCATGGTAACATAATTTATAACTAAAAAACTAATTCAATCTACTTTGACTTCTCATAAAACATTTTGCAAAGTATTAGAAACGGCCTACTTTCAATATTAACCTTCCTTGCTTTCTTTTCAGCAAACTCTTGCTGCCAGTTCCATTTCGATTGAGAGCATAGCCAGTTCACTCAACCTCTCTTGGGACATAGTTATCCTTAGATAGCCTTTATATCAGTTTGAGTTAAGAAAAACTTCTCTCCCTTGATGCCACTGTGACTGGAACTGTCTACCTAATTCTATACTTTATTTCCGCATTAGGGAAGGAACCATTGAAAGATTTTAGAAACTTGAAAGACTTGAAGTGCATTTTTTGTTTCTTTGGGAATGAATTCTCGGGGCACTCGAAGCTCTGAAAACAACTCGGCCTCGTCAATATAGTGAGAATTTCCAATGCTCAATGACTTGTCCTATAAGCAGAGTTGTGCTCAGCTAGGTACTGCACAGCTGCTATAAAACGTGTTAGAATGATCGCCAACGTTCATTTTCTTTATTCAAGTCTTGTAACATTAGTGTATCTGTGGTATTCATTGAACACAACATCTTCACTTCCATCCATTTGGGTAAGGTTGAACAAGTGTTCATTTGATGACTCATGAGATTTTTAGTCTCACTAAAATGCTTCCAATCAGCACAACCTTCTTTTACTAGTTTATGTGTTGCATAACCAGGAAGGTAAGAGGCCCAGGGCGGCTGCCTCGGCTGTCTCCCCCCTTTGGGACGGTTCTGGGTGTGACTTGACTGGTAGGGTGTAGGTGTGGCTAACTGGTGGGGTGTAGGTGTGTCTGGTTGTGTTGACAGACCACTTGATGGAGTGTGTAGGCAACCGACTGTATGGTTGAGGGCTTGACTGGCTGTAAGGGGTGATTATTTGGCTCCACGATTGATGGTTTAACTGGTTCTGGGATGGATTTTTTCTGAGTGATAGGATAAACCAGTTGAGGGTGTACCACTGCACAAGATCTGTGTTGCTGTATTGAACTTGACCGACTCGTGTTCAGTGAATAGCGTGTCTAGATGTTGAAGAATGTGATGTAATATTTGAAGTATATTCCCTCGCTCATAGTGAGTTGCCGGTAGTACTGCACTTTTGTGATGGTGTGCTGTGAAGATGAAGGAGACGCCCCCTAGGAAAATATAGGCAAGGAAATCAGTAGTCGGTAACTGAGCTAGTCTGTCCAACCACCTTTTCTGTAAACGCTATGCTATGAAACAAGTATTTGTTATTTATTATGTGCTTTTTAAAGGTCGTTATTAGAACTGATAAGAATTTTACAGTGAGGATCATTGATGAAGAAAAAAAATCGTTGTTGATAACGGAACGCCTGCGAAGACGTTCCGGATCTTAACATACTGTACATGGTCACGTGCTTCTCAAACAAGACAGCAGACCCGATCGAAATAGCCGAAAGGTGAAGTCGCCATAGTCCCAAAACACAATACAGTAGTCACTCGCCAAACATCCCACCTTCACTCCCAGCCCGGCAGTCATCCTCAGGCCTCAGCTGAAGCTGCTGAATTGCCTCAGTTAGGTGCCAGACGCTGAGGCGAGTGGGTGTGCGTACCGCGCTCTCCATCCAAGTCCATGTGACAGTTTCTAAAGCATTTGTTTCCAGTTAAAATTCAGACGGTGATCATCTATGCGTTACTAATTCGTATACCTGTGTGATATACCGGTTATTGTAAAACTTTGAAAATACAGGAGGACGAATTTTTGTATTGCATATCGAGCGTATGGATGTTATGGTAATATTTTGGGAAGAGACGAACACCTTGTGGGTTGAGAAATCTTGACTTGTGAAAACGGAAGTGTCGAGTGAACAACTTTCTCCTGAGGAGTGAGAACACACAAGTGAGGGATTCACCACATAACTGCTGCTACACCTGGTACCTTGTGTGAACCACCATGACGGCGGAAGGTGTGTGTGTGTGTTACGATTTGCACAGTGTGTTGTATCTTTTGTGTGTGTGTGCATTATCTTGTTTAATGTCTGGTTTGTAAGTATTTAAACCGTGTTTGTTTCAATTTGAAGTGTTTATATTGCCTGTGTTTAAAAACAGTTTTTGCCTTCGGCTTAAGTCTAAGGGTTGTTTCTGTATATATAAAGTATATCTGCCTTTTTCCTATTGTTTGCCCGGGCAGGGTGAAACTATGGGCAAGTTTCCTTACACCATTTGCTTCTGTCTACCCAGCAGTAATTGGGAACCTGGATATTAATCGATTTGGGAATTTTGTTACGGAGTAATGCTAAGCCAGTGCAATTGATGAGTTGTCCTGTCTTCTCGGGTTTATTCCTTGACAATATCCATCTTTTTACACCAGAAGACGATGGGCAATCGTTGTTATTGTTGAATGCTTGCCAGTTTGTATACGTGTGTGAGTGAAGGAGATAATGCATGTCTTGGGTGAGTAACTAGCACTTGAAAGTCTGGCAAGTCTCGGGCAAGTTATCAGCATGGTACCACCCCACCATTAGGAGGGAGAGGCGACCGTCAGCTAACGTGAGTGAGCCACCAAGGATATGCTCCCTCTATTTTTATACTGCCAGAGGAGACTCGGTCGGCGTTGTGTATTTTGCCTTCTTGTCCTTCCGTCCTTCCCTGGTGTTAGTTTCTACTTCACAACTCTCGTTCAGTTCCACGTTTTCCCACCAGACCCCATAAATGGTTAATAGTTCACCAGTCATATGATTCTCAAAGGGTCGTACGATGAATATTCCTCGTAACTGAAGGTGATGTATGGGTGAACGTTAACTAAAAAATTATACATTTACTACACTTAAGGAGATATGTTTACGTTTTACTAGTTAAACGGATCACCTGAAAACTAGTCCCCTCACCCCTATAGCTCATAGGTAGTAGGCAGCTACCAAACAGGGAGGTACTACTGGCTGGGAAGATATTGGAAGCATAATGTGTTGTCTAATGGTAGACCCTGCTGCCATTTGGCATCACATAAATTGTGACCAAGTCCCAAGTTGCTGATCTGACTTTCTGCCTCATTTACACAATTGCAGGGTCTCAATTGTTTCTCTTACTTTGACGAAACAACATACATATATTGTTTCTCACTATTATTATTATTATATATATCTTCTCCCCCAGGCCCTGATTTGGGTCCTTGACCTGTGCCCGGGTGGACTAATCCCCTTAAAAAATAACCAAACCATTCTCCAAGTAGCGCTAGGAAAGAATATTTGTGCTTAAGTGTGCCTCCTTGTCGGTGTAGCGTCACGGTGTAATATATATATATATATATATATATATATATATATATATATATATATATATTATATATATATATATATATATATATATATATATATATATATATATCCTAGCTTATTTTGCCTGGTGATTATCATGGTGAGGGGGGTAGGTAAGTTAATTTGAGGATGGTTGGTGCTACTACAGGTATAGTATGCGGTTTACCGAGATATTTATACTACCGTCTATTAACCTAACCGGTTAGGTTAATGGATGCTACAGTGTAAATATCCGTAGACACAAATCCAACTCAGTAGACCCCATAATAAAGTGGCACCTGGTGATTAATCTTAAGGTAAATTAAGCTGGGGTGCCTGACCTTCATGCATCATCTTTCCTGCGTCTTCGTGTTACGAGGTATGTCCATTTTACGAGCCTCTTGAAACTTTTCCCAGAATCATATTACGCCATTGATTTGAGGGCGAGAAGGTCGTGGGGGGGGGGGGGGGGAGTTGCCGGGGCCCAAATAAGTGTTCCTGTGGTGTACGTGTCTGGTGCTTGTGTGGTTGTGTTAGGTGTGTGTTTGTGTGACAGGTATGTTTTTTGTGTAAATCAGGTCTGTGTGTATGTCTGGTTGTACCACCAGACGAGACAGCTGTTTCGCCACACACTTAAGGCTGTGTGTGTGGACAGGTGTGACGTTTTCGGGCGTCCCGAACATTTCTGCCAGGTGTTAAAATGTACAGTAATGTAGGTGTAATAGCGGTAACAGTAGTAGTAATAACAACAATTGCAATAATGATGATACCAGTGTTGATATTGTCGTTAACGATAAAGATAATGATAATAGACAATAAAGATAAATTTGGGTAATGGGAAGAAATTGTGTAATCCTGAGTAAATAAAGACATTAATAAAAACAAGCAGAAGTAGTTGAGGGATTGCTTAGCTGATTATGTCTTCTTGGAGTTGATTTGCTACAGTTTGACCTCTGACCCATCGACCTTACCTCATCCGTTATCACCTGAAGATTAGCCTCCTGGCTTATTTCTCCTTATTCCTTTGAGCACGGTACGACGCTTTAACCCCTTGAGTACAACGCCTTAACCCATTCAGCCATACATATTGTACCTCTTGCCTCTTCATAAGCCGATTCCAAAATGTTTGCTCCAATAATATTGTAACTTGACATCAATTATCCCCAACTACTCGGAACTTGACTTCATTTATACACAACTTCCCTTCGCTTGACTTCAGTTATAGCCAACTTCTCGTAACTTGCTTTCAATAATAGCCAACTTCTTGTACCGTAACTTGGGGTCCAATTAACCAACCTGTCATAATATTCCATCCTTAAATTAACCCATTACTTGAGCTAACTCCCATTAACCTAACCCCACACATCATTCCACTATGTATAGATATTGTGATAAGTTGTTTTTAGTGTCGGAGTCTGGCAGGGTCGTACGTTGGTTGATTTTCGACTTAGTGATGACGGATTTGACTGGTCCACTTAGGTTATGGAGCTGGTGGCTTACGTGGATGTACCCGGCACGGGGAGTAACCTTTTAAAAAACCAGACCTTTTGTTATTATTTGTGTTTGTTTACCATTATTGTTAAGTGTTATTTTTATTTACATTAGACAACACGAGCCACACGCACCGCAAGCTGTCCACCCAAATCCCTGAGTTTAATGAATGAGTCAGAGACCCAAGAGAGAGTGTGTGTAACGGAGAGTACCGAGTCTGTAATAGGTTGAAGCCTGGAAAGAAATGTTGGCGATTGATTTTTTTTAAGTGGTAACTGGGATGGTGTTTGGGATATACTGTACTGCCAAATTTTATCTTGGTGTAAGTGCAGTATTTATTCCTTTGATTCGCATCACCCCACGATGCCTTGGTAAACTTTGTCCAGTGACGCCCTGACCTTTGACCTCTTGCTGTGGGCGGTGTGGTCCTCCACCACTCCGCTTCTTGTAGTGTAATTGGGTTTCAGGAGTGCTGTGGTCACTGCTGCTGTGTGGTGATCTCCTCCTGTCAGGTGCATGTCTGGGTGAGCCATCTGGTGCTAGTAGTGTGGTCACTCGCCCACCGAATAGCCCAACATGTGTTTTATCTGTCACTGCAAGACCAAGAGTCGTGCATGTGATAAGATGAGTTTCTCTTGGTCTACACACAGTTGACAGTGGTCGTCGCGCACCACCAGCCTCGTAGTGGCCAACAACCTACAACTGTTTGACAGTATTGTTCACAGGTTCGCTGTCTACACCTGATAACAACACCTTCAGTGAGTGACCACAAAGGGTGGCTGGGTACGAAGCAACTTCAGCGGTCATTCCTTGCTCATGTTTTTGTTGTCTAATCTTCTTGTTTGCAGTTTTCATATTCTTCTCGGTCTCTGCTATTCCTTCCGTTTATCACCTGGATCCTTCTATACTTCCTTACGTTTCTTGTTCTTGTCTTTTATCATAGTTTCATTTGATTTAGTTTTTTTATATTGAAATTTGAAATGTTTTATGCATTTTATAATTATTTTTATTTTCGTGTTTGTTTAGCTTAATATCAGATTTTGTTTACAATAGTTCTATAGATTCTTTGTCCGGTTCTTAGGTTGTTGGTCGATAAAATTAGAACATAAGAATGTAGGAAACTGCAGCGGGCCTATTGGCCCGTTTATACCCAACCCCTATCGCCCCTTTCCACCCAACCTATGTTTGAAGTTATTCAGCGTATTCAAGTTAATGATGATGTTTGGTAACCTGTTCCACTCATCCACTACCCTATTTCCAAAATAGTATTAAGCTATCTCGCGTCTAAATCTAAATTTTGTGGTTGATGCATGTTATCGGTTGGTTGGTTGATGCTGAATAGTCGAGTGTAAATTCTTGCGCCACTGTTGCCATCACCAACCAGGATGCACATAACCTTATAAGGCGTATTTTTTTGTTCTTTTTCTTCCCTCTTACAAAAACCATCAATATGCAGGTTTTTTTCTATCTAAATCGTTTTACAATTTCATATTACACAACTGACCCGGGACTTCATTTTTTATGTATACTGTATTACTGTATATATTTTTTTCAATGGCACTGGATAATATTTTTTCTCGTTTCATAATTGCAGTGGTGGGATTGGATTCTGAAAAGTTCCAACGATGAATTTTCCTGCGTAATTGGAGAAGTAAGAATTAAGTGAATGGCCTCTAAACTGATACGCAAAACTAACGTAACGTATGCACCACATTTATGCACCAGACTAATTCACAAAACAAATTATGCCTCAAATTAATACATGGAATCGTACATGCGTGATAGATGTGTGAAAAATTAGCTTAATTCTCTCTCTCTTGTATTTGCCAGAAGTTGTAACCAGAGAACATAGAAGTGGGAACTAATATTCTTAAATTAAATATTGTAGGGTAGAACGGGGTTTACTATACAAAAATCAGCTACATTAAAGATGGATCGGCAACTTATGAAAAGGACTAATGAGTTACTATGGTTTCAGACGGTAACTTTAGATCACTGCGGACATACACCATCACCAGTCCATTCAAACTCAGCTCATTCATAAGTGTTCCTAAAGTCTGGTTCGAGATATTTAAAAGCAATGGAGAAACACTCGTTGGTGTGGCAATGGTGAAGTCACGGCAAATGTAAAAACTATCTAATAAAGTAGAAATGTTTGGGTACGTGACCTATCTTGTTGCAACATACATTTACTCAAGATTATGTTTTAGTGTCTTCTTAGGTGCTCGTTTTTTCCAATAACCTTGAGCACAGATAATCAGGCTCAATGGAAGCTGGGTTTGTTTCAAGATATAATCCTGGAGGGGTTAGGTAATGCTAAGTTCGGTTTGGTTAGGTTGGCGTAGTGGTTTTTAATGAACAGGTGAAATTAACTGGGTTGCTTGAAATTAATTACGTAATATTTAAGCGACTTTTATGACATGATGTTTACATGTCAAACACGTCACCTGTGCTTCAGTTGTGTCTTTTTTTGGAAGATAAAATTTTCCTAGGTGTGGCAATGAGTCAATACTGTATTTGGGTGAAAGGCGGCAAACGGCTGCCATCCTCTTGTGAAGTGGGGAGGGGGGGGGGGCGCCCCGGTGAGTGAAAGTGTGTTTAAATGGAACTGAATGTATTGGTGAATATACATACAATATTCATGTATTTTATACCAGACGTGAATTGTGGTATATATATATATATATATATATATATATATATATATATATATATATATATATATATATATATATATATATATATATATATATATATATAACGTGGAGGTGTGTTGTGTGTGAATCAAGTTTGGATATATAGCTTGCCTGCACCAAGTACAGTACAAGGACAGACAGCTCTTGGCATGCCCCCGGTGCCTTCGTCGCCTACGTAAACACCAAGTCTTATTTCAAGGAGGAGCACGCGTACACTACCTTCATTGTTTGAGTTCTGACAACTTTCTGGTGACGGGGAAGTACCGGCGTTGAGGAGACGGGGAAGAAGTACCGGTGTAGAGGAAACGGGGAGGAAGTACCGGTGTTGAGACGGGGCGGAAGTACCGGTGTTGAGACGGGGAGGAAGTACTGGTTTAGAGGAGACGGGGCGGAAGTACTGTGTTGAGGAGACGGGGAGGAAGTACCGGTTTAGAGGAGACGGGGCGGAAGTACCGGTGTTGAGACGGGGAGGAAGTACTGTGTTGAGGAGACGGGGAGGAAGTACGGTGTTGAGGAGGCGGGGAGGAAGTACCGGTTTAGAGGAGACGGGGCGGAAGTACCGGTGTTGAGACGGGGAGGAAGTACTGTGTTGAGGAGACGGGGAGGAAGTACCGGTTTAGAAGAGACGGGGCGGAAGTACCGGTTTAGAGGAGACGGGGCGGAAGTACCGGTGTAGAGATGTAAGGAAAGCTGGAGTCGACGTTACCGTTAAAACCGTTATGACCGTTAGCGCCGTTATAATGAACGGCCAGGATTGGTAACGAGAGTCGTTCACCTGTTTCTAGGTGCAGGTTTTTGTACCTCCTGGAATCACTTTTACTCTTTCTGGCTCTTTTATTAGTTACTTGATTGTGGTTCCTGTATGTGTTGTGTTGTTTGAGCATTATGTCCCACGGCTGTATTTGCGGTTCAGTTACTTTATTCTCTTCGCCACTTGTTAGTTAAGTGTTGGCATGTACGGGGCAGTCATGTGATTAATTATGAAAAAAATTATATTTTCCGTTAAAAGTGGTATTATTTGAAATTTCGCTGTTACTGTGGCGGCTGTTTTTGTGTTGTCGCCTAAAGTGGTTCAGTTTGAATGATAGGTGCATTCTTACACCATCCAATCACGGGTACAGTCAGCTCAGTCAACACTCCGCCAAATTTTAACTCGCCCAAGAAATTCTACGGTTAACTTACACCCCAGTAGCCCCGAGGCCACCAATAACCGTGTTTTACACCAGCCACCATCATCATCCTGAACACACTTATCCTCACCCAGGGTCCTATTTTTTGTTCTTCCACAGGTCTGTCTGGGTTTTCACACATTCATAGTAAGAAATTCCCCCAAATTGAAGACGTAAGGACACATTAAGATAGCTCACTGAAAGCACAACAATAATATAGTAGCCAAATGGGCGTCGAATTTGTACTAAAACTCTACCGAAAAGGATAAAACGTTCTCTCATCCTCACTAATGGGGCATCGCTGTGTGTGTGTGGACCAACATCACCGGCATTTAGTTCTCTGCGTTCCAACTTTGTCCTTGAGGAAGAATGGTCAGAGTCGACCACTCCGGATGGGTCAGGATTTTTGGGACGGCCTTTGGGTACAGGAGCACCAGGAAAGTTTCACCTGGCTGTGTTGGGAAATGCTGCGGCACCATGTATATTGGTGTGTATGATTACAGATCTGTGGTGTTGTGCTGTGGTACAAGTGTTAGTGTTAGGCTGCATTGGGGTGTATGTATGTCTGCAGGCTTGAGTGTTACTGTGGTAAAGTATTGTGAAAAGGTGTGGTGGTGGGGCGTCGTGTGAGGTCTGTGTGTGGAGGAGTTTATGTAGTATTGTCTAGATAAGGTTTGTGTAATGCTAAAGAGGCATTGTGTTTTATGTATATTATGTGATGTTATGAGTCATGTTTTGTGTGATGTTATGAGTCATGTTGTGTGTGTTGTGTGATGTTATGAGACGTTGTGTGATGTTATGAGACGTTGTGTGTGTTGTGTGATGTTATGAGTCATGTTGTGTGTGTTGTGTGATGTTATGAGTCATGTTGTGTGTGTTGTGTGATGTTATGAGACGTTGTGTGTGTTGTGTGATGTTATGAGACGTTGTGTGTGTTATGTGATGTTATGAGACGTTGTGTGTGTTATGTGATGTTATGAGACGTTGTGTGTGTTATGTGATGTTATGAGACGTTGTGTGTGTTGTGTGATGTTATGAGACGTTGTGTGTGTTGTGTGATGTTATGAGACGTTGTGTGTGTTGTGTGATGTTATGAGACGTTGTGTGTGTTATGTGATGTTATGAGACGTTGTGTGTGTTGTGTGATGTTATGAGACGTTGTGTGTTATGTGATGTTATGAGACGTTGTGTGTGTTATGTGATGTTATGAGACGTTGTGTGTTATGTGATGTTATGAGACGTTGTGTGTGTTATGTGATGTTATGAGACGTTGTGTGTGTTGTGTGATGTTATGAGACGTTGTGTTGTGTGGCAGGGTATCCCAAGGGGGTGTTTCGCGTGCACTGGTATCTTGTTAATCACGCTTACTGTGTGGCGACGGCATGTTTTGTAAGAATTTATCGTCTTCTTAATGACTCTTGTGTGTTTATGTTTTTGTTCTTATGACGTGACATCGTTTAGGTGGTGTATTGTGTTGTGGCAAGGTGTATTGTGTTGCGGTAAGGTGTATTGTGTTGTGGTAAGGTGTATTGTGTTGTGGCAAGGTGTATTGTGTTGTGGTAAGGTGTATTGTGTTGTGGCAATGTGTATTGTGTTGTGGTAAGGTGTATTGTGTTGTGGCAAGGTGTATTGTGTTGTGGTAAGGTGTATTGTGTTGTGGTAAGGTGTATTGTGTTGTGGTAAGGTGTATTGTGTTGTGGCAAGGTGTATTGTGTTGTGGCAAGGTGTATTGTGTTGTGGCAAGGTGTATTGTGTTGTGGTAAGGTGTATTGTGTTGTGGCAAGGTGTATTGTGTTGTGGTAAGGTGTATTGTGTTGTGGTAAGGTGTATTGTGTTGTGGCAAGGTGTATTGTGTTGTGGCAAGGTGTATTGTGTTGTGGTAAGGTGTGTTGTGGTAAGGTGTATTGTGTTGTGGCAATGTGTATTGTGTTGTGGCAAGGTGTATTGTGTTTTGGCAAGGTGTATTGTGTTGTGGTGAGGTGTATTGTGTTGTGGTAAGGTGTATTGTGTTGTGGCAAGGTGTATTGTGTTGTGGCAAGGTGTATTGTGTTGTGGTAAGGTGTATTGTGTTGTGGTAAGGTGTATTGTGGCAAGGTGTATTGTGTTGTGGCAAGGTGTATTGTGTTGTGGCAAGGTGTATTGTGTTGTGGTGAGGTGTATTGTGTTGTGGCAAGGTGTATTGTGTTGTGGTAAGGTGTATTGTGTTGTGGTAAGGTGTATTGTGTTGTGGCAAGGTGTATTGTGTTGTGGCAAGGTGTATTGTGTTGTGGCAAGGTGTATTGTGTTGTGGCAAGGTGTATTGTGTTGTGATCAGTGTATTGTGTTGCGATAAGGTGTATTGTGTTGTGGCAAGGTGTATTGTGTTGTGGTAAGATGGTATAGAATTTAGAATGGTGTGCGTAGTCACGGTGGTGTGAAAGGCTTACTTGAGTATTTTGTAATGTGTTTGATAAGTCTCTTTGTGTGTGTTGCAGGGTCCGGCGTGACATGGCGGACATTCTGGGCCCACGGAAGGATGTGTGCAGGTCGCCCGTGGGAGGTGATCTTCTCCGTCATCACCACCACCGTTGCCATGATCTCCCTGGCTGACTGGTACAAGGCCCCCAGCCTCCCCCGCACTCCACAGGTAAATAACTTATTCTCATCCTTAAGTTCACACATTGTATATACTACCACTAACCACACACACACACACACACTTAGGATTTGTTTCATGTCTTCTTTTGGGTCTGTGTGTGCATCAGTCATACACACTCAAACTGGAACCTATACTGTACGTCATCATCAGACTGCTAACGTTAGGATAAAATTCCACCGTGTGTATTCAGCAGCAGTGATAGAGTCGGGGGTTGGGTTGTCTTGTGTGTTTGGAGTTTGGTGTAAGTTTTATCGTCAATGTAATGTCAAGTAGGAATGACCAGAGGATATGGTATGTGCTGGATATTGCACTTTGGTGACTACAGCGCGTTTTTTCCCAGCTGAGAAAATATGCCCGCCCCCTCCTCAACAGTTTCAGCTGATTGGCTGTTGCAAACCTGTCCGATTTTGAGTAATGATGTATTTCTAAAGGAGTTTATTCATAATGACCGTTTCTGACGAGAATACTTGTTTTTACCCACAACAAAGCATACTAAGGCAAATTACATATCTAATAGTACATTATGCAAAAACAACATTTTCAAAGATCAGAATCACATTTTTTTTTTTACTGGGCACTCCCCTACAGCCTTGTGCAAGGTGAAGCACAGAAGCGTTAACAGCGCCCAACAGGGAAGCATGGTAAGTTCATGCTTGTCTTTATGTCTCATGAGTTAAGGGCGTAGAAGCCCAAAGAGTCAAGGGCGTAGAAGCCTGGAGAGTCAATGGTTTATGTCATCAAGTTATTGGAAGCTCCAACAACTTGTCCCTGAATACGAATTCGCAACTTTCGACTTACAACAGGTACCTACTTTACTGTTTGGTGAACAGGGACTAATGGGAGCTAGGAAGTATGTCCAAACAACTTCCACCGGCCCGGGAATCGAACCCGTGACATCTCGCTTGCGAAGCAAGAGCGGTACCACTCTACCACCAGCACCCCCAGAATCACATTGAAATATTACACGGCCGTCAGCAGAGGCGGGAAATATGACTGTGAACTACTTCATATTTTTCCCGGTCGGGTAATATTTCAATGTGATTCTGATCTTTTAAAATGTTTTTTTTTTTTGCATAATGTACTATTACTGACATGTAATTTGTCTTTATATGCCTTATTGTGGGTAAAAATAAGTATATACTAAATGCATCCTCATAAAGCATGAATTTGCTACCCGAATTTATCAGTTAATTCATGTATAATACCTCTGATAAACTTCCTACGTGCTCCTGTTTGAAATAATGAATGTATGTATCTTTATATAATAAGGTAAATATCTTTCGTGTCAGAAACGGTCATCCCAACGATCATTATGAATAAACTCCTTTAGAAATACATCATTACTCAGGACAAAATCGGACAGGTTTGCAGCAGCCAATCAGCTGTAACTCTTGAGGAGGGGGCGGGGCATTTTTTCTCAGCTGGAACCTGTTTTACTGTTGCTGTAATGACTGACGGTGATGTTGTGGTGGTGATGTTGTGGTGATGGTGGTGGTGTGGTGGTGGTGATGTTGTGGTGATAGTGTATTTGTGGTGATGGTGTCTTTGTGGTGTGGTTGTGTGGTTGTGGTGATTGTATTTGTGGTGATGGTGTAGTTGTGGTGATGGTGTAGTTGTGGTGGTTGTGTGGTTGTGGTGATAGTGTATTTGTGGTGATGGTGTTTTTGTGGTGATGGTGTGGTTGTGGTGATGGTGTAGTTGTGGTGGTGTGGTTGTGGTGATAGTGTATTTGTGGTGATGGTGTATTTGTGGTGATGGTGTATTTGTGGTGCTGGTGTGGTTGTGGTGATGATGTGGGTGTGTATTTGTGGTGATGGTGTATTGTGGTGATGGTGTATTTGTGGTGATGGTGTGGTGGTGTGGTTGTGGTGATAGTGTATTTGTGGTGATGGTGTATTTGTGGTGATGGTGTGGTTGTGGTGATAGTGTGGTTGTGGTGATGGTGTATTTGTGGTGATGGTGTGGTTGTGGTGATGGTGTATTTGTGGTGATGGTGTGGTTGTGGTGATGGTGTGGTTGTGGTGATGGTGTATTTGTGGTGATGGTGTGGTTGTGGTGATGGTGTGGTTGTGGTGATGGTGTGGACAGTGACTCGTGAGGTGATGTGTTGAGCATGGAATAGATGGCTCGTGCTTATCTGTGTGTGTGTGCGCGTGCGTGCGTGTGCGTGCGTGCGTAAATAATCATTTTTCCTTGAATTGTTTTGTTTGATATATTTCAGATTTAGATTATCAATATATTTTATATTTAGGTTTTCATTATTTGGTAGGATCAGATTTTCAGTAGAGTTGTTTTGCCTCATGAAGGGGTGGAGACTTGATTAGCAAGCCTCGTGTTGGTCAGTTGGGCCGAGACACCGGTCCTCAGAGGTCACCTTGTCTCACCATACTGCAAGTTACCCTTCCAACCTTCTCCTCCCTCCTCGTGCCCTGTCGTTTCTTTACTCCCTCCACTTACGTTTACTGTCCTCCCTCCCTCCCTGCCATCCCATCACTTCCTCCCTCCCGGAACCCCCCTGACTCCGTCTCTCTCCCAGACCACCCTCTCACCTTCTCTCTCCCAGACCACCCTCTCACCTTCTCTCTCCCAGACCACCCTCTCACCTTCTCTCTCCCAGACCACCCTCTCACCTTCTCTCTCCCAGACCACCCTCTCACCTTCTCTCTCCCAGACCACCCTCTCACCTCTCTCTCCCAGACCACCCTCTCACATTCTCTCTCTCCCAGACCACCCTCTCACATTCTCTCTCTCTCCCAGACACCCTCTCACCTTCTCTCTCCCAGACCACCCTCTCACCTTCTCCCAGACCACCCTCTCACCTTCTCTCTCCCAGACCACCCTCTCACCTTCTCCCAGACCACCCTCTCACCTTCTCTCTCCCAGACTACCCTCTCACCTTCTCCCAGACCACCCTCTCGCATTCTCTCTCTCCCAGACCACCCTCTCACCTTCTCTCTCTCCCAGACCACCCTCTCGCATTCTCTCTCTCCCAGACCACCCTCTCACATTCTCTCTCCCAGACCACCCTCTCACCTTCTCCCAGACACCCTCTCACATTCTCTCTCCCAGACCACCCTCTCACCTCCTCCCAGACACCCTCTCACCTTCTCTCTCCCAGACCACCCTCTCACCTTCTCTCTCCCAGACCACCCTCTCACCTTCTCTCTCCCAGACCACCCTCTCACCTTCTCTCTCCCAGACCACCCTCTCACCTTCTCTCTCCCAGACCACCCTCTCACCTTCTCTCTCTCCCAGACCACCCTCTCACCTTCTCTCTCTCCCAGACCACCCTCTCACCTTCTCTCTCCCAGACCACTCTCTCACCTTCTCTCTCTCCCAGACCACCCTCTCACCTTCTCTCTCTCCCAGACCACCCTCTCACCTTCTCTCTCCCAGACCACCCTCTCACCTTCTCTCTCCCAGACCACCCTCTCACCTTCTCTCTCCCAGACCACCCTCTCACCTTCTCTCTCCCAGACCACTCTCTCACCTTCTCTCTCTCCCAGACCACCCTCTCACCTTCTCTCTCTCCCAGACCACCCTCTCACCTTCTCTCTCTCCCAGACCACCCTCTCGCCTTCTCTCTCCCAGACCACCCTCTCACCTTCTCTCTCTCCCAGACCACCCTCTCACCTTCTCTCTCCCAGACCACCCTCTCACCTTCTCTCTCCCAGACCACTCTCTCACCTTCTCTCTCCCAGACCACCCTCTCACCTTCTCTCTCCCAGACCACCCTCTCACCTTCTCTCTCCCAGACCACCCTCTCTCTCCCAGACCACCCTCTCACCTTCTCTCTCCCAGACCACTCTCTCACCTTCTCTCTCTCCCAGACCACCCTCTCACCTTCTCTCCCAGACCACCCTCTCACCTTCTCTCTCCCAGACCACCCTCTCACCTTCTCCCAGACCACCCTCTCACCTTCTCTCTCTCCCAGACCACCCTCTCACCTTCTCCCAGACCACCCTCTCACCTTCTCTCTCCCAGACCACCCTCTCACCTTCTCTCTCTCTCCCAGACCACCCTCTCACCTTCTCTCTCTCCCAGACCACCCTCTCACCTTCTCTCTCTCCCAGACCACCCTCTCTCTCCCAGACCACCCTCTCACCTTCTCTCTCCCAGACCACCCTCTCACCTTCTCTCTCCCAGACCACCCTCTCACCTTCTCTCTCCCAGACCACCCTCTCTCTCCCAGACCACCCTCTCACCTTCTCTCTCTCCCAGACCACCCTCTCACCTTCTCTCTCTCCCAGACCACCCTCTCACCTTCTCTCTCTCCCAGACCACCCTCTCACCTTCTCTCTCTCCCAGACCACCCTCTCACCTTCTCTCTCCCAGACCACCCTCTCACCTTCTCTCTCCCAGACCACCCTCTCACTTTCTCTCCCAGACCACCCTCTCACCTTCTCTCTCCCAGACCACCCTCTCACCTTCTCTCTCCCAGACCACCCTCTCACCTTCTCTCTCCCAGACCACCCTCTCACCTTCTCTCTCTCCCAGACCATCCTCTCACTTTCTCTCCCAGACCACCCTCTCACTTTCTCTCTCCCAGACCACCCTCTCACCTCTCTCTCCCAGACCACCCTCTCACCTTCTCTCCCCCAGACCACCCTCTCACCTCTCTCTCCCAGACCGCCCTCTCACCTTCTCTCTCTCCCAGACCATCCTCTCACTTTCTCTCCCAGACCACCCTCCCACTTTCTCTCTCCCAGACCACCCTCTCACCTCTCTCTCCCAGACCACCCTCTCACCTTCTCTCTCTCCCAGACCACCCTCTCACCTTCTCTCTCCCAGACCACCCTCTCACCTTCTCTCTCTCTCAGACCACCCTCTCACCTTCTCTCTCTCTCAGACCACCCTCTCACCTTCTCTCTCTCTCAGACCACCCTCTCACTTTCTCTCTCTCTCAGACCACCCTCTCACCTTCTCTCTCTCCCAGACCACCCTCTCACCTTCTCTCTCTCCCAGACCACCCTCTCACTTTCTCTCTCTCTCTCCCAGACCACCCTCTCACCTTCTCTCTCCCAGACCACCCTCTCACCTTCTCTCTCCCAGACACCCTCTCACCTCTCTCTCCCAGACCACCCTCTCACCTTCTCCCAGACACTCTCTCACCTTCTCTCTCTCCCAGACCACCCTCTCACCTTCTCTCTCTCTCAGACCACCCTCTCACCTTCTCTCTCTCCCAGACCACCCTCTCACTTTCTCTCTCTCTCCCAGACCACCCTCTCACCTTCTCTCTCCCAGACCACCCTCTCACCTTCTCTCTCCCAGACCACCCTCTCACCTCTCTCTCCCAGACCACCCTCTCACCTTCTCTCTCTCCCAGACCACCCTCTCACCTTCTCTCTCTCCCAGACCACCCTCTCACCTTCTCTCTCTCCCAGACCACCCTCTCACTTTCTCTCCCAGACCTCCCTCTCACCCTCTCTCTCCCAGACCACCCTCTCACCTTCTCTCTCTCCCAGACCACCCTCTCTCTCCCAGACGACCCTCTCACCTTCTCTCTCTCTCCCAGACCACCCTCTCACCTTCTCTCTCTCCCAGACCACCCTCTCACCTTCTCTCTCTCCCAGACCACCCTCTCACCTTCTCTCTCTCCCAGACCACCCTCTCACCTCTCTCCCAGACACCCTCTCACCTCTCTCCCAGACACCCTCTCACCTCTCTCTCCCAGACACCTTCTCGCCTTCTCTCTCCCAGACCACCCTCTCACCTTCTCTCTCCCAGACCACCCTCTCACCTTCTCTCTCCCAGACCCCACCCACCCTTTTGCTCTCTGATCCCCTCTTCACCTCGACACTATCTGCCACCTCCTTCCCTCCCTCCCTTGGAAGTGGTTCCCGGCAACAATTCTCCATCTTCCCTCCTAATGAACTAACGCTTCCGTCATCAGTATTACAGACAACTTTTGTTTTCTATATCGTAAGGGGTATGCTTCCAGCTGCCAAACAGGGAGGTACTACCGCCTGGGAAGATATTGGAAGCATAATGTGTTGTCTAATGGTAGACCCTGCTGCCATATGGCACCACAAAAATTGTGACCAAGTCCCAGGTTGCTGATCTGACTTTCGGCCTCATTTACACACAATTGCAGGGTCTCAATTGTTTCTCTTCCTTTGACAACACAACATACATACTGTACATCATTACGTACTTTCTATCTTCACTTCATTCTTTCTGTAGTTGACTATCATGCTCTCCATCTTGTTACTATTCCGCCTAAACAACTCACCAGCCTTGAGGTAGTGCAAAATGAAGCCATGCGCATCATTCTAGGTTGCCCAAAATCAACCAGAATTGTAAACATGAGGAAAGAGCTCGGGCTGCCCTCCCTTTCTGAGAGGATAGCTCTACTTAATACCATGTTTAGTGTCAAAGTTTTGAAGAACAATGGTTCCCAAACTACAGCTCAAACCGAGTTGATGTTCTATTTAAGTAATTCCGACCATCTTGCCAACCTTCCACAAAAGACTCTCTTTGGGGCGTGGCTTCATAAAAGTGTTGCAGATCTCTTGAAGCTGAATGTCCCAATCACCCCAGACGAACCTATTAATGCCATTCCTCCTTGGCTGGACATATCAGTTCCTATTAATTACACTCCTGTTGGTAGTAAGCAAATGTTAAACACCGATGTGGTGAGATGTGTCACACTAGTAACTATTAACAGACACATAGAGAGTAGTAAATCAAGTGAATGTTCTGCTTTTAATGATGGTTCTGTGTAGACAAACACAGATAGAACAGGCTGTGCATGTGTAATATATAAAGAAAAAGAGATGATAGTGTCAAACAAGCAAAGGCTGAACATCTGGGCCAGCACAACACAAACTGAACTAACTGGAATCTACTTAGCCACAGACTACCCCAAAGAAAATGGAGGTGGGGTGATATTCTGTGACTCAAAGTGCTTTGAAATCAATGAACAGCCCGTCAGGCTCTATGTCTAAAGTTGTATGTGATATTAAACGGAATGTTACAACTGCCTATGAGAACAACTTTCGTATCGAATTTGTGTGGATTCCGTCCCATGTTGGAATCAGGTATCATGACCGTGCTGATAGACTGGCCAATGAGGCATGTAAGAAAGAAAATGTTGACCCTGGCCTGTCCAATGCTGTAATTAAAAACATTCAAGTCAGAATCATGAACTCTGATCTAGAAGAAGTGAGAAATGCAGAGAGACCTGGCAGGTGTAGCATTAGTAAATATGACAAATTTTGTGACAAGAGGTTCCGGTATGGCCAGCATAAGGACAGAACTAGACAATGTGATATATTCGTGGCCAGAATTAGGCTAGGATACAGACACATCTGGCAAGTTAGTAATGCTGTACCCATACCGGAACACTCAGCATGTAAACTTTGTGATAAACCTCTAAATCATACACTTGAACACTATCTTATTGAATGTGACACTGTCAAAGACTTCAGGCCACCTGACTTATTATATCTTGAACTATGTAATTACGTACTACATTGAATTAGGGGTGCTTAAGGACATTCTTGCTGTTTATCCCAAATTTGCTAGCTCACACTGATTAGTCTTCAATTAGAATTTGACTCCAATGTATGTGAACCACTGACCTATATATACTGCTAATGAATACAGTTAACCCTCACTTTACGCGGTTAATGTAACCCGCAAGGTCCCGCGTAAAGTGAGAAACGCGTAATTTGAATAACATAACATGGTATTAATTGAAATGGAGTCCGGGCCGACCCCCAAACTCCACTTTTTGACGACACACAACTATGTTGTAGTAAAAATTTTATCTTAACTTTATGATGGTATGAAAAAACAAGTAATATAGAAGAGGTTAGGTTAGGAAAAATAAAGGTTAACATAGGAAAAATAAAGGTTAGGTTAGGAAAACTAAAAGTTAGGTGGAACACTTACGGTAGTAGAAGAGATGGGTTGGCATACGGGGGTGGAGGCTGGTTCCGAGGCAGAGGGCAGATTACTGGCCCTCAGGTGAATCACCATTACTAGGTGAATTACCATCACTGTCACTTACAGTTGTCAGGGCTTCCCTGACAAATCCCTCAAAGTCATCTTCACTGTCACTATCACTGGCTTGGGCTGGCTGTGGTGGGTTGCGGGCGAAGAACTCGGTTATCCTTTTTTGACGGCTGGTGTTTATGTTGTCGTGATACACCGTGATCAACGGCTCCATAGCCTGCACCAGCCGGGTATGGAAGACTTCATCGCGGGAAAGGAAGGACTTCATCTTCTCTGCACACTCCATGGCACCCTTAATATCACTATGAGTTAAACTGTGTTCTTCGGAGAATGACATACCTTCTTCCTCCTCTTCACTGACGTGATCTTCTTCCAACATCTCGTCGGCAGTCACTTCAGGATCTCTGATCACCTCCAGGATGTCGTCGTTGGTGGTCTCGGAGAAGCCTGGAACTGTAACAGTCTGCGCAGCTTCTCTGGCAAGGTCCACTGCTACTGCAACATTCTGAACCTCACCAGTCACAGATTGACTCCTCCTCCTCTCACCTGGTATTCCATGCAACACATGTCTCCATGCGTGACGAATCGTAGCAATAGTCAGCAGACCCCATGCCTCCACCAAGAAGTCTACAGCTTGTTTGATGTTAAACTTCTTCCAAAATTGTTTGATGAGAAGTTCTTGAGTCGCCACCACTTGTTCCTTGTCCTCGTCGCTTTTACTCTCGCTGTCGGTGTCACCCAGCATACGCAACTCATCCTTGGTGTTGGTACATTCGTTCAGGAGCTTGAACTTCTTTTCAGAGTACGCAGCTTTCACATTGCAAATCAACTCCTGGTCCATGGGCTGGATTAATGACGTAGTGTTGGGAGGAAGGAAGACCACTTTTACGTTGGGGTGACGATCCATAAGTAGAGGCGAGTGTCCAGGTGCGTTGTCAAGGAGCAACAAAATATTGAATGGAACATTCTGTTGCTCGCAGAATTTCTTCGTCAGGAACAAGACAGTTGTCAAACCAGAAGAGGGACAGAGAAGAGGACATCCACGCCTTACGTGCGGTTAGCCAGTGGACATTAAGCTTGTTCATGTCCATATTCTTGTAGGCGTGCGGCTTGCGGGCCGTGTGAATCACCGATAACTTTGGTTTACAGGTACCGGAGGCATTCGTGGTAAACAGGACGGTGATGCGTTCCTTCTGCATCTTCCGGCCCCGACACTTGCTGGCATTCTTTACAACAAAGGTCTTGGACGGTAGCTTTTTCCAGAAAAGACCAGATTCGTCCATGTTAAACACCTGGTCGTCGGTGTACTGTCCTTCCTCCATAACCTCACATAAGAACGGAGGAAAATCTCTAGCCGCCACACGGTCAGCACTCGCTTCCTCACCACCAATGTTGATGTTGGTGATCTTGTTTCTCTTCTTATACCTATGCAGCCAACCAGAGGAAGCATTGAAGGGTTTGGGCTCTGCAATTCCCAGCTTACGTGACACTGCTGCGTATGGCTCACGTGCGTACTCCTGCACTGAGCGCGTGTCCACCGCCATGTTGCATCGCGCCTGACGAATCAAATAACTCGCCAGCAAATTTTCCACTTTTGCCAGCACCCTGTTCTGGCAATACCTGATCGATGAAGCACCTGCAGACTGTGATTTTCATGTGCTCTTTGATCTTGGCTGCATCCTTCTTGATCGTGCGAATCGTAGATTCATTGACGCCATGCTGACGCGCGAGATCAACTTGCCGTGTTCCTTTCTCCAAATCTTGAATAATCTGGTACTTCACCTCGTAGCTTAAGGAACGTCGTGTCTTCTTTGGCTTAGTGCCGCTGGGTCCAGGTAAGGAAAGGTCTCTCTCTGGTGGCGGTGGTGGTCCGGCGGAAGCCATTTTACGGAACACTGGATGCGCGTTTACACGGTGTGGCCTTGAGGGATGAAACTGCCGCGGCTAGGTCAGGCATCGTCTTTCCTCCCCCGGGTGATCACGTCATAATACTTTAAGCCAATTACAGCTAGCAGCAGAGGGGGGTAGGGATGCATGGCCAATCACAGTCCGATACGTCATATGACGTCAGTGATAACGCAACAAAGACACACACTGCGCAACCTTACCGCGCGCCTTGCCCAAGCGGAGGGAGGAGGAGGAAGAGGCGAGGAGCACAGGCAGGCAGGCGGGCGGGTGGCGCGTGGGGCAAATCTAAAAATAGCATCTCGAGCCGGACACTCACCGCGTATATGTGGAAAAAACCCGCGTTAAGTGAAAGTTCAGCTCTGGCGAGGCACCGCGTATACGGTAAAATGCGCTAAGTGAAACCGCGTTAGGCGGGGTAATACTATACATGTATGTAAGTGTATATATGTATATATAGTATATGTATGTGTCTATATATGTACTGTCATTGAATATGATGGATCTCTTTGTGTACGAACCTCTGTCCTGCATGGTAGTGAACAGTGACATCACCCACATGAATCTGACCTCTATTATACATATATAGCTGTTAATGAATATGATGTATTCTTTGCGTATGAACCTCTGTCCTGCGTGGTAGTGAGAAGTGATACCACCCTCAGTGTCAAGACCTGACTGAATTACTCAGAATAGGCAAACTGTACTACAGGTTGTACCTCTCTAGTCCGGCAACCTCGGGACCTGACCGGTGCCGGACCATGGAAATTGCCGGACCATGGAAATTCACCCTTTTCCTGGATAGATAGTGACGTGTGCTTATGCCTGGAAGCACTGGCACCACTTTCTCTGCGTCATGGTCTCTTTGAAGACATATTGAAGGGTTAAATGTCGTATAGTAGCTTCTCAAATTTCGCGAATTTTTAATTCTTAACGTATTTTATTGGAACACACAAAAAAATAAATAAATAAAAATTTTGACGGCGGAAACTTGAATTTCGACGGGTTTGAACGGCCCGCCAACGTGCAGACGACGTGCATAATCGTGCAAACAGCGTCATTTCTCTTATATACAAAAGATTCATTATTGTTTTATTACTGAATGTCTTTATTATTGAATTAATGTTTGTGTGCAAAATGAGCAATACAATTCATTAATAATACGTAGAAAATTAAAACACACGAGGAAATGACACAGCATTGTTTTCGTTGATTACAAAACCAGTGACTGACTGGTTCTACATATAAAACTGAAGAAAATACGACCTTGGTTGTAGCTGTAGTAAAATTAATATGGTTGTTTTAAGTAATGTTATTTAATGTTAATAAATGGAACAATAGAAGTAGCTAACGATAATGGTAAAGAAAAAGAGAGATCGCATGTGTAAGTGCGTATGCGCACACGTGAAAACATATCGTCATTACTTTACATAAGAATATGAAAGCAACACTTATTTACTGTTCATATATATTTTAATTAATGTTTCTGAATTTGTTTTTTTTTAATTAATGTACGTGTGTGCAAAATTAACAATACAATTTATTAATAATACGTGGAATATTAGAGGAGACGAGACCGCTGCCGGCATTGTTTATGTTAAAGCTTACGAAACCAGTGACTGATTGGTTCTACATATAAAACTGAAGAAAATAAGACCCTGAGTTTAGCTGTAGTAAAATTAATGTAAAAAATGAATATGGTTGCTTGAAGTACCTGAAATGTTATTTAATGTTAATAAATGGAACAATATAAGTAGCTAACCATTAATGGTAAAAAAAAAGTGAGACTGCTCGTATGTAAGTGCGCACATGTGAAAATATATCGTCATTACTCTACATAAGAATATGAAAGCAACACTTATTTACTGCTCATATATATTGAAGGGTTAAATGTTGTACTCTGTATAGACAAGCAGAGAGAGAGAGAGAGAGAGCAGCCGAACTGCCGGTTGTAAACAAACCTTAATTTCCCGCGGCTTTTTTTTTTTAAGGGGATTAGCCCACCCGGGCATAGGTCACTGACCCACATTGGGGCCTGAGGGGCAAAAATTTAATACTTCTGTAGTAATAATAATAATAATAATTTAGATAAGGGGGGGGGGGGAAGCTACCTATTGGACAAACTAAAATCGTTCCGGACCACGGGAGTTTCCGGACCACAGAATGCCGGACTAGAGAGGTACAACCTGTACAAGCTTTGCCAATAAATTTGTTAAACTTAAAACTGTACAGTTGGTCCTCCTATTACGCGGTCCCACAATCCGCGTTTCACCGTTAACGCGGTGCCTTGCCAGAACCTAACATTTTCACATTCCGGTGTCGTGAACCCCATTACGCGGAGAGCGGCTCGCAAGCCGCGCCATTTTTGGATCCAAACCTCCCGCCATCCGCCATGTTGTGTAAGAGGCGCGAAAATGGTGCGCACAAGGTCGCCCAGTCATCAAAACATTAGCGAGTTCTTCACCCGCCACCCACTACAGCCGGCCCAAGTCAGTGATAGTGATAATTATAGTGAGGATATGGACTTATATGAACTTTGGGGGGTTTGACAAAGAGGCCCTGCAAGCCTCTGTGGTGGATAGTGATACAATTGATACAAGTGATACAGGTGAGGGCCAATAATCTGCCCTCTGCCTCGGAACCAACCGCCCATCCCCGTGTGCCCAGCCATCTTTTCTACTAATGTAAGTGTTAAGAAACCTAATATTATTGATATTTCTCTTAATTATTAATTGTGTGTGCATGCCATCATAAAGTTAAGATAATATTTTTACTACAACATAATTGTGTGTCGTCAAAAAGTGGAGTTTGGGGATCGGCCTGGACTCCATTTCAATTAATCCCATATGTTATGTTATTCACTTTACGCGTTTCTCACTTTCCGCGGTACCCTCCGGGTTACATTAACCGCGTAATACGAGGACCAACTGTACATCATTTCTCTATTGATTTTTTTTTAAATTTATTTATGGTTATTATTATTTTATTTTTTATTAATTTTTTTATTAATTATTATTATTTATTTTTTATTAATTTATTTATTATTAATTTATTTATTATTATAATTATTATTATTATTATTATTGTTATTATTATTATTATTATTACAGTACTACTATTATTACTATTATTATTATTGTTATTATTTTTCTATATTATTATTGTTATTATTATTATTATTATTATTATTATTATTATTATTATTATTATTATTATTATTACAATTACATTTTCGTCCCCCTGCCCTGATGTGGGTCAGTGACCTGTGCCTGGATGGGCTAATCCCCATAAAAAACAAAAAACAAACACATTTAATGATTTCAACACCTGCTAACAGCTATCCTCCTATGAGTCAGTTTTTCGGCTCCACAAAACGCACAAATCTGCTGTGTTTTGTTTCTTCATCCTCGGATAACAGGGATACGCCTCGTGTATATAAATAGAAACCTTAATAAAGTTTTTTTCCAGACGGTAGAGATCTTTACAGTATGTGATGACGAGGAAATTTCTCACTTACAGTCAGGGTGAAAGGACGCGAGCCAGGAACATCTTCACCTGTGGCTTTATTAAACCACCTTGAACGCATGAAGGTCTTGCATTTGTACTGTATATTTTCGAATTTGGAGAAACAAAAAAAGATTTTTTTTACTATGGCCAGTTCTACATAGTGGGTAATATTTATTTTTAATTTTATTTTAGTAATGTATTTACTAAACGCTATAATGTAGTTTTATCTTTGCAACTTGGCAACATATTCGTACAATGTCTCATTTCAAAAAGCTGGTTTTCCGGTATCTTAGTGGTGTAGATTAATATACAACTCCTCCCCGACTTATGACCTACTCGGCTTAAGACCACCTGCACTTAGGACCTGCCTCAGTCGTACCAAAATTTTTAAAAGTTACGTATTTTCGAGTCCCAACGTCAGTACACAGACAAAATTTTCGTTTGTAATTCACTTTGAAATGGCTGGCAAGCTTAAAAGTGAGAGTTTTGTGGTGCTGAGTGTATAGATAGGTAAATACCAAGATATGTGAACACGCCTGACGGCAGGACTCTGTTACCATTCATTGTACCATTTATTCACATGTCTGTATTACTATACAGTGACCCCTCGGTTAACGAACTCAATCCGTTCCAGAAGGTCATTCGTTAACCGAAACCATTGTTTCAATGGGTTTTTGGGTAATTGGTTCCAGCTGACCGAAAATTTCATAAATTCAACAAAAATGGTAGAAAAATTCACTTACTTTGAAGTGTGTTTGTAGAAGGCTCCTGGATGATGATGATGATGATCTTGATGATGGGATTTAGAATGGGGGTGGAGGAGAAGGAAGAAGAGAAGGCATTGGGGTGGAAAAGAAGTCACCCCATGGCGCCATTTCACCCATAAAATTTTAGCTCTCTTGGTGTAATTCAAGATTATTTTCTTTAAATCAACACTGCACTGCATTATATATTGTCAATATGTAAAATATATTTCAAAATGACCAATAATTTGCTTGGAAACAGAAAAAAAGTGTTTAGTTGAAGAGAGTCTCAAGCAAGATGTTACCTCCAGTGAAAACAGAGAGAGACTAACGCCTGTTTGCTGTGTTAAGAGGCTGGATGCCGCGCATTAAACTAGTCACTTTACCTTCAATTATGTTCAATAATCGTTAAAATGACTAAAAAATTTAATATTAAACTTTTAAAATTATTGAATAGTATAAACTTCTTGATATTTACTAAAATAGTAAGGAATTTAAGCCCTAGAACCGATTAATGTATTGGCGGACTGATACTAAAGCTGGTTGCCCGGTCAGTGCAAGCGAAAACATGTTGAGGTCGGTTTGTAAGAAATTAGTAAACCGAATTTTTGTTCGTTAACCGAATTGAAGATCCTTATGGAAGGCAGTTCCTTAACCGAAATTTCGTTAACCGAGGCGTTCGTTAAACGAGGGGTCACTGTATATTATTATAGCATGTCTGATATCTATGCTTATGTCTAATGCCTATGCCTACTTACTATGTCCCGAGGTACTATGTCTGTACCGCGCTAGTCAAGTAACTAGAAGACCTCATTTATTGTCCTAGTAATGTCTAGCAACTCTCCTTGCCTAGCTAGCTAACTTCCCTCAGATCGGCTTCGGCCTGGCTACGACACGGAGTCCTTTGTGCTTGCTCCTGTTTCTGTATCGGTCGGTTATCCTTCCAAGTCTTGTACTACTTCTGGAATATATCTACTGCTCGTGCTCTGGAGTTTGAAGAACCTTGTCTAGGATATACATCCCACCACACTGAGAAGAAAAAGAGACACCCATTTTAGATTTTCTATGTATTATTTAAGCATTTTCGACTTACGACCATTTCGACTTACAACCTGGATTTGGGTCCCTAACCCCGTTGTAAGTTGGGGAGGAGCTGTAATCTTTTTCTTTTCTATTTCTAATTTCGTTTTACTGTATTCTTATATTTTTCCTCCTCTAGGCCCCTTTGTGGGTCAATGACCTGTGCCCAGGTGCCTCGATTATTATACACGTTTGATTATTATTATTCAATTATTATAGACGTTTGATTATTATACACGTGTGATTATTATTCGATTATTATACACATGTAATTTTTATTTGATTGCACTGTATTATGCACGTTTTTATTAATCTGTTATTACACATGTGGATTATTGTTCGATTATTATACAGCAGTGATATTTGATTATTATGCACTTGCAATTATTATTTGAATATTATACATGAGATTATTTGGTCATTATGCACATATGATTATGAATTGAATCATTATTGTACATTTGTGCTTATTATGCATAGTATCGTAATTAATGTTCACATGTTTGTTTGCTTGTGAGGAGTTTTATTGTTCGCCTGTGATTGTTATAGTACTGGGCCCAGACTCACTATCGGGTTACGAACATCGTAAGTGCTTAAAACTTAGTAAACTCCTGCGGTGATTGTTGTTTACTTTTTATTTTCTTATTTTTTATGAAGTGCATATTTGTGAGTACTGTGTTTACTTGTTAATTTTTAACATATGGTGATTTTTTTTTTATTCTGATTGTTATTTACTTTGTTTTTGAATTGGGTGATTGTTGTTTACTTTTTTGTTTTTAATACTATATGAGAATCATTGTTTGCTTTTTAATATATGAGGATTGTTGTATGCTTGATATTGTTGATTGCAATGCTGATGATGGGTATTGACACAGGGTATGCTGAACATTAAGCACACTACCTGATGTGCACTATCCCTGATTTTATTCCAACAGTAGTGAAAAGCCACCACTTAACCCCAGCAGAAGGTCACTTCTTCCACTACCACCTAGATGGGGAGGAATGGGAATTACTAATCCAGAGGACTTGAGAGGAGCTTTCTGCCACTAATCATCAGAACTCTGCCAAGTTAATGGCAGCTCTCGTTGAGCACATTATAGCTCAAAATGCAGCAAGTGAGGTGGATACCAATGAATTACGTAAGATATGACTTTCCATTATGATATAATGACAGCACATCCAAAGTGATAAACTTCAACAACTGATGTAACAATTGGCATTGAAGTTAAGAAAAAAGTTGCTACAGGTATAGTGCAGGAGGTGGGCGCCTTAAACCAGTTAACATTGTTACCGATAAGAGCAAAGGGCTTCAGCCTTAACAAAGAAGATTTTACAGATGCAATTGCTCTAGGTCTAAGGTATGGTTGGCCAGTAGAAGGTATGCTTACCCAATGCATGTGTGGCTCATCCTATGACATCAACCATGCCATGGTGTGTAAGAAGAGTGGCTTTGTATGCATGATGCTGACAGAGTAAGGGATCTCACAGCAAATATGCTGAATGAAATTTGCCACGATATCATGGTGGAAACAACCCTACTTCCTTTAGACGGTGAGAATCTCTATCACAGGACTTCCAACGAAGCCCGTGTGGACGTCAGTGCTTGAGGATTCTGGACGCGAGGACAGCGAGCCTTCTTTGACGTCAGGATATTCGACCCCATGGCTGCAGGTCATTGTGACCTGTCTCTCGAGGCTGTACACAGGAGGAATGAGAACGACAAGAACATGGGACCAAATGTAAGAGGATTCTACACAAGACTGTCTGAGGTGATATCTGAACAAAAGCAGCAGCCCAGAAGCTACATTGCAGCCTGGTTGAGTTGCTGCCTGTCCTTCTCTGTACTTAGGTCTGCATTGCTTTGCCTCAGGGGAACAAGATCATCAGTCCCTAAGCCAATTACAGTTGCAGACATTGACTATGAGGCAACAATCACTGAATGCCGCATAGGTCTGTGGCTTAACTAACTCAGCTAGGGTAGCTACTTTTGTACAGTATTAGGATACCGGGTAGTTAGATAAGGAAATGTGTGGCAAAGGTATGGCTATAAGGGAAAGTTGGAGTAGTGGTTATAGTAGTAGTAGTGTGTGTGTGTGTATAAATCTGGGATGATAAAAGACTTTTGCTGTAACTAACTAATCTCCTCTCCTCTCTTCTCTTCTCAGGAGTACCAAGGCCTGGATGTTGTGGTGATGACCATTCTCCGTTGTTCTGCCCTGCTCTACACCTACCACCAATTCCGCAACCTTCACAGGATTGGCTCCAAGTACATTGTGGGTAGGTTTCTCCCATTTCATTGGGGGGTAATATACTTTATTGTGTGTACTCTTAATAATGTGGTTAACTTTCCCCAATGTAATGGTATTAACCTCTGGAGAAAATTTATTAGTACAGTATTGGTAGTTTTATTTATTATTTTTTTTTTTTGGGGGGGGGGGGGCAGTTATTTTGTGAATTAATTACAGTACAGTATATGGCACCTTTTCTTTTGCAGTGCGATAAGCAACTAAATATGATGCCAGTTGCACTTTGTCTTTAAGAGTGGTTGCTTTACTAAGAATTTTTACTGACAACTTCATTTCCTTCTTTCTTCTCTGGAAGTACAGTAAACCCTTGATAACTCGGCACATATGGGGCTCTGGCCTTGCCGAGTTATCCCAAATTCCGACTTATCAAGGCACTTTCCTCCCTCCTACTAAAATACAACAATAAAAATTTATTGACCCTGTACATGTTCTGGGTACCAAGTTCTATCTACAGGAGCGAACACAAACACCTGTAGAGTTTTCGTAGGTTCTATTTGCTGGACAAGCAGAGATACACAAGCGAGGCGGCTCTCCCTATTCTGACTGAGTGTCAACTGAGCCCTCAGGCGACATGTGGCAAGTGATACATTAGCAGCTTCCAGATGTCGCCAGGCCCATTATCTAAGCGTATGGGACATGGAAAATACATTGCCACACGCTGCTAGCTAGACTAAATAAATAATGTATATAAATGGAGTACATACATGATATACATACAGACCCATATATGTGTACTGTACAATGAAAGACAAAAGTCGTGTAGTGAAATTTGATGAAAACATATGCCGAAGGGCTAAAACTTTTGGTGCGCTCTGCCTTGTGGTAGGGGGCTCTCATAATGTTTCACGAGTTATATTTAATCTACAGACAAAACCATGACACGACTTTTGTCTTTGATTGTACCTGTAATTACTAAATGTATAGAAGTAACACTTACCAGCACTGTAGGCAAAGAATGAAGCATAAAAGTAGGTGACAGAGATGCATGGTAGGTGACAGAGAGGCATGGTAGGTGACAGAGAGGCATGGTAGGTGACACAGAGGCATGGTAGGTGACACAGAGGCATGGTAGGTGGCACAGAGGCATGGTAGGTGACACAGAGGCATGGTAGGTGACACAGAGGCATGGTAGGTGACACAGGTGCACGGTAGGTGACACAGGTGGCCAGATATGCCAAGATTTTCCCAGATAATTTAAAATATCGGTATTTCCAGAGTTATACTATAATACTGTACATTCTGAGACCATATAAATGCCGAGTTACACTATATGAAATTCTGAGTTATTAAATGCTGAGTTATCGAGGGTTTACTCTACTCAAGTGGTTTGTCAATGATTTAAGCGTGTTTTTTGTCTCGGCGTTTTTTTCAATTTTGAACGATTTCAAACTTTCATTTGCAAGAACTTCATTGCAAATCACACACTGAGGCCATGGTTCTTTTTCATCCTGTTCACACCTTGCAAAGCCGTACTTCAAAATATCATCACTCTCCTGCCTTGTCCATGACTTATTTTTCTTTTTGGCAGAGGGTTCAGAAGGGGAGGGTAATGAGGAAGAGGTCTCTCCCCAACTCCCCACACTTCCAACTTTTGGGTTCTCTGACTGTTTATCTTTCCCAGGTGCATATGTACTGTATCTATGACTGAGAAGGTACTTTGCTTTTTCTTAACAAAACGATCCATTCTTTCTTAGGCGTGGTAAAAGGTATGGCTAACGAAAGGACTATTTCCACCCTCCAGCAGTATAAACACAACTGAGAAAAATTTCCTGTACTGTGGCGAATGTCAATTTCTGAACACATCCGAGTCACGTCTCACCCCCCTTTCCCCACCCCATGCATTTTTTCCTCTCTCTCTCTCTGTCTCTGTTACTAGTAACATTGTCATTTTGTTAATTTTTTCTTATTTATTGATTCATCAATGTATTTTTACTTATCACTTTAGTGTTTTTGTGTTTTTATTACCGTATACAGTTCTACTCCTAATACTGTTACTACTGCAATTTTTTTTGTAATTATTATTATTATTATTATTATTATTATTATTAGTATTATTAGTATTATTAATTTTATTTTACTTATGTATACTGTATTTATTTATTTACAGCATGCCCTTCAAATTCGCAGAGGTTAGGTTCTCAAAATGGTCTCGAATCCGCGAATAACATTTGCTGACCGGGGCGGGGGCATTTTTACTTGTGTACAAAGAAATACACAGTGGTCCTCAATTAACGAACACAATTCGTTCCACAGAGTCGTTTGTTAACTGAAAATTTCGTTAACTGAATCTATTATTTCAATGGAATATTGGGTAATTGGTTCCAACTCACAGAAAAGGTATACATACAAAGTACTGTATACTGGTAATAGAATTAAAAAACACATTAAATATGAACTAAATATAGTACTGTACTGTACGGTATAATAATAAATAAAAACAATAGAATACTGTATTTTAACTTACTTTGAGGTGTGTGTCATATTCTCGGCAGCTTAGTCTACATATCAAACAGCTGATTGTAGAGGCAGTCGATGATGACATGCCATATTCTTTACAGAGTGCATTGGTTCTAATGCCTTCTTCATGTTTCATAATAATTTCTGCACTGTACAGTATATTATCAATATGTTAACTAAATTTCAGAATGACCAATAGTTTAATGTAAAAAGGCAAAAATATTCAAGAGACCAACAAACTGGATGTTCACTTCATTTGATCAGCTGATATTTTTGTTATTATTATTATTTATTGGGCACTCCCCTACATCCTTGTGTAAGTTGAAGCGCAGAAGCGTTTACAGCGCCCAACAGGGAAGCATGCTAAGTTCATGCTTGCCTTTATGTCTCACGAGTTAAGGGCGTAGAAGCCTGAAGAGTCAGTGGTTTATGTCATGAAGTTATTGGAAGCTCCAACAACTTTCCCTGAATACGAACTCGCAATTTTCGATTTACACCAGGTACCTACTTTACTGCTAGGTGAGCAAGGACTAGTGGGGGCTAGGAAGTAAGTCCAAACAACTTCCACCGGCCCGGAAATCGAACCCGTGACATCTCGCTTGCGAGGCAAGAACGGTACCGCATCAACCACCGATCCCCCACGATCAGCTGATTGGCACATAAAAACTGTTCCCTGTACTGTGTATATTATCAATATGTTAACTAAATTAGAATGATCAGTAATTTTAATATAAAAAATGCAAAAATATTCAAGAGCACAACTTTCTTGATATTTACTCCACTGGAAACTAATGTAAACATAGAACCAATTATACTGTATTGGCGAACTAGCCGATCAGCTAATGCGCACAACAAAGAGTGCTTCTCGTAAGGCTGTCATTAATTGAAGTTTTGTTCTTGGGAGCTGATTCGTTAACCAAAATTTCGTTAATTTGACCGTTCGTTAATTGAGGGACCACTGTATATGCTCTCTGTGTATTTACCCTTAGGACAATTATTTCTTTTACTTTTATTGTATATGTGTGTGTGTACACACAAAACACATACAAATATATAATACACCTGTAATGGGAAAATCTTCCCACAAACACATATTTACAGTACAGTACAGGTAAAGGAAATTACTGTCTCTAGAATGAATGGCTCCCTGTCCCAGCCACAAAAATGCTGGCAACTTTAAAACTACCCACAGACATTCTTGGGTACATCCAGGGTGTCATCCACAAATTAGAGAACCACAAAATAAAAATCTGCGAGTTATCCAGGCATACTGTATTTATTATTTTTATGGGGGGGGGGGGGGGGGTAGGCCCAGTGAGCAGCACCTCACCAGCCACTTGGGGCCTGTACTTTGAAGAACACTGCAGTATAGAGTACCTAAGGGTGCAGAGGGTTAACATTAGTCGAACCCTAGTTATCGAGAGTCCAGGTAACTGACAGATTAAACTCACTGGCACAAAAATTAAATAGTAAAAATTCCTCCAAAATCTGCTAGATTCGTGAACTTGAATACTGCGCACAGTGAAGATGAACTACAATGTTAATTGCTATGATTAACTATAAAATTTATACATAACATCATAAAATACAGTAGCACATATTTAAAATGTAAAAAAAAATAAAAAGCTCCTTCCACACTTAAACCATCATTTCGGCATCATGACAGTTCATTCAGCCAGGCAGTCAACCAACTGACTCACAGATGTGTGGCTGCCACGCTATGCTGTGTGTGTGCTATGACGTCACATTGGGGGAAGGGAGTGGACAACACAGTTATAGCCCAACGCTTCCACACACACACACACACACCCATGCACTTCATTTCTCTTATAATTTTATATTATATTTTCTTTATTTCTGAACCACAGGTCTATATAAAGTAGAAGAAGCATTGAAGAAGTTTGTTTTTCTGAGACACGAATTTGTGAGGTTAGCACTATGCCTTGTTGGATTTTTTGGGGGATCTTGAGAGCGAGGTTCAACGAACTGAAAATCTTTTTATCGAGCACCTCTCAAGCCCTTGTTATATGTCTCTATAGTAGGAATATACTGTACTTTATGTATCCTTGTAAATTATAAGTTAGGAGTTCTTTTTGAAGTTGTTATACTTTTCAGGGATTGCTGGGCTGTTTGTTGTCTTTTCAAGCTTTGTGTTCAGTTGCTCTGTCATCAAGTTGTTGGACAGTGATGTATCTGATCTCAAGTGAGTGTTAAATTTTTCCACTGTCTTATTGATTACCTTTGTCTACTGCTGTACTGTTGAATCATTTTACCTATGCCAAGTACTGCACTGTTGAATCCTTTATACATACAGTTTAGAATATCTTACATGTCTGTAGTGACACCAGAGATTTTGTTGTGTTGTTCACTGTAATATAATGTATTATTGCTTCTTTGTAAATTAGTGATAGTATAGATGATAGTGAATACAAATTATGTAGTTTTGTGGCAAGAGTCAACACCTTTTATTATTGCAAGCTAAAATGTTTTACAACAGAAAAGAAAGATTTACATATACTTTTGTAAATTAAATACAGCTCCTCCCCGACTTAAGATGGGGTTAGGGACCCAAATCCAGGTCGTAAGTCGAAAATGCTTAAATAATACATAGAAAATCTAAAATGGGTGTCTCTTTTTCTTCTCAGCACCACAAAACTCTCACTTTTAAGCTTGCCAGCCATTTTAAAGTGAATTAAAACAAAAATTTTGTCTGTGTACTGACGTTGGGACTCGAAAATATGTAATTTGACAAAATTTTGGTACGACTGAGGCAGGTCGTAAGTCAAGTAGGTCGTAAGTCGGGGGAGGAGCTATACCTGTATTGTTATGTTTGGAAAGGGGAGTTGAATATCACAGCATTGTTTTGTCACCAAAAGTTGTTTGGAAAGTATTTGCTGCTTATTAGAAGATCTCATTATAACCCATTTGTTGCGGGAGGTTACCTTAAGCTGAATAAGATCGTCTGGCGATAGACTGAATAAAATGATAAGTGTGAGAATTGCAGCGTAAGGGTTAATAAAGAAATACCTGTAGCTAGAATGCTGTACTCAAGGGAAATTGTAGGTAAAGAGATATAAAATGATGTAATACCGACTGTACATATAAGAAGAAACTGTGTAATACCGACTATACATATAAGAAGGACCTGTATACTGTACAGTAGTGGGATGGGTAAAAACTTGCAAACAATAGAATGAATATCTTTTTAGATGGCAGTTTAGCAGTCAAAGTTGTTATTGAGAAATGAGAAAGTTCAAGAAGTGCTTCTTGGTAAAATACAAAGAGAATGATTGATAAACTGTAGGATGGAACTTTAACATTGCCTGAACACATACTGGCCAAGGATCCTTTATCTGAAAACCTTGATGTCGATTGAATTTTGGTTTTCAGATATTTCTAGTTTTTGGATGCCTAGGCCTACTCACATGACAGCAGTCTTAACCTAGGCTAGCCTATACAGGCCCATATCCAGGCTTTAGATTTGACTGATGCAGCGTTTCTATTTATATACCACTGCTACCCACCTCTTGTACAGGTTGACAATCCCTTATCCGAAATCCATGGGACCAGAGGCATTTCGGATTTCGGAATTTTTCGGTTTTCAAAAATGGTTAGTTAATAATAATAATGATTCACAGGTCTAGGTCGTGTTACTCACTTTTTATCTTTTTTTCATTCTTGTATTTCTTTATTATTATTATTTTTTTATTAATGCAGTGTTATTGTTATCATAATTATTTTATTTTGGTGTATTTTTTAATTAAAATTTTTATTTACTGTGAATAATTATTATTTTTATAATTATTATTATTTTTATAATTAGTATTACTATTACATTTTTGCACCCCAGGCCCAGATGTGGGTCAGTGATCTATGCCTGGGTGGGCTAATCCCTGTTAAAAAAAAAAAAAAAAAAAAAAAAAATGCTTCACAAAAAACTTTCGGTTTTCAGAGCTTTTCGGTTTTGGGAATTTCGGATAAAGGGTTGTCAACCTGTACAGTCAACCATTGCTTTACGCGGTCCCACTTTATGCGTTTCCACGTTTACGCGGTACCCTGCCGAAACCGGAATGCTCACTTTCCGCGGTGTGTGTACCCTTTTATGCGGAGAGCGGCCCGAGCAGGGTGCGCACAAGGTCACCCAGTCATCAAAACATTACCGAGTTCTTCACCCGCCACCCACCATAGCCGGCCCAAGTCAGTGATAGTGATAATGATAGTGAGGATATGGACTTCTATGAACTTTGAGGGGTTTGACAAAGAGGCCCTGCAAGCCTCTGTGGTGGATAGTGATACAATTGATACAAGTGATACAGGTGAGGGCCAATAATCTGCCCTCTGCCTCGGAACCAACCCCCCCATCCCCGTGTGCCCAGCCATCTTTTCTACTTAGGTAAGTGTTAAAAAACCTAATATTATTGATATTTCTCGTAATTATTAATTGTGTGTGCATACCATCATAAAATTAGGAAGTTATTTTTACTACAACGTAGGTATTGTGTCTGAAAAAGTGGAGTTTGGGGGTCGGCCCGGTCTCTATTTCAATTAATCCCATATGTTATGTTGATCACTTTACGCGTTTCTCACTTTACGCGGGCCGCCGTGGGTTGAATTAACCGCGTAAAGTGAGGGTTCACTGTACTTCATATTTTTACAGTAAACATGATTTTGTTTGAGTATTTTTTGATAATGTAGCTGAAAACTTAGAAGTGATTAGTGGGAATACAGATGAAGGTATTTGAACACATGAGAAGACAACAGCAGGCAGGTCAGCTGACTGACTCGATCTGCATTTGTCAATGTTAATGTATCTTATCGCAGCTGCTATATGTTTTGTTGCAGTCTTTGTTATAATTGTAGGCTTATTATATAAAGGATTTTGCCCGGGTCCATCACATGATTGCACATCATTTGCTTTCATACCCATGTACCGGTACATTGTACATTTTGGGCAGTAGCGCAAAAGGATTACAGAGTAAAGTTCACAAAGGGTCTGTGTAAGTGGGGTGTACAATAAACTAGCTACTGTAAGTGGCAAAAAATTTAAAATTAAATTAATTGCACATTCGGTTCATTAAGATGATAATATTATTGACCACAAAAATGGCTCGACAAAAAAAGTATGAGAATATTTTACTACTGTTTACTGTATTAATCTTTTTAAATGATAAAACAATAAAAAATAAGTAAGAAAACTATATATTGACCCTCTATAAACTTCCCTGTGGCCACAGTGGTGAGGGAGATAAAGGGACAGTGTTGTTTTGACAGCTGTTGCTCGTGGTCACTTCGCACTTAGCGATCATTTTATGCTTGCCTTTGTGTCTGGGATGGCCAGTAATGCATATATTTCCTGATCATAATAATTATTTCATATAAATAATTCATTTAGAATATTTTATTTGCATTATTTTTCATAAAAAAGTGCTCGGCAACACACGCAGTCGGTCGCCAGGCTGTCTTTGTGTTTGGTAGAGCAAGTAATACATAAAATAATAAAAATTCCACAAATAAATACATTCATAACATAATCATAGCATTATTTTCCAGTAATACTACACTTCTATACAACTACACTACTTTTTGCAATATTACTTTGATACAACATGATAAAACGGACAAACAATGGAAATGAAACAAACAAAAGTAGGTACAGTAATTATGTTCAGGAAGCTTCCCTGTGGCCGAGCTTGTGGCGTGACAGGCAAATAGTCACACTGGAACCTGGTAACCCACACTGAGCATTTAAACAGTGGCGAGAAAAGGCGCGCGTTCTGGAACGTCACCCGGGGTGCACCAGTCGGGCGTTCCTGTTTGTCATCTGGGGCGTAAGGGTTAAGAATTCAAGGAAGAAACAGTAAAGATTTTTTAGCCTTTCTCAAAATCAGTGTTTGCCAGAGACGAGAAACAACGAGAGAATTGGCTATTGCAACACCTGAGTGACTGTAGTGCATGATCAAAAACATTAAGTGTGCATACCATTGTGATTGTGACTGGTTGCTAAGGCCAGGGGAGACATAGGAAAAATTGGTGATTAGGATTTATATAAGATAAGTGCGATATACTGTACCAACTTGATGATGCTGAAAGTCAATCCAGATAACTTCAATATAGAGGAATATACTGAGTGAGATCAGCAGCAGAAAACTCAGCTGGTGCTGAGTTATGTACTTACTGATGAATATTAGAGACCATAGAAAACAGGTCTTGTTTGTGGTATTGTTTAGTGAGATTTTAAAATCACACCAAAAATCTTCTAGGCCACTGAGTCCTTAAGTCCCCCAATGAAACATTACCAGTGGAAAGACGGGAATGTGGAAGAATGATTAGTTTTGACCAACTAATTACATCAGTTGTCTTTAGAGGCATTAACCTCAATGTCCCACAAGGAGCACCAACTGTTCTTTATCTGTCTCACAGTTCATAATGACTCCAGGTGTCTCACAGGTTATCATAATGATGCCAAGTGACTCACAGGTAATACGTGATGTCTTGTGACTCGTAGATGCTCATAATAATTGCAAGAGAATAAAAAGTGCTCAGAATGCCAAATGATACATAACTCCAGGTGATCTTACTGTAATCACTCTTTCAGTGACATTGCAGTGCTCTTGACGATACAAGTGATTTATAGGTGCTCATAACAATGCCACATGGCTCATCAGTGCTTAAAATCACCCCAAGTAATTAAAAGATAATCATAATTACCCCCATGTGCTCAGTATAACCCCAGTGGATCATTCTTCTGTTTGGGGAACATCCTTGAGTTTTATTCATCAGCACCAAATAGCAATAACCATTACCAACAAGAAAGGTGTGATGTCACCAGAATTTTTTTTCCGGTGGCATGAATCCTTTTGAAATTTAGAAAAAAAAATAATATTCTAGTTGCTCATTAATATTGACAATATTAAAAATTATCTTGTATCCTTTGAAAACAAATTCTTTAGACATGTATGTATGTTATGTCATAAGTTAATGCCTTCCCCTTTTATTTTAATTGGAATTGATGCATAAAAGATTGTAATTTGAGAGAGAGAATTGAAAAGTTGTACTGTTTAGTCTTAAGTGTGTGCGTTGGTAAATGGAGTACAGTACTGTAGTGGTTTTTTTTACTATTACTGCTTGGTTATCTTTTCAGGGATGCTTTATTTTTCTTTCTACTGCTGGTGGACCTGAGTAGGGCAAGTCTTCTGGCGCAGTTTGCCTTGTCATCTTCTAATCAAATAGAGGTCCATACCAACATTGCTTTTGGCATGGCTCGCCTCGGACCGTCTCTCACTCTGGACACCATTGTGGAGGCCCTGGTCATTGGTGCCGGCACACTCTCAGGTACAGTGGTCCCTCATTTTTTGTGGGGGTTAGGTTCCTGATATTACCGAAGACCTAAACCGTGAATGCTCTCTTCTGGATTTTCACTTCCATGTAATATTCAATATTATAAACTATAACCTCTCCCTCATCACTTGTATGGTCCAAAACATGTTTCTAATGACCAGTAAATCTCTCTCTCTCTCTCTCTCTCTCTCTCTCTCTCTCTCTCTCTCTCTCTCTCTCTCTCTCTCTCTCTCTCTCTCTCTCATGTAAAGAGAACATAATAAAGACTCCAATAAAAATTATTTAACATATTACGTACCTAAAAAATACAACATACTGTATATGGAATACTGTATTGACCAGGTATGTTGTTCCTTCCTCTTGATTCTCCCTCTCAACTCTCCCCCTGGTACATCACAGCAGATGATGATGATTGAATGAGATCATGGTAATGATTAATCTATAGCAAACTGTTAATTCATTCATCCCATATGCCCGAGCACATGCTGCATAGCTCATGCTGCTCTGAAGTTTCTTTATTATTTCGACTTTCACTAATAAAGTCAACACTTTTCTAGCGATATCTCTGTTAGCCAGAACAATTGGTACAGAGCACTTCCGGAAATGAGAGATTTCAGGGTAATGAGAGGACTCTCAAAGCTGGAGGAAAAAAAAAACCCTCATCCTCGTAATTTTCTGGATAACTGAAAGATGTTCTCGGAAGTTCCAGAATGATGCATTACATTATCTCTTGAACCCAGAAATCGTTCCCAAAGCCAGAATTTTTCATAAAATTCCGGCTTTGGGAACGTTTTTCTGAGAAAATTTCAATTCTGGCTATTGGACAGCTCTGTGTTTGAGGGACTCTGGCTAACAGAAATATTGCTGTATCCCTCTTAGGCTTCTTTGGTGTGTTATCTTCCATATCGCCACCTTTAGAAGGATGTTTTGGAACATTGATAAGATTTTTGAGCACAAAACACACGGGTCGCAGCGAGATGTATACATAGTATGGCAGTGGACATGAGTGAGACAGAGGAGAGGCAGGAAGCTGCACTCTGCTGCAATGACCTGTTTTTTTTTTGTGGAAACTCGTTCGCGAGCTGATTCAACTGCATACAAAATCAGTAAACCGCAAATAAAAAAAAAATGTGTGAAAAACGAGTTATTGTTATGCAGGTGAGCGTTAAATTGTACATTACTTATGAGTTTGCTTTTGTGTTTGTATGGCTTTCATCTGTCTTTCTCTGGTATATATTTTCTTCCACTGAATCACTTAGGACATAAAGATTATTCTTTAGATTTTTATATGCTCTTTATTTCCTCACCCTCAAGGTTTTAGGATAATAGTATTTTAACAGTAGTTATGTTTGATATATTATGCTAAACAGTTCCTATTATTATTTAAAAAAAATAGTATGAGATGCTAATGATACTTTGTGAATGAATAGCCAGATAATGAATATGCTTGTGATATTGCCAGGTGTGAGTCGTCTGGAGCAGATGTGTGCCTTTGCCTGCTTGTCCATTTTGGTGAATTACATCGTCTTCATGACCTTCTTCCCCGCCTGCCTCTCGCTTGTCTTAGAGGTAAAGTGAAGATGAAGATGAAAATATTTAATTTCACTTTAAAGTCAACACTTGTTAGATTTAACTCAGAAGGGGAATTAGATTAAAGGTTTTATCCAGTAGTAGCTCTTATGCTCACTGTACAGGTATTATGTATTACAGGAATCCTTGCTATATATCTCCCCATTTGTCATTGTTCTGTTAGGAAAGGTGTCTGTTTCGTTATACAGTACTGTTGTTGGCCATCATCACTTATTGCATATCTAAGTTTGTGTTTTGGTGGCCCATTTGGCAGTGTGTTGGCCCCAAGAAGAGTTCCTGCTTCAGTTAGTGTTTTCATGGCACCGTATACATTTTTACCTCACAGAAATATGCTGAATTTGTAGGATGATGTACTCTTTGGTTCATCTGTTCCCTATATCATTCCTCTTAAACTCCCCAGGAAGTGACTGTGCATGAAGAAAATTGGGAAAAACATTTATTTGGGTACCGAATAGGAGGTTTTTAGGTGGTTTGATATTGGTGAGTAACTTTTTCTCTTAGGTGTCACTCTAGGCATGCCTCCCACCATGGTAAGATCTATTCAGGGCAGTGCTGAGAATATTAGGGTCAGTGATCTATGTGTTACATCTCTTAGTACCAAGAAAATTAGCAGGTTCATAAGTCGGTTAATGGAGAATATAGAATGGCTTCTCTCAATTTGGGTGGACAACTAGAACCAACATAATGTATCTCTCAGTCTGGCTGTTATACAAGCTAAGGCACAAAGCTTGTTTGAAGATCTAAAGGTAGAAGTGGTGAAGGATCATTGTCAGAGACAAACGATGAAAAGAAAATGAAACAGGAGACATATACTCTTATTTTAAAAGTTCTCTGTACACAATGATTAATCTTGACTAGCAGTGCACTCGACCGCCTTCACTTCTGCAACTGTAAAGCTAGTTACCCATTTACATTGGTAAAACCCAAAGTGCTTTCCATGTAAAAATGATCAGTAATCTTTCAGATTTTTTAAGTACAGTATATGAATATAATTGTATATTTCAGCTATCGAACAGGTGTTCCTCTGGACAACCTCCATGGCAGATGGCAACACTGGCACGTGCTATGGTTGAGGAAGAAAAGCCAAACCCTGTTGTCCAGCGTGTCAAGGTACTGAGCTTGTCTAACTTGTTGTTATTTGCTTTTAAGTTAGACATACAGTATATTTAAACTACAACTTTAAATATGTTCTAGATTCCAGTATCATTAACCCTTTCAAGAGTGGGTTCTCACGGACCTATTGTGGCCCCCCTTTTTTTTTTTTTTTTTTTTTTTTTATATAAAGTTTGTACAGGACTGTACAGTATATAGAAATGAATATAGAAAGTTAAAACAAAATTTACAGAAAGTTTTAAGTTGGATGATTATTCTAAACAACCATCCGGGGAATCAAAACAAAACCAGCATTGTCAAATCATTATTTACTTCAACCAAAGATTATAATCTTTCTCCCGTTGGATATATCTACCCTTCCCAATGAAGGGATAATACTGGCAGATTAATTTTTTTTGTTGGAGTAATTAGAGATTTTGTGGTATTATTGTATAAATAGGTTGTCTTTATGAATAAAACTAATTTGATTGGTTAATGCATACTTTTTGTCAAGGATGGTAATTTGTTATGTGATCAGATATGAAGAAAAGTACTTCTCATACTGTTGTATAGAGTTTAAGAGGACATTCTGTATCTATTATAATGTTAGATGTAGGCAGCCTGGTCTTGAAACGGAAAATGTCAAATTATTGTTTTTTCTCTTATCTCTCATTCTTATCAAAGATCATAGAGTGTGCTATGCTGGATCAGTTACTTGTTTTGTTTGAGGGAAATGGAGTGATCCTTCTGGTCCAGTCAGCCTATAGGAAGCATCATACAACTGAAACTGTCTTGTGACAAATTCATAATGATTTGGTAATAAACACTTGCACAGAAAAGTCCACTGTTCTGGTCTTGCTGGATCTTTCTGCAGGAAATCTACCATGGATGATATAATTACATAAACCTAATGTATGTAACCCACATTTATATAAGTATTATTGTCTGGTAGTTGGGCTAATACATTGCTCGGACACCCCCCTCCAAGTTCTAGGAGGAGTAAACTAACAACGGAGTACAGTGGTCCCTCGGTTAACGAGCACAGTCCGTTCCAGCAGGTTGCTCATTAACCGAAAACTCGTTAACCGAAACCATTGCTTCAATGGGTTTTTGGGTAATTGGTCCCAGCTCACCGAAAATTGCCTAAATTCAACAAAAAAGGTGGAAAAGTACACTTACTTTGAGGTGTGTATGTAGAAGGCTCCTGGATGATGATGATGATGATGATGGGAATTAGAATGGGGGTGGAGGAGAAGGAAGAAGAGAAGGCATTGGGGTGGAAGAGAAGTCACCCTATGGCACCATTTCACCCATAAAATTTTAGTTCTCTTGGTGTATTTCAAGATTATTTTCTTTAAATCAACACTGCACTGCATTATATATTGTCAATATGTAAAATATATTTCAAAATGACCAATAATTTGCTTGGAAACACAGAAAAAAAGTGTTTAGTTGAAGAGAGTCTCAAGCAAGATGTTACCTCCACTGAAAACAGAGAGAGACTAACGCCTGTCTGGTGTGTTAACAGGCTGGATGGCACGCCAGAAACTAGTTTCTTTACCTTCAATTATGTTCAATAATTGTTAAAATGACTAAAAAAGTTAATATTAAACTTAAAATTATTGAATAGTATAAACTTCTTGATATTTACTAAAATAGTAAGGAATTTAAGCCCTAAAACCGATTACTGTATTGGCGGACTAATACTACAGCTGGTGGACCGCCAAATGCAAGCGAAAACATGTTGAAGTCTGCTCGTAAAAAACTCGTTAATCGAGGGATTGCTCGTTAACCGAAGTTAACAATCTTTTGGAAGGTAAATCGTTAACTGAAATCTTGTTAACCGAGGCGCTTGTTAACCGAGGGACCACTGTATAACATAACACCTATGGATGCCTATCCATGTTATAAAAGATAAAATGTGCTATAGCTAAACTGAGGAATCTACAGCCGGGGTTGGAGAGTCTGAATTCCTACCCATAAATGCCTTGCGTGTCAGGGCTGTAACATTTACAATTGTAACTATCGAAGACACAAATCTGTAATAACAAAGAGAGCTCAGGTTCTCAACTGGCTCAGCCATGTTAATATTGTTATTATTATCCACTCTGTATCTGTATTTTTCTGGCTAAATAAACTGTTAAAATTCAATTCAATTCAATACATAAATTTGATAAAATGAGACTGAAATTTGATACAAAAAACTGGAAATCACAAAAACCCAAAGAAAAAAAATATCTTCAAATGAAGAGGTTTGCATTTCATTGAGATAAGTAAAAAGTTAAATTGCCAGACATTAGATTGAGTTTGCTGGGAGCAATATTAACCTTTAAAGAATAAAGATATCACATCTGAAGTTAAACTCAAATTAACGGAAACAAAAATGATGGGGTGGCAAGGTTATGACGGCACTACTGGTGAGTTCACAATAGTCTGAAGCCATATAATAAAATAATAACCTTGAACTACGAAGTGCCATCCTTGCATGGTAAAATGACACTGGGTTGGTCAAGAAGAAAAAAAAATCACATGGTATGAAGATGTGCATGAAACACCATGTTCGTAAAACTAGGTGTATAAATACATTGTGTAAGTGCTGTATGAGCAGTTGTTTTTATGACTGCCAGTTCACATATTCCTTCTGCAGCAGTGTGTGTGTGTGTGTGTGCGCGACCCAGGGCTTAAGTGTTAATGTTCTTCAAGAGTGAGGTGCTTCCCCGTCTGGAGTACTGTCAGTTGATTGAAAATGTCCAAAGGAGAGCCACCAGACTGGTGCTTGCACTTCGGCACCTCAAATACCCTGAGAGATTAGAGTGCCTGCAATTGTCTAGCTTATACTACAGACGGGCAAGGGGGACATAATTGAGGTGTATAAACATCTCCAAGGGCACTACTTAGTTGAGTGTCCTTACTTGGAGCTGGCGGACGCTCGCCCCACAAGGGGTCACAGCTAAGGTTGAAGAAGCCACAAGCCCAGAAAACTGTGAGGGGTAACTTTTTCGGAGTGAGAGTTGTGAACTCTTTGAACAATCTGCCAGAGAGTGAGCTCTTTCAAGACCAGACTTGACAAGCACTGGAGCAGGTTCTTGTACATTCAGGAGCCGGTGCATGATCAGTAGTTTTGTGTGGGGTCCCCAGAACAAAGCAATTGCAAAACTCGCAAGGCCACTGTATACAGTCTGTCAGTTAAGTTTGTGGGTTAGGTGGGAATTATATTTGACTACTGTACTGTATATGTGATGTTTAACCCATAGGCCCCAGGTGACGTTCCAGAACGTCCGACTAGCACGCCCTGGGTGACAATCCAGAACGTCCGCCTATTTCCCCCCCTTTTTTTTTATTTTTTTTATTTGTTTATTTTTAGTTATTTTTTTAATATTTTTGGAAAAGTTGATTTTTTTCTCGATTTAACCCCGTGGTAGGGGGGGGGTACTGCCAGCAGCACCCTAACCCAGGGCTTAAGGGTTAAGCTGGTAATGTTTAAGGCAGTCAGGAACAAAATTGTCAGTGAGAAAGACAGGAAATTTAATGTAAAAAAAAAAATAAATGAACATGCCAATTTCCAAAAGATGATGAAAAGTTGATATTATTGTTGGGCAGAAATGATACAAGAGTAGCCGAGATATCCCCACTGGAATATCCCCTATTCATCTGTGTGTGGGAGAAGTGATCACAGTGATTATGTACAAGATGAAGGTATTTGAGCACAGCATGACATAAAAAAATTTAAATAATTAGAAAACTTCAGGGGAATGTTGAAGGTAAAGGTAATATATACTACATTAAACAGTACCTTATCTTTTGGATTCTAAAGAGAGACATACTGAGATGATTTTGAGGGAAAGGGGTGTTGCATGAGCTACCCTGGTAGACAATGGTGTAAAGATTAAATTACTATATAGCAATATCTCCGTTAGCCGGAATCCCTCAAACCCGAAAATCTCTGATAGTCGGAATTGAAATTTTTCCAAAGCTGTAATTTTCCGGAAAATTCCAACTTTGGGAACGATTTTCCAAGGGGCACATTTTCCAGAAAATTTTGAAAAAGTTTTTCCAGTACCCGGGAAATTTTGGGGATGGAAGATAGTTTTCCGGGTTCAAGAGATGATGTAAAGTATCATTCTGGAACTTCCAAGAATATTTTTCTGTTAAAGGGGAAATTAGGGAAAATTCTGGGGATGAGGGATTTTTTCCCGGCTCTGAGAGGGTTGTCGTCGTTACTTGGAAATCTCTTATTCCTGGAAGTGCTCCTCGCCAATTGTTCCGGTTAACGGAGGTGTCACATTTACAATAATTGTACTGTAACGCTTATTTGTCACATCCTGTATTGATAATATGACCTTTCCATGTTTCATCACCTTAGGTCATCATGTCTGCTGGGCTTCTACTAGTTCATGGTATAACTCGCTGGTCATTCTCCTTGGCACCGAACACAATTACAATGATGAATGAAGCTGCTTCATCCAACTATTCCAGTGACCCTCATGTTATTGTCAGGTGTGTATCAAATTCTCTGAGAATTGTTGTCGTATGGAAAACGAATCCCCAAATGAAAAATGTATAAAGAGATTAGTTCAGATGTGTGATATTAAATGCTGAGTTAATGAGTATTGAGATAAGGCAAAGGATACTGAAAGATGTGATCTGAATCATTCTCATGTATAGAAGTGAAGCTCGAACCTTTGAAGTACAGAAGACTAGAAATAGCTCGGTGCAAAATTTATGATTGACAAAGTTGATTTTACAGAACGAAAGACTCGAGGAGGTTTCAGGTGATGAGAGGTTGTAGAAAAAATTAAGACTAATGTAAGATTTGTGATGAGTTGGAGGGAGTTCTTGTTTTTGAGTTTTCCTAGATTTCTAGAGTATGTAGCCCACTCATAAGTTGGGAGTGTCTGGGAATCGTGGGTTTAGACCCGCAAACTGGGACCATAAGTCGCCCAATTCTGGCTTTATGAAGTGGGATTTTAGGATCATTATATAATTTGTTTTTTAATTCCTATGGTCCCTAGATGTATAATTTAAAGCTGAAATAATCATGATCCCCCTCCCCCTGCAAGTTGCATAATTTTTGTTTGGAATTTATTGTGTAATTTGTCTCTCTTGAACTTAATTGCTTCCCTGAAAGATGAAATCAGAAGAAAGTCAAATTGTTTTATGCAGCTTATAATGTCTGTAATACCATCCTTGGATCACCAATTGTTGTCTGTGTGAAATTTCCTGTGTTAGGAAATCATGTACAAAATACAGTATACTGTACTACTGTATTTTCTAAATTATCTTTAACCTTTGAATGATTTCTCACAATAATGATAGGGTTTAAGATAAACCTTGGAACCATATATTTTCTAACTGTGTGTGATCGCAAGATGTGCATTTTCAAAATGAAATAAGCAGGGGATGCTCTTATTATGCAATTACTCCAGCACCAGCTATGCCCTTGGATTGTTAGTGATTTTCCACTTGATTCCTTATAATTGAAGATATATAACTCGAGGAAATTATACATACAGTGCTGTATTCTGAATTCCCGTAATCCTTAGATGTACTTTTGTAGGTAAATTCAGTAGGTATCCCCCAAGTCTGTGCTGTATGTATTGCAATATTGGGTGTCTGATTGTCCTTTTAACTCGTAACTGCAATGTCCCTCACATGAGAACAGCCATTATCTAAAATTACATGCCAGTGTTAGCATTCATAAATTGTCACCATCGTTTGGGCTCTTAGTTGCTTTTGTCGTCATGGAAGATGCACATTCATAATCTTTAGTGGCATTCTGTAGTCTGTACCCCTCTACTACCTTCATCTCCTCCCACCTCCCTCCTAGTAGTAGCTGTGCCCTCACATGCTCACTTAAACACTTCTCCACATCTGAGCAAATGAAATTACACTCTTTAATATTTTAATTTTTATTCTTTATGCATTTTTTTTTTTTAGAAATATAAAATATTTTTTTTTATTTTCTATTTTTCATATTTACTGTGTTTACCGTGGTAAGGCTGTTGTTCAGTAGCCTCAGTCTAAAGGTTAAGAACGTCCATACATTTCCTGATTTCCCATGAGCCACAGATTTTTCAGTTAAGTGTGAAATTAATCTTGGGTCTTCTTATTGTGCATAGTTTCATAGTAGAGAGGTCAACTGTAGTTTGTAAAGCTATTTTTATTGTTACTTGAACACCAAAAAGAAATTGGAAGCATTGGGCAAAAGAACTACGGGTTGTACCTCTCTAGTCCGGCATTCTGTGGTCCGGAACAATTTTAATTTACCCATGGAGAAAATTAATTTGAGTCTGGTACTTTCAATATTTGGCTGAATTTTGCCTTATTTACCCTACTTTTTGGGCGAATTACTACCTGTAATAAAACAGCATCTTAATAAACCAACGAAAATAACACAAAGTTAAATATAAACTAAAAACAACACAGAAAAAGTTCTTATCTTCTACAGCTTCAGCTAGAGTTTAACCTGATGACTTGGCAACTTCGTCATCCGGGTAAAAACACACGCAACAACATTGGCTGTCCTTATGTTTCAACTTTACCACCACTGGTGGGTAGAAGTTTTGTTTTAAATTCACAAGCATTAATTAAAATATATATGAACATTAAATAAGCGTTGCTTTCATATTCTTATGTAGGGTAATGACGATATGTTTTCACATGTGCGCTTACATACGCGATCTCACTTTTTTCTTTACCATTAAAGGTTAGCTACTAATATTGTTCCATTTATTGACGTTAAATAACATTACTTAAAACAACCATATTAATTTTTTTACATTAATTTTACTACAGCTACAACCAGGGTCTTATCTTCTTCAGTTTTATATGTAGAACCAATCAGTCACTGGTTTTGTAAACATTAACGAAAACAATGTCGTTTCGTCTCCTCATGTGTTTTAATATTCCACGTGTTATTAATGAATTGTATTGTTCATTTTGCACACATAAACATTAATTCAATCAAAAAGACATTCAGTAATAAACAATAATGAATCTTTTGTACATAAGAGAAATGACGGTTTACACGATTGTGCACGTCTGAACATTGGCGGGCTGCTCAAACCCGTCGAAATTCAAGTTTCCGCCGTCGAAATTTTAAATTGTGTAGTTTTTTTTTTTTTGTGTAAATAAAAAATGTTGAATTAAAAACTCGAAATTTGAGAACCTACTGTACAACATTTAAGCCTTCAATATGTCTTCAAAGAGACCATGAAGCAGTGAAAGTGGTGCTAGTGCTTCCAAGCGTAAGCACAAGTCCCTATCTATCCAGGAAAAGGGTGAATTTCCATGGTCCGGAAATTTCCATGGTCCGGCACCGGTCAGGTCCCGAGGTTGTCGGACTAGAGAGGTACAACCTGTACTAGAAATGAGAGGAATGGAGACCAGAAATGCAAAAAAGTGCATGAGTGATTGGAATGCATGACAGTCAGTGGTTTGTGGAGATTTTATAGCAGTAAGTGGGTGGGAGGACTGTTTTTAGTTCTGGCCACAGCATAGCAGGGAAAGGCATACAAGAAAAAGGAAACTTTCACAATCTTTCTGTCAAAAACATAAGTTAAATTATGTTTAGTGTTAATGTTAAGACATATAGTTACATGTCAGCCTGAAAATGATGATGAGTTTCTAGTATTTAATTTGTTATAGTTAAGGTTTAAGTATGAAAAGAAAGAAGGTACTGTATATGAGAAATAACAAATCCATTAACCTGAATATTGGTATACATATTGTTCACATATCAATTGTCTGTAATTTTACTCTATATTATTTAATTAGTTTAGCTGAAAACACTGCCTAGGGTCATATTATCTCTAAAATATATAATTTGTATTCAGAAGGGGAAAGAGTTTTATTTAATTAACTAGTTATTTAGATTTTTGTGGTCTAGAAATAACTGCTTGTCAGATCAGAAATGGTGATAAAACAAATGTATTGTCCTGATGGCAGGTAAATGGGGAAGTCTATTGTTGTGTTAGTTGGTATTCATGTATATTTAGCCTCCTTGTCATGATGCTTTTGTGTTAAAGGTGGAGAAAATAGAATCCTTGTTTAACCACTGGTATTTAAAAAGCAGCATGAATGCTCACCTTGTTATTGTCTTGCCAGTGGGAAGGTATGGTAGACCCTCATCTGAGGTGTGAGGTTATATGTTAAGAAATTTATAGTGAGAATATTAAGTTGGAAAGAAATTGGAAACTGAAATGGTGTTTGTGAATGCATTAATTGTGGAGGGCACTGAAAGTGTGTCCTGGGAGGTAAGCTACTTGAAGCAATAAAGTGCCTCTGGAAACAGTAAAACCTGGACAGGACTCAATTGTGAAATGAGTGATTAATTTATGGTTAAAGTCTGTGTAAGATACAGATGTGCTATACTGTATACTCGGGGGTATTTGGTGTACTTTGAGTTGCAAAAGATCCAAGACATTAAGTGACAGTATTGTACACTCACAACAAAAACTTCTTGAACATCTGGGCACGATGGATGTGAGAATGAGTGGAAAGGGGCTTGTTATCTCGGAATAGTTTCAGATTCTTCGTTCATTTTTTAGATTGCATTGTTTTTATAGCGTTTGAGAAGTTTTTGGTGAGAGAGTACATGTGGAGGTAGACAAGTAAAGATTTCTTCACTTAACACAGCCCACACTTTCACTTGCCACATTTTGCATTGGCAGTTTTTGTAAGTTTGCCACATTTTTGCAGTTCTTCAAAGTATAGACTAATCTGTTGTAAACTATACAGTGAACCCTCACTTTACGTCGTCAATTGAACCCACGGCGGCCTGCGTAAAGTGATCAACATAACATATGGGATTAATTGAAATAGAGACCGGGCCGACCCCCAAACTCCACTTTTTCAGACACAATACCTACGTTGTAGTAAAAATTACTTCTTAATTTTATGATGGTATGCACACACAATTAATAATTAAGAGAAATATCAATAATATTAGGCTTTTTAACATTTACATTAGAAGAAAAGATGGCTGGGCACACGGGGTTGGGGGGTTGGTTCCGAGGCAGAGGGCAGATTATTGGCCCTCACCTGTATCACTTGTATCAATTGTATCATTATCCACCACAGAGGCTTGCAGGGCCTCTTTGTCAAACCCCTCAAATTCCATGTAAGTCCATATCCTCACTATCATTATCACTGACTTGGGCCGGCTGTGGTGGGTGGCGGGTGAAGAACTCGGTAATGTTTTGATGACTGGGCGACCTTGTGCGCACCCTGCTCGCGCCATTCTCCGCGTAAAAGGGTACACACACCGCGGAAAGTGAGCATTCCGTGTTCGGCAGGGTACCGCGTAAACGTGGAAACGCATAAAGTGGGACCGCGTAAAGCGAGGGTTGACTACTTACTTATACTGTACAGTATTTGGTAGGTAAATTGCAAAGTTGGCTATTGTTTCTCAGTGATAAATTAAAACTTCCAATGTAAGCCCTGACAACTACGCAGTATTTTCAAAAGAGTTCAATCACCACGTTTGAGTCTGTCATATGAAAGCATTGAACTGTAGGAGCTGAAGTGTTTAGGGGTAATTTTACAGTATATGAAGCATCTTATTTGAAATTTAAGAAAAGTTAGGAAGATGTAGATTATTTGAATTCTGTTAACCTTTTAAATTATTTTACACAACATTATTCCATTCTTAAACATTCATAGATTATCATTATTTTACATGTCTTGAAACTGTGTTACATATAATGTGTACATTTTAATTATTTTATGTATAGGTTGTTGAATGCAGGGCTGGACCACATTGTGTTCACGGTGATTCTTGTTGCCTTGATTGTCAAGTACGTGCTGTTTGAGTCACAAGGTCAGTTAGAGGAAAACCTCATCCATGATAGTCTTCAGCGCTCTCAGGATGTTCTCGAAAACTCTGGTCATTTTGGCAAAGGTAAGTTTATGGAGATATATCTTTTAGGTTAAGTGGGTCAAATTAGAATTAAAATGTTATTAACTTTATCTGGAACGAATGGTACTTTATCTAAAATATGGGATAATGCTCTGGACTCAGAACCCAAATGATGCAGGTTTGATCCTATTGCAGGTAGGTTTAAATGGCCATTATTTGCCTGTACTTGATGAAATGATCACTTTACAGGTATCCCCCGATCTATGATGGGGTTGGGTTCCTGAAAATCCCATAGTAAGTTGAAATATCATAGATTGGCATCATTATAACATGGGGTTCAATAAGATGTGTTCCCAGCCAGTCTGACACCCACATGTAGCACCAAAAATAAAATTCCTAAAATACTGCTATACCTACAACACAATTAATCAGCACTCAACACATCATCAAGAACAAGCCCGGTTGTCATTACATATCCCCTTTGAGGATAAGGGGACTCTTAAAGGTGGAGTGAAGATGTCTCTCTGACTCCCACACTGCCTCTGGGTAGTCTAATGCTGCTTCACAGTGTCAAGCTTCACCTCAGAGACATGGTTGTCTTGGATACCTTGACCTTCCCAAACATTTTCAAAGTTACACTGCCCACTTCACAGTCACAAAAACAGAGCGAAAGCATTTCTCACAAAAACGGAGTGAATGATGAGAATTTAAAAACAATGATAATGGTTGACAATGCTCACATTTTGTTCACAACAACAGAGGCAAAGTACTTTAACAGTCACTGTAAGGAAAAAAAAAGGTCAATGATAAGTAAACACCTATAATGACCGATAATCACTGAACTACACTATCGTGGCCATGTGTTATCACCATGGAACAAAGCTTGGTACTGTAGTGCACTGGGTGGCAGCATGGCAGTGCACGTGTAAATGACGCCTCAGTTGACCAGTGCACCGAGAGATGCGTTTCGTATTCCATGTTGGCCAGATAATAACCATTGTTAATGTGAATTGTTTACATCATACATAGGGGGATGGTTTTAATATATCACCTTCTTTAAAGTGGAATATCGCAAATTGGGAGATCGTAAATCGGGGGATAATTGTAACTTGTCAGTACCCTTGGTGAAGATAATTTTTCGAAGGGGCAATTGGTATTTTGTGAATGTGGAAGTGGTATAAAGGAATATTGTTTTGTAGCGTATTTCTGTAGTATTATGTGGTAATTTTGAATGGACTGTATGAGGCACCGAGTGCGACAAGGTACCAAGCTCCACCCCCCACCCCCCTAAAAAAATTGAGTTATAGTATAATCTGTAGTACTCCTCAACCTTTCCTCTATCTGCAGAAAAACAAACTGCCCCAGTAGTGCAATACAGTATTTGTAAGGCTGAGAGCCATATTAGTAAATGTAGGTAAAAGCGCCTCTACAGTACGTGATCTGTGCTTCGAGGCAGATTGAAGGGGAGAGGGGAACAAGCACCTGTGGCCCCCATTCGTAGCCTCTCTCGCTCATAGCAACTCATTATTTCACTACGGTTTCTTAGCTAATGGGAGTCCATGTTTCTACAAAAATGTCATAGGAATGCTATGTAATAAGACTTGAACCTTTTTTTATTTTCCAACTGGCAGAAAGGAGGGAGTGAGGGCCATTGAGAGAACAATAAACAAAATGGAGAGAAGGGAGAGTGGAAGTGAGGGCTAGTGGCACGTGGAGTGTCATGTTCCGGCCTGTCCGAGTGACGAGTCTTATCACACCAAAGGGGGGAAACAGAGTGGAGGAGGCGGCGGCTGGGAGCGAGGGTGGGTGGTAATATTGGTAATACAAGTCATTGTTTACTGTAATTTTTTTAATGCAGTCATGCGCCGGTTAACGTCCTAGATACGTTCTTGGAAACGTGATGTTAACCGAAATGGATGTTGTCCGAAATTACATAAACCTATCGGATTTATTCTAATGGGGGTTCCAGGCACCCAACCCCAAGTTTCCCATTTTACAACCATTTAGACCCACTAAATATATGTATACTATATATATATAATGCTATGGTAAATATCATAAACACACATAGGCATGGCTAGGTTTATTACAAAGTGATGAAAAGGATAATGTAAAGTGGGTAGTCCACAAAACATGTAGCTAGGTCTCTCTTTATTTAAGTGCCCCATCAAAGGAGTCCGTTTTCTCTCACTTCAGGACTCCTGAGTTGTCCGTTTTCTCTTAATCTTAGAGTGCAGTACACCAGACACTTATTTATTCCTTAGTAATGACACAGAATTTTGAAATTGCAACTGGGGTTGCAATTGTTGAGGCAACTAAGATATGTCTGATTACAGTTGGAATATTCAAGATCCATTGTGAGTGATGATTAAAGCTTCAACTGTCTTTATGGTTGGTAAAACTTGTCAAGTCTATCAGTCTGAGTGGCATGTGTGAGGCCTTGTGTTTGTACAACCGCTAAAAATATAAATATATAATGTTATGGTAATAATCAGAAACACACATAGGCATGACTAGGTATATTACAAAGTGATGAAAAATATGCCATCAACACTGTACAGTGGGTAGTCCACAAAACATGTAGCCATGTCTCTTTATTTGAGTGCCCCGTCATAAGAGTCCGTTTTCTCTCACTTCAGGACTCCTGAGTCGTCCATTTTCTCTTAATCTTAGAGTGCCGTACACCAGATACTTCTTTATTTCGTAGTAATGACACAGAATTTGAAATTGCAACCCCAATTGCAACTGGAATTGCCTTTGTTGAGGCAACTAGATATGTCTGATTACAGCAAATGTGTTATTGTCAATTTGTAGTGGAAAGATTTTATCCTCAATAGATGTAGGTTAACATTACACCTGCAGGCAAATGTTTAAAAAAAGCCTAATCAAGGAAGCATATTCCTTTAACACATAATATCTGACCAGTATGGGGAGGATCATCGTATCTCCGTCAGAGGATCGTGGAGTGGTGGTCCAGCAGGTGTCACGGATTTCTTTTATTTTTTGGGGGGTAGGGGCCACGGACGTATATGCGATTGGACATTGTTCGGTCGGACGTTAACCGGCGCATGACTGTACTGTAATAACTAAGACTTCAGTACCCGTACTTTTTTTTTTATTATACTTTTTGGTGCTTGGCCCCGATCAAAATATTGGTAATACCTGGTATTGTTTGCTTTTATGCAAACAATACAATGACCTTTGACCTTCTGGTGTGGTCTTAATATATTATTGCTTCCATGTAATGAAAATTATACCTCAACAATACATATTAATGAAGCTGCAAAAACAATGCAATCTTTTTAATTAATATGACTTTATTATCTGCAAAACCAGCTTTAAGAGCTATACACACTGCCACTTGAATTAACTCAACATCTTCATTGGTTCAAAAGTTACATAATTTTGAATTTTCCAAACTTTAAGAGCGTTTTTCTTGATTGTGATTTCTGGCGCTTGGTACCTCGTCGGACTCAGTGCCTCAAAAACAGGGGGTCCCCATGTAACAAACGGGTACTCTTCCTGAGCACGTTCTTAAGTCGGATTTGTACGTAAGTTGGAACACATGCTATATGCATACCTTACTTACAGAATTTTTTTTAAATCCCACTATATTTTAGCCTAAGTCCTTATATACATCTAAACTCACTTAATTTAAGAGAAAATAGGAAATAGAATGACAAAATACAATAAATGAAAGTAAAAACTAAGTCATCAGGTAAATAAAATACTGTAAATTTAAAATTTAACCCCCATCCGTATCGGCGGAAGTTTGTAAGTCCTTCTGTGTGTGCCCGCCCATTCGTGCGTGCAATTTTTATAACACAGTAGACTCACAACTTACGAGTATTTTTCTTACGCGGTTTCAACTATACGCGGATTACCCCAGGGGTTAGGTTACAATTTCCAATTTTGAGCTGAAAATTTTCAAAATGGGTCGTAAGCGTGCCAAACGCTAGCCGCCAAACTCTCCACGCCAAACTCTCCACCCCCGCTTGATATACGTAACTTTTTTCATTTATTTTTACTCAATTACATACACACACCATCCTAAATGCATATTGTGTAAAAGTAAAAGAAATAATTTTTCTAAGTGCAAACCTGTACTGTACTCAAATGTACTAAATAATAAAAAAAAATTTGTCTAGTGCAAACTGTACCATGTTTATATTCAAATTAATCACTATCTTACAGGAATTCAAGCAATTTTAATTATATCATCCCAGGTTATTTTAGTGACATTTTATAAACAAAAAACAAAAACTCGCTGTAAAGGACAGATAAATACATAAATAAATAAATATATGAATAAATAAATACTTCACTAGACCTCCCTGGGCCAGCTGTCAAACACATCACCCCCCCATCTTCCCAGCCAGGGTTGGGTGGCGTTAGACTTGCAGTTTTTATCTTATAAAATATCACAGACTAAAGTTAGCAGAATATAATTTGCATTGCCAGAATCCTTGCAAGACAGTGAATAATTTGAATATAGACGTCATATATTTTGCACAAGAGATAAAAATTTTAGTACATTAGTGTTGTACATTTTAGTAATGTACAAGTTTTTCATTTGTATTTTTGGGTAGATTTACATAACTTTCTTTATTTATTTTTTACTCATTTACTTGCACACACCATCCTAAAAAAAGTCAAAGAAATAATTGTTCTAAGTGTAAACCTGTTCTGTACTCAAATGTACTAAATAATTACTAAAATTTTTGTCTAGTGCAAACTATAGCTTGTTTATACTCAAATTAATCACTATCTTACAAGAATTCCAGCAATGTTAATTATATTCTCCCAGATCAGTTCAGTGACATTTTATAAGCGAAAAGCTTAAACTCCTCTATATGACAGATAAGACACACAGGGTTAATGTCCCCGCCGGCTAATGAATACCCACTAGGGTGTGTCAATTTAGGGGGTGAACTGGCTAAATTGAAAATCGAGTAATTTGGTAGCAATTTATTGTAGTCTTTAAGCATGCAAAACAATATTCTGGCATAAATTTTTTTTTATAATAAGTCCTACCTACATCAAATTGATTTTTAAATGTACATATTTGTGAATTTATAACATAACCAGCGTTTGCACACATGTTACTGTTTCAAGTTTCAAATTATTATATTTTATTATCCGTAGTCTATTTGAAAGTAACCAATGCCTTCATACTCTCTTTGCTTTGGTTTCTTGTCATCAGTAGTCTGCTTGCTATTTGTGCTTTGATGTAACCTTCTCGCCTCTCGTGGCTGTAAACATGGCCCGCTGCTTCTGTGACCATTTTCACACATCTCTCCACACTTTGAGTGTGGGAAGGCCACTTCGGCACCTGCATTGGAGTCTCTTTAAGGTTTCTCAATTCTTGGCTAGTTAGACTTGTTGTCAATGGTGGCTCTAAGACTTCCAAACTCAAGTCAACCAATTCTGACAATTTGGTGGCTTGACGTTTATTGGGGGAACTTTTCTTGAATGAAACGAACAGTCTCCCAACTGGTCGTCATCTATTAGCGTTCCTCTAATCTTTAGAATGACTTCTACAGCCTCGGTTCGGAGATTGGTACATTGACTGCAAAGCATTGCTTGCAAAACTGCTTCTGATCGAGCATACCAAGCGGACCTTCTTGCCACAGGTAACACGATGTCCCTCACTACCTTCCTCTGTGTTCTTACTAGCTGCAATTGAAACAAAAGGTGATTGGGCCCATCCACCCACATAGGATTAAGTTTCACACTAAACCACTGGGGAAGATAAACTCCAATAATAAATTCAACAATTAACCTCAAATTCTTCAGCACTTTGCCCTTCAATTCGTGTTTGGAAATCCAAATCCTGCAGAAATGAAGAGCTGTAGTTAACCAACGGCTGTGACTGACAGGTCCAATCTCCAAGAGAGCCAATGACTGAGGCACTTCTCCTGATCTTATTGCTTGGGCAATACGATAAGCATAGGATTGATCTGTGCTGAGATCTTTGATGACTCCTTCAGACAACGCCGGAAGGGGAGGGCCAACTTCGACCTTTGGAAAGGTTGATTTATTTCTAGTTGTGTTGCTTCATCCAGCATGATGCCAAGGTGACCTGACCACTTGTTGTTGCTCTTTGTAGGACCATCAAGTTCCTGGATGAGATGACGAAGAGGTAGCTCGCCTGTATGTAAATCACATACAATCCAAACAAGTCTTCTTCCTAGTTTTTTCTCTAAATGCGTCATTACACCCCCCTGCCATCCGGTGTTCACTGCAGTTGAATCTCCACCAACAGCCTGCAGTGAACTGCCAAGTCCTCTCTCCTGAACCCAACATAAAATATGATCAGCAATGACCTCTGCATGTTTCTTCCCTTCTACTTCAGTTTCGGGAGCAAAGTGAAACAAAAACCGACCACCAGGCTCAGAACAGACAGAGTAGTGTTCTTCTTTGATGAGACCTGGAAACTTTCTGTTCACTCCCTCTACTTCTAGCAAAACTTTTGTGTCATCTATTCTTCCATCAAAGAAAAGACAGGAGAGCCCTCCCTCGCTTAAATCTTTTTCATGCTGATCAGATATTTCCTTCATTATTTTTTCTTGTGCTCTTCTAATTTTATTATGATCTATCACCAAAGATACATCCTCTCGGCTGATGAGGCCTGCATCTATCCAAGCGGCAGTTGCACTTTCTGCAGCCTCATGAAGTCCAGCATGGTGGCGAATACTAGCTAAAGCAATGTTTGAAATATTTCTTGTGTTGTATTTCATTTTCTTTGGTAAAGGTTCAGATGGCTCTTTGGAACTATCATCTGATGTTGCTTCCTGTTCATCAGAAGAACTATCAAAGAAGTGATAAACATCTTGACACAGCTCTTCCTCTCTTTGGATGGCTTCTTCACTCTTCATTTTCTTCTTTTGTTCCCTCTCTCGGATTTGTTCTCTTCTTGGCATTAGCAATCTGCTTCTTTTTTTCTGAATAATCTATTGAACCCATTTGCATACTTCCTTGGCCTTCTGCCTTTGTCCTCTGTGCCTTTATAAATTCAAGCTCTAAAACAGGGATCTTCTTTTCACGAGGACAACCACAATCAATGTGGGAATTATTTTCTCTCTTACCTGAGTGAGAACAGTTGGATTCAGAACATAATTGTATGGAGCACTTGCAGGTCAAAATGTCAAACAGAGTATCAAGTGTGTGCAGAAATTCATTTTTCCTGGCCAAGTTTCCTTTACCAAGTGATGTTTCAACTGCTTTGTGCCATAATTTCGTTAGTTTTAGCTCAATAGTTCGACACTGATTAATCACAGGTGGTTTGAATAGTGCATTAGCTTTTGTCCATTGATGCAGAAGAGGGACTATCATGTCATTTATGAGTTCTTTATCTGTATAGTTTCTTCTGTCCTTTGCATTTTTTTCTCGAAGGAGTAACCCTAATCTTAGCATGTCTCTCACTGTTGGAAGTTCTGATACAGGAAGCTCCTTCCCTTTACCAACTAGCAGGCTCAAGTGGGTTGACAACTGACTTCTTGTCTTCAATTTTGACATCTTCACACTATCTGACAAATAGAAAAATATTTCAATGTTTCATAATTCAATTGTTGTTTCAAAAAATATCAATTTGTTTATCAAAAATGCTGTAACAGAAATAACATAATAATTTCTTAGAACATAATGTTTTATACAATGATATAAGTAACTGCGACAATCAATATGCCCTACTTACAATAATTAAAATGTAGAATTCGTCTGGTAGAGTAGGTGCAAGTGCAATGAGAGCAAACCACCGTCTATGATATCTAGAAGGAGAGTGAGCCGGGCGCCTTATCCTCACGCTTGGTACAAGTCAAAACAAGAATTAAACTGTCCCACACGGAGAGCCTGTTCATGTTCATGTTCTGACATGCATATTGTACACAAGCTATAGAACCATAAAATACTCCATAATCCATATGCTTACATGAGATTAGTTAATATCAAGTGAATAATTCTAATCAAGTCTCATTAATTTGTTGAAATACTGATATTTGAAACTTTAAGGTATAATTGATGTAGGTGAGGGTTATTTCAATTCATTTTTGTTTGCTAATCTCAAGTTTAGACATAAAGAGGCACAATATTTTGACTACCAAATTTGATTTTTAACATGTTGACAAAATTGACACACCCTAATACCCACCCCCCCTCCCCCCTGCCTGGCTGTCAACACAATACCTCCCCCTTCCCAGGGGTGAAGGTAGTTTTAGGTTTAAATTTTTTTTCTTATAAAATGTCACAGACTAAAGTTAGGAGAATATAATTTGCAGTGCTGGAATCTTTGCAAGATAGCGAATAATTTGAATGTAGACATTACACACCTCAAATAAGGGAAAAGGGATTGTGGACCTGTTTTACATTACAGTAGTGAATAATGAGTTCTAGTGTATACGTACATATACGTAGTGATTTAAGGGCGATTTAGGGGATTTTTAGGAGTGTTCTGACGTAACACATTTTTTGGCTTTACGCTAGGTCTCAGGAACATAACCCTTGCGTAAGTTGCGAGTCTACTGTACCAGTACTGTGTACTGCACTTACTTGTTTCACCAACTTATTTCATTATTCTCTAACACTTGCAATGTTTTCAGTCAACAAATAAGCTTTCAGTGTGTCATCATTCTCCAACAATCACCTTATAATTTACTCCACAAACTCACCAAAGACAATCTCACCATGCCTACAGTCGCTCAGCCAGTTGCCTGATTTTCCAATTTAGCCTCACTTACTCTCATGTAATAAGTAGAAAATTAAATAAAAGGATATTAATCTTTATTGTTAAACTTCATATGCTGATTGTGTAAAATAAAGTTGTAGATTTGAAAGAGAAAGTGTGAAATTCGGATGTGTAGTAAAGTCTTGGTGTGAAGAATGACGGCAATGTACGAGGGAGGATGAGTGGAACGTTAGCTGACTGAGCTCGGGACAGGTGGCTGGTGGTTGACGTATGAACATTTGCGTCTGTGCTGACTTTTTTTTTTCACCACTAGCATTAAGGCACCTAATGCCAATGCCTATGGTAAAGTCTGTGTTGTGGAATTTTAAGTTCCATTTAGACTGTCTTTGGTTCAGTTTTTGCTGAATTCCATCCCTCCTCTTTTTTTACACTTGTTACACTACGTTTCCTTTTAGCATTGTTAAACTCAAAACTATCAATTTTGTATTTGTTTGAGGCCACTGAGGCAGATCCAGGTGGAGGGTCCGAGGGGTCTGGACCCCCCCCCCCCCCTCCCATTTTCATCAGAAAATTCCAATACTTTTTTCTTTAATGCAATATTGTACTCAGACATTTGTGTATAGTAAAAATGGCCTCAAAATGCCCATGATATTGGTCAGATTTAAAAAAAAGTTCTGGAGGGGCGGCTTACAGTACCCCTTCCCCCCAGCTGGGCGAGTTCGTTGTGTTTGCCATATCTCCTCCCCACAACTTCTTGGACCCCTCCCCCTCCCCTTTGATATTACTGGATCTACCCCCTTGGGCATTGTAAAACCAAAATAAAATCAATATTAAACATAGAGTACAAAGCACACCTAGTTGGAACCAAGATACTTTGAAGAGTTGGTCATAGTTCAAGATGTCTGTAACCACAGCATTTGTGCCATGTAAACCAAGCTGAGGGAATTTAGGATGACTCATCAGAGGCTGAGTATGGGATTTTTATTTTTTTATTCAACTATATCTCCAATTATGTAATGGAAAGTAATATATTACTATGGTAATAAAGTGATATATTCCTTTAGCCAGAACAATTGGTACAGAGCACTTCCGGATAATGAGAGATTTCTGGGTAACGAGATGACTCTCTCAAAGCTGGAAAAAAAAAATCCCTCATCCCTGGAATTTTCCAGGTACGTACTGGAAAAATTTTCTCGTAATTTCCGGGACTTCCGGGTACTGGGAAAATTTTTTCCGAATTTTCCAGGAAATGTGCCCCTCAGAAAATCCTTCTCAAAGCCGGAATTTTTCAGAAAATTACGGCTTTGGGAACGATTCTCCGAGAAAATTTCAATTCCGGCTATTGGAGAGTTCCAGTTAAGAGAGGTTCTGGCTAACAGAGATATTACTGCTATATAGATGTTGGCTTAGCATTTCATACTGTTCACTTTGTCTCCTATACTGCATTCCCTGTATACAGTACTGTACCAGGTATTTCTTTGTGTACACCAAAATTTTCAAGAATTTTGGTTAGAAACATGTTTTGTATCATTCTGTGACATTTTAAGACTTATTTTTGGTTAGACCATTTGTATCTCAAATTTTATAATGGAAGTCAGTGGAATATGTGCTTCAATTTACGAAAGGTTTTTAAGAATGCAATCCTTTTGCAAATCGGGGAATGGTTGTACATTTATTTAATATGTAACATGTACTGTACTTGTAAAGTTCCTGAGCTTGTAATCTATGTGTAAAAGTAATTTAACTTGTCTTCATAGGTACAGTAAACATACAACTTATCTGACACAACTCATTGGCACAAGATAAAGTAGTAGAATATTTAATGTTAATACAGTACTGTATGTAAATAGCTTCTTGCATATTTAAACAATAATTTTTTTTTTCTCAGTCTTGCCTTTGTGCTAAAATGAGTTGTCCTTTCTTGATGACTATTGTTTACTTCTCATCTTTTATCATTTATACCTTTACTTTTTCTACTACACATTGTGATGCTGTATTTCTCCTTTCCCCATTGTTGAGTAAGCCTTAATTTTTTGGGTACTGTACATTTACTTTATTAATGTAAACATGCGTTTCAGTAACCTTTTGTGTTGGCTACAGTTCTTAAATTGACTTGCATGATTCTTCAGACAAGTTTAAAGTATTGCATTTAGGTATTCAACATTTGGGGTTTTGGAGATGGTTGGTAAGTAAATACTTTAGTAAAAAAAAATGCATGCACCTTACTGCTTTGAATGTGAGAAAGGTGACATAGAATAGTTGATAGAAAATTTTAAATAAAAAATTATACATGTCTTGAAATTTACCCAGCTAGTACTATTTATTTACAAGTACAGTACTGTAATCCTCAAAACCTCATGAATACTTTTCACTGTGAAAGCATGACCATAAAACTAAATTAATCATTAAATACTTGGATGCTTTATGTACCATTGTACTTAGTTAAATGCACTACAGCATACACACACACACACACACCACACCACACCACACCTCACTCACTTACTTTACCATCACTCAGAATTTCTTCGAAGAATTTCCATGATGTATGAGGTTTTACTTTTGACATGATTCGTGTTAAAGACCATGGTCTACTCAAATTAACTAATAACCTTCATGGCAGGCTTCGGTCCCTTAGGGATATTACGTCAGCGCAGCAGAACTCGTACAGTCAGTTTTAATTCCTGTCGGGAGGAATCAGCTATGGCAGCTTGTAAGGAAGATCGTGGTACACAGACAGAGAAAGATAAGGTACAAGGGGTATTGACTGAAGAAAATAATGATGCTGATGAAGATAAACCTCCAAGATCACTTGAAGAATGTATTGCAGTCATTAACTCTGAGGTAAGACCTTCATTTGGAAATTAATTTTATGTACAATATTCACTTTAAATTTTGTTGTTTCACATGTTACCGCAGTATCATTTGTAAGTATCAAAACATCATCAATACCTTCAACATTCATCCATCTTGTCCAGTCCATCCATCTTTCAGTTTTTTAATTCTATCAGTGAGGATATTGGACAGTCATGATTTTATCTGCCCATCTTATCCATGCTTTAACTCTATTCACTCACATATGCCAACATTGTCTCTGACTCCAGTTTAAATTATTTTCACTTCCAAGTGTTTACACTCGTAATCCTGTTTGTAACTAGGGGCAGGATTGGTTTTGGTTCTGTCTTGAGAACAGTTTAAGTTTGTGGATTTAAACCAAACTTGTTAAGTTTGATCAGCATATGACAAAGTCCACATATTAATACTCTAGATGAAATATGCATCAAAATCTACTATGTACTGCCATCATAGCAGTTGATGCAATGATATCACACAGGGTATTCTGGAGATTAAAGTAAATGATGACATGATGCAGTCTCTTATGGTGGAACAGTGTCACTATTTCAGTATTTGCCCTGCCATGATAAAATTTTGTGATGGGGGTTTGTATCTGTAGAGATGATATTTAATTCCATGTAATTCACATGCACTCCATAGGCTTTTTTCCTCTGGCTGTATTTAACCTATGATATTTCAAGTTCATATAAGGTGAGCATCTTCTGTGTACTATACTCAGTATTTCCTTGGGTATTAGTATCTTAATGAATATAAGAACTGCAAAACTTTGCCTGTCATGAATCTAACATTTAAAATTTGCTTTTTACCATGTGTAAACATATAATTCTGACTGGACATTACACGACCTTATATTTTACATTCCATACATCATGAATTAATCCCCTGTATAATCCATTCTAAACATCTTTCTCTTTTTCTGATGTATACAGTTTCTCTACCTACATTGTTAGTCTCTTAGTGCTTAATTTACAAGAACATTTTGTAAAGCCATTTTGTTCATAATATAGTACTTTCTTTTCAACAGGCAGGTGCTAAATCTTTATCAAACCAAGAGATTGTGCAAATGGTAGAGAAGAAACATTTACCAAGCTACAAATTAGAATCCCTTTTGGGTAATCCATTGAGAGCTGTTGGCATACGAAGGACAGTTGTAGCACCACACACTGCTAACCAGGGCTCCATGGACTCTCTACCCTATGACCACTATGACTACACTAAGGTCAGAAAATTGACTTGGTGCAGTACTGTAGTTTAAAATAAGAGAGCCGACATACTGATTAAACCCCTTGAATCAATAAGTTCACAGGAAGAAGTTTTGTTGGTTATTGGTCATATTCTGTTATTTCTGCTCTTTATTTATTATTATTATTATTATGTTTGCTTATAATTTTTATTTCTATTATCATTATAAAAAGATTATCTTCAGTAATAATGATAATAGTACTATTAGGGGTATAACAGTGTGGGTTCAGAATAGGACAAGGTTGTCTAGGCCAAATGTTTGTATTAAGAAGTATGAAAGTAACATATGGTGAAGAGGAGGAGTTCATTGATAGTGATTGTGGAATTAGAAGAAGCATATTGGGGAGGTTGTTGGTTCCCAGTTAAAATTAGGTCAGTGCTAGTATGTCCATGGATGGGGTAATAAGAGAGGTGAAAATACATAGTACTGAAAAGGGAAGCAAGTCTCGTTGAAAGGAATACTGGTTGCAAAGCATGTACAGTAAACCCTCGATAACTCGGTACAAAGGGGGCTCTGGCCTTGCCGAGTTACCCCAAATTCCAACTTATCGAGGCACTCCTCCCTTCCCACAAAAATAAAAAAAAAAAAAAAATTATCAACCCATATATGTGTACATATAATTACTAAATGTAAAAAGGTAACACTTACCAGCACTGCAGGTGAAGAATGAAGCATCATAGTAGGTGACACAGATGCATGGTAGGTGACGCAGAGGCATGGTAGGTGACACAGATGCATGGTAGGTGACACAGATGCATGGTAGGTGACGCAGAGGCATGGTAGGTGACGCAGGTGGCCAGATATGCCAAAATTTCCCCAGATAGTAATTTTATGTATCTCGGCATGTCCCGAGTTATGCTATAATACATTCCGAGACCATATCCATGCCGAGTTATATGAAATTCCGAGTTATCAAATGCCGAGTTATCAAGGGTTTATTGTATGTCAGCAGCTTTTTGCAGATGATACTATCTTGGTGAGGGAGTTAGAAGAAAACTTATAAATTTTATTGAAAGAACATGGAAAATTATATACAAGGTGAATGTTGAAAGTGAATGTGACCAAAAGAGTTGACCATAGTAAGTACAATATAGATAAATGGAAGTATGATTGTAGATAGAATTGATAAAATGGGTTATTTTGAAATCTGGGAGATATATCGGCCAATAAATCAAAGTGGTATTACAGTACATTTTATCATAATGGGAAATACTTGTTTGACAAAAATCAGTTATACATGCAATGATTAACTGTAAAAATTAGAATTTAATTATAACAGATTATGGCAAAAAATAATGCTGCATCTACATCTGCATGTGACTAGTGTAACTGATCTACTGAATTACTTTTTATGTGTCCATCAGAGGGACACATGTTGTTAACCTTGTCAATCTGCCCCAAAAGATTGTTAATGCTCTATTCCTTTCGGATTATTCAGATTGACTTAAAATTTGGAAGGTAGAGAGAGGAAACATGTCATTGCTAGAGAGTGCTGATTACCTGAATCAGGTGTTAAAGGTCAAAGCCTCAAGAAGGTCAAAAGTCAAGCTTTTGTCTAGAGTGGGATTCTTGTCTCATTTAGATGTTATGATGGAATTTTACGTTATACATTATCACTAATTAAAGAAGAGAACGTCAAATTTTGATGTCTATGTTTAACTCCCTTGTTCTCCTGGCCATGGTCAGAAATCTTACCCCCTCGTAGTCTTTTGACACAGGTTACATTGGTAACAGGAACGTTTTTTCCATATTAATAAGCATTGTGTTGAGTGATCCAAACCCAAGTTGTACCCTTAGAGTTGTATATGCCAGCCCACGAGGGTAGCGGGAGGAATGTAGGTGGTTGATGGGCAGGGCCACTCTTGCCACATATTTGCTTACAGGATGGGTGCTCTTAGTGTGAGATACAGCTGAGTGGGAGAGGTTGCGCCAGCACAGGAGTGCTTAGCGATGCAATTTGCTTCGAAAGACTACGAGAGGGTTAAAGGTTACTGTCACTACTGATAGTTATGTATCGACTCATTGTTCTGATAATAACTACTAAATCGATGCATATATTTTAGAATCTTACAGTGAGTATGTATCATCATAAGGTTAGTGTATAAAGTCAGATTAAAATGTTTGTTGCAGGTAAAAACCTTGTTTAGAGGAGAACCAACTCTCGATTCATTAGATATATTTTGGTGAAACTTACCATAAATATGTCGTCATTGGATAGAACACTAATATTCCTGTGGTTAATTTCACTGCAAAGAGTCCATCATTGTGTCTGTGTAAATATTTTGATGGAATTTGAGATTAATTTTTATTATCACTAGACATACAGGTTGTACACAATACTAAATTCATGTGTTTTAACAGAGGTTAAACTACTCTCTGAGGGCATATGTGTAAACTGACATGTTTGTAGTTCCTTATATTTCTATTAGGGTGCAGTGATAGAGTGGATACAGTGTGGTCTGCCTGTCCTAAGTTCGCTGGTTTGATTGCAGGACACACACACAGTATACCCAGCTGTAAATGGGTACTGTACCATACTTTATAAAGTTGAGGAAGTGATGGTGATTGAGTGCTGGCCATACTGCTTCCTTGTGTACCAAAGGCTTAGTATATAGTGTGCTGTGTCCACACTGTCCCTAACGGACATTCATGCCTATGGGACCCATTTTCATAGATCATTGTGATTGTGTAATACTAAAATTCTGTATTATTTTATCCAGGTGATGGGTGTCTGCTGTGAGAATGTGATTGGATATGTACCTATCCCTGTGGGTGTTGCTGGTCCTCTGCTTATGAATGGCAAAATGTATATGGTGCCAATGGCAACCACTGAAGGATGTTTGGTTGCTTCCACCAATCGTGGTTGTCGTGCTATGGTCAATGGAGTCAAGAGTGAAGTATTTCGGGATGGAATGACCAGAGCACCGAGTGTCAGGCTGCCCACTGCTGCTCAAGCCACGTATGTATATAGCCAATATGGTAGTTGATTATGTTCTTTTGTTTGCTATTTATAATAATTGTTGTTGCATAGACAGTAGTGAACAAAGATGAGATTGAGGAGATTTGTGTATGAATGGAACATTATTGTTAAGTGAATTAATGCTAAATGAGGGATACCTGTACCTGATAGTGTAGAGGAATGAAACTCTTGAATTTATCTCTCACTACTGTGTAAAATGACAGATTACTGGTCTTTCATAGAGGCGATGACTGGACAAATCTTGAAAAAAGGAGATAATGTTGACCCTTCATACTTTATCAGGGAGTATGATAAAATCCATTTGAGTCTCCAGGTTCTTTCTCAAGAGCCCTTACTTTAGAGACAGTCACTAGAGTACTGAGAGATGTTATTGCCTCATTACCACAGAGGCAGTCACTAGAGTACTGAGAGATGTTATTGACTCATTACCACAAAATGACAAATGTTACAGAAGTCTTGAAAGGTGATGTAGTTATTAGAAAGTGAATTGGGTGTAGATGTTTATGTGGACATGGGCACAAGTGTAGCCATCTCCATTTTCTCTTTGTCTAGCCATAGTATGTGACATATGACAAGAATATGTCATGGCCTGATCATTTGTGAAGGAAGAAAAGGGTCACTTGTACAGTCGAGATCAGGAATTCGTGATACAGTTGGGCCTGGGGGTGAGCGGGCCATTCCACCCTTGCTTGACATCGAGTCACTGTGCCAAACCTCCCCACCAACACACACATTCCTGGAATAATCTAACAACCTTGAACAGTGGTGGTTTCAGGTAATGAACAATTGCCCTCCACGCCCCATCATGACCCCCTCTCTACCCCACACACTACTACTACTGTGCTGTCACTCGGAATTGAGTATGACGATCATCCAGCTATGATACAATGATACGAGTTATTAAGGGTGTCACCCTCATTGGTGAGTTCTGAGGTGACTAAATAGGCTGATACGGGACCGGTAGGGTCGTCCACAGATGTTGCATGTGTGGATAGTTATATATAGTGCGGGAGGGGCGGCGGCAGCGCCTTTCTGGCGCTGGCGCTTGTCTCCCTCGGTTTGCAGTCGTGCTAACTTGAAAGTATTGGCACCTTCTTGTGTGGTGCTTCTCCAAGTGTTACGGTGTGGAGTAATCGTCTCCCAGGTGAAGGGGTCAATTTGGCACTTTTTCAGGTTTGACTTAAGACCATCCCTATACCTGTTCAGTTGCCCGCCGGCGTTACATTTACTATTCATTAGGTGACTGTAAAGTAGCTGCTTTGGTAGTCTACTGTCGTCCATGCGGGTAACATTGCCAGTCCAGCATAGTTGCTCATGGATAATGGTAGCCTCGATGTTCCTACAGTTGGTACGGACAGCAGCGAGATTCCATAGTAGTTGTCACAGTCATCGGTCTCCCTTGTTCTTATAAATATTGACAATGGAAGCGTCTTTAAGAGCTTGGGGGATTTTTTCCTTCTCCCATATATTCTCCAGGAGAGAGTGGAGATGGCTGGTAACGAGAGGTTCTCCTGCTTTATACACCTCGGCTGGGATTCCATCAGGCCCTGAGGCTTTCTTATTTTTCATCTGTTTGATGACAGTAGCTACCTCATCCAGGGATAGGGATAGCTGAGGTGGGTCAGCTCTGGATGCTGAGGGACCTGCTGGGTAGTCAGGACATCCACATCAGTGTTTCGGTGGAGCAGCAAATACCGGTGCCCTTTCCAGCGCTGATGGATACCTTCTTCGTCTTTAATTAGGGAGGGAGGGAGGGACCCAGGGAGCAGGTGGGAAGAGGGGGGGAGGTGGGGTATTTTGATTGACAGATAGTATTTGGGTAAGTATATTTTGTTTATTTATTTAAGATATTTGTTTTAGCTCATAAAATTCATACAAATTACCCGGCCAGAATATAATTTACATTGCTGGAATTCTTACAATTTGATGATCATTTTGAATATAAACATCATAGATTTTGCATTAGACATACAAATTTTAGATCTACTTTAAGTATTTTGTTTACTCTGAGTAAATATGTTATCTTTTGTGCAAAATATATGACATTTATATTCAAAATATTCCTGGTCTTACAAGGAATGCAGCAGTGTCAATTATATTATCCTAACTTTAGTTTGAGGTATTATTTATTACTATACCTTAAAATCTAGTGGTTTTCCCCCCAAACATTTCTCAGAGAGGGAAGAGCCAGAAGTGTGAGAAGAGGGGGAGGGAGTTGAGTCCATTATTTGAATGGACATTAACTTGGCGACTGTATTTCTCTATTTCTCTTAAGTATTAATTGTGTGCATGTACCATCATAAAATTAAGATGTTATTTTTACTAGAACATAGGTATTGTGTCGGAAAAAGTGGAGTTTTGGGGTCCGCTGGTCTCTATTTCATTTAATCCCGTATGTTATGTTGTTCACTTTACGCGTTTCTCGCTTTACGCGGGCCTCTGTGGGTTCAATTGACTGCATAAAGTGAGGGTTCACTGTATAAAAAATGCAAAAATATTAAAGAGCACAACTTTATTGATATTTACTCCATTGGAAACGAATGTAAACATAGAACAGATTACTGAATTGGCAGACTAGCCCATCAGCTGATGCTCACAACAAAACGTGTTGTTTGTAAGGATTTCGTGAATCAAATTTTTGTTCGTTAACCGAATTGAAGATTTTTATGGAAGGTAATTTGTTAACCGAACCGTTTGTTAACCGAGGGACCACTGTATGGTGTTTTTTATATCATTATTTATTGTTTTTATACATTTACTACAGTTGCTGGAGGCTGAAGTAGGTTTTACTGTATCATGTGTCTGAGGTTTGTCTGTAGGTGTGAGCGTATAAATGGAATGAATCTCAATTTAGCAAACTTGTTCACAAAATCTTACAAAAAATAACTGAAAAAATTCCTTCCGCTAAATCGAGAGTTCGTTATATCGGATTCCTTTAAATCAAGAGTATACTGTATAGGGGTTTTGATGATGATAAGTATGAGAAGCTGGATGATGGCTATGCGTGAGTTGATTTATGTGATGAGGCAGGAGCACAGGCTGCAACCACACATCTTGCTCTCCCATTTCCTGTTCCAGTGGTGCACGTGTTGCAATGACTGGGGAGAGGGAGAGTTGCAATGGACTGCCGATAGCCCAGTTTGTTGGGGTTTGCCTTAGTAGCCTGTCCATTGTGCATTGCCTTCCTGCTCTGATGTAGCCGTTGGGTTCCCACGTTGGTCACCTCTTTTGTCTATACCACCGTTTGGGTTGTATTGGAGCTCTGCAGATTTTTCATTTGGGGTTTACTCCTATAGCCTTATACCTACCAAGGGATATATTATATGGTTTGTTTAATTCTGTAACATTAGCATCACTCCTCCTCGTTGATCAGTATAGCGTTGTTGGTTCATATTAATAAATAGCCTCCCTCTTATTTGTGTGTTGAATTTTGACCTGAATCACACTGGTTCATTACCAGTTCCAAACTGTGTTAGTGGGGAGGTTTGGCACAGTGACTTGCCGTGAAGTAAAGGTGGAATGACCTGTTCACCCTGTGGCCCAACTTTATTACAAATTCCTGCCCCCGACTCCCTTGATTTTTTATCAAACTTTTCTTAAAGTGATTTTATGGTTTCATATCACATGTAATGGATTTTTTATTGATATTTTTAAGCCAACGATTATATTCCCAAACAACTTCTTGACTTATAGCCATTATGTAACATTTAATTAATGCCTTGACTTGCAAATTCTATATATTGATTTCTCTCTCTTTCAGTAGCCTTCAATATGTGCTCTTCAACATTATTATATGTTTACCAACAGAGAGGTGTACATGTGGACAAGAAAGAAAGAGAATTTTGCAGTCATTAAAGAAGGCTTTGATTCTACCAGTCGCTTTGCTCGTCTGCAGGATTTGCAAGTGGGAATTGCAGGACGTTTGTTGTTCATGCGCTTTGTGGCACAAACTGGTGATGCTATGGGGATGAATATGGTATCCAAGGTATGGAAAATAATTAATAATTTAGGATTAAACTACATGACATTATTCATGCAAAAAATTGCTTTAACAAAAAATTCTTCAACAATACAATACGGGGGGGGGGGGGGGGGGGGGGCATTTTTACTTGTGTACAAAAAAAATGTATATCCCCTTTATGTGTTTACCCTTAGGACAATTATTTCTTTTACCTGTATTGTGTGGACTTGAGGGTAGACTCAACATTTTTAATACTACATTTGTTTCTGATTATTTGTGAAAGGATTTTCCCATTATTATTTGTTTGTACAGTATTTGTTTTGTGTGTGTATGTCTACACACACACACATACTATTTACAATACAGGTAAAGGAAATTACTGCCTCTAGAACGAATGGCTCTCTGTCCCAGCCGGGAAAATGCCGGCAACTTTAAAACTACCCACAGACATTCTTGGGTACATCCAGTGTCATCCACCAATACTAGAGGACCGCGAAATTAAAATCCGCGAATTTGGAGGTCCGATCTATAAGCATCACATAGTTTGCACTAGACAAAAATTTTAGTAATTATTTAGTACATTTGAGTACAGTACAGAAATGTTCTTACAACAATAATTTCTTTTATTTTTTTCACAATATGTATTTAGGATAGTGTGTGCATATAAATGAGTAAAAATAAATGAAGCAAGTTACATATATCTTCCCGAAAATATAAGTTGAAAAACTTGTACTCAAATGTACTACACTAAAGGACTATCATTTTTATCTCTTGCGCAAACTATGTGATGTTTATACTCAAATTAATCACTATCTTACAGGGATTCCAGCAATGCAATTTATATTCTGCTAAGTCTAGTCAGCTACATTTTATAAGATAAAAACTTTAAGCCTAAAACTACCTTCACCCAGACTGGGAGGGAGGGAGGAGAGTTAAGTGCCCCCTCATAATTTTGTCAGGACTAAAGGAGGTGCCTAACCATCAGTTCTTGGAAAATCGGTGGTGTACCTTTACAACAAATCCATCCAGAAATTATGTAAAAATAGTCAATACTAACAATAACCTAATATTCAATTGCAGCTATGACATAGACCCTGGCTTTATCCAAGATGGCAGAAATTTTGGTCAGTTTTCAGTCGTTGTATCTTATACATAGCTCAAAATCCTGTTCATAAAGGGGTTGTTAGGATTTTGATTTTTAGATGTACAGTAGCTAAAAAATTTATCTGTGCATACTGTGTGTGAAACACTATGAGACCACAGACGAAAGGTATTGGGATATTCGTGTTGTCTCCTTATACTATGTGTTCGTAATCATTTAATTGTTTATTTTATTCCTATATGCCAACTCACCACCTGTGTTGCATACTGAATGGTGGTGGGTGAAGACATGCATACCAACCCTCCCGAGACATCACGAGTTGTACGTATAATTCCGGAAGTCATCGGACCACCCTGTCAGATACTTTAGCTACTGTACAGTGTATTAGACTTCTTGTTGCATTTCGGGGTTCAGAACACATCTTACTTTTCATGGGTGGATCCAGGGGGTGTCCTGGGTCCAGACCCTTACTATTAACCCCAGAATATCTCCTAATATCAAGTGTACAGAGCCTCAAAATGCCTAGGTGCAGGGATGTGGGTTCTCCATTTTTTTTTTTTTTTTTTTTTTTTGGTTTTCCAGTTTTTTCCATCGTTTTAAGTGACCCATGTGAGTCACATAGATGCGTTGAGATTATTATTATTATTATTATTATTATTATTATTTTTTTTTTTTGTGTGTGTGTGTGTGTGGGTGGGTATGACTATGACAAGATAAATGTTTGACAAAAAATAACAATAATTTACCTTCTAGGGTCGATGGGTCAGTTTACCGACTCTGCTGCACGAAGACAATGTGCCAGTATACTAAGTATAGAAGCCACACACTTCATTTTAGTACGTCATGCATTACATCATATACTCTATTTCTCATTGGCTGAGTATTGCTTGTTTTGCATTCCATTCTTCTATTCTTAAGTATTTCATTGACCAAAGATTAATTACGTCATACAACGCCACTATTAGAAGCAATATAATAGGCCCCTCCACCCTCTTCACTTGATCACCGACGGGGGAGGGGTTAAGCATTTTTCAGTGTAACTTAAGTTTCTATAATAATTTTACACTTTCGGATGATCACAATTTATTGTATAACCCATGCCATATTTCATAGTTGTACAGCATGCCCTTACAATTTGTGGATTTTTAATTCACGGCCTTCGATTATATTATTCGCAGATGACACCCCGGATGTACCCAAGAATGTCTGCAGGTAGTTTTAAAGTTGGCGGTATTTTCCCGGCTGGGACAGGAAGCCATTCAGTGTAGAGACTAATTTCCTTTACCTGTATTGTAAATGTGTGTGTGTGTGTAGACACACACACACACAAAACACATACAAATGAATAATAATGGGAAAATACTCTCACAAATAACAGAAACAAATTTATAAAAAATGTGACGGGGTCTGCCCTCAAGTCCATGCTTTATTAATAAAGCAATAAAGCATGGAGTAGACTTGAGGGTAGACTGTCAGATTTTTAATAAATTTGTTTCTGATTATTTGTGAGAGTATTTACCCATTATAATTTATTTGTATGTGTTTTGTGTGTGTGTGTGTCTACACACACACACACACACACACACATATACAATACAGGTAGAAGAAATAATTTTCCTAAGGGCAAACACATAAAGGACAAACAAATTTCTTTGTCAGCAAATGTTTTTCGTGGATTTGGCGATTCCTCGGCCATTTTGAGAACCTAACCACCACAAATTTGGGGGACCCCCTGTATTAAATTTTGAATTCTCACACAATACAGTGCAAAAAAGCTTTCCTTTTAATTTTTCTTCTCTCAATAATGGTGAACAATTAAAAATATTCAACAAATTTAAGTTTAGTAACAAATAAAATGTTTAAATGAACTATTAAGACTATGCATGAAAAATATTGTTGCAATAAACATACATGTTTGATTTTCTGTACTGTGTGTTTTAACTATGAGGCCTTCACGAGATGAGTAACAGTGTGAGAAATTAAGTTAAATATGGTAAAAACTTCCTGGGTAGGTGTTTTTTTTCCCCCCAAGACCCAAACACATCCCTGTGGGTGGGCTTGCTGTGCTCGCCATGTTCCCCAACCCACAACTTTTTGGACCCCCCCCCCCCCCCTTTTATATTCCTGGATCTGCCCCTGATTTTTTCCAGATTCTTTATCAGATTTGTTCTCCAAGTATATGACTTGTCTGAAAATTAAGGGTTTACAGTACTGGGTTCATGGTACTGTATCTGGTGTTGTAACACAGACATATAAGTTGGCATGCCAAATGTGTGCTCACTGTACTACAGGTACACCACCGATTATCTGGGAACTGATGGTCCGGCACCTCCTTTAGTCCGGACAAAATTAAGAGAGGGCACTTAACTTCCCTCCCAGCCTGGGTGAAGCTAGTTTTAGGCTTAAGTAAGTTTTTATCTTATAAAATGTAGCTGACTAGACTTAACAGAATATAAATTGCATTGCTGGAATCCTTGTAAGATAGTGATTAATTTGAGTATGAACATCACATAGTTTAATTTAAGTTTCTAGAAGTCCATGGAGCTTTAGAGACACAGGAGGTGTATAATTGGTGGTTCAGAGGTGTGTTGTCGAATTATTATTACCTGACCTCGGTTGGTCCGGCAAAACGGATAATCCGGCAAGGCTTTGGAACCAAGGGTACCGGAAAATCGGTGGTGTACCTATAGTACTGTACTAGTCTTATTGTACGATACCTAACTGTGGCCAAGTCCCTCTTAAGATATTAAGAATTTTATCCACAAATGTATTTAGAGTATATAAGATCCTTCATAAGTGATGATAAATCTTATGGGCAGGACTTACCATATAGACCATATTTATCCTGTTTAAACTGATTGTGGCAGTACTAAAGGAATAAAGTATTCGGGGTGACAAAGCCAAAGTGATGTATGGGAGACAAACAGCTTTGCAGTGTACTACATTTGGGGAAATAAGCTGTCACCTGTAGTCATGAGGGTTATATACAAAGATGTATTACTTGCATGGTGAGTGGTTGAAGACCCAGGGTAGTGCAAAACTCACCCACACTAATAACAAACACAGACAATTACACTAATAATATGACATAAATTGGAATAGGAAATAGTATATCTAAACAGAAAATGCAGAATTGTTAAATTAACCTCAAAATTGTCTGCTAAAAGAGTAGGATATGTTGACCCTTTAATGTGATAACAGGAAAATATAAATTTGAATAGAGATGTGAACCCATTTTGTGGATTGGGGGATTGTAGTGCAGTGAATTTGTGAATATAGAATCCAAAAGTGAAACCTCAGTGGTATATGAGACCACCTGTAGATCTGGCAGAAGGTAGATTTATTGGATGAGTAGACCTCTAAGGCTTTGGTTAGCAGTACAAACATCATCCACAATGATTCTATACCATATCAAGCAATAAACCTGCAAGTATTTAGTGAGCTCTTCTTACTGGTGCTCTTTGACAGGATCACTCCAAATCACTCATAAAGTCCCATAGACCATAACATTAGGTTTCATACTCCAATCCTTGCTCTTCTGTTACCAGTAATTGGTATGAGGGAGAGATCAGACTTTTGCTAATATCACATCTGTTCATGAAGCCAAAGATTAAAAATATTTACAACAGGATGTTTTGAAGAGTTGTAGGTAATATGACATGAGCAAAATTCTGTGGCAGGAAATTCTTTTGAGTGCGTGAGTAATAAATGCAATTTTGTAGGCTGAGGTTCTGTAGTTGAAATATTGCAACATAATGCTTGAGTAGTTGTGGAATACAACTACTGTATAGTGTTTTATTACTGATTAGTGAATTGTGTACAGTATTTGTCAGGTGCCTGACTTTCAAGTCTTCTTTATTAAAAAAAAAAATACTATTATGGAATGTTTTATATTACTGGTATATGCATAAATATCATTAATAAATTTCTATGGGTGGTTTATATTTGTATAAATTTTTATTTTTACTCAGGGGACAGAGGCAGGACTTAAGGCCCTGAAAAAACATTTCCCTGAACTTGAAGTCCTGAGTGTTAGCGGCAACTATTGTGTGGACAAAAAACCATCAGCCATTAACTGGTATGTGTTCAATACAGTAACACCATTTTTATCATATAGGAATATTTTTTAGCCTACAGACATTGCTTTTTATGTAGATAGATGAGTTTGTAGTCATATACACAATGTTCATGTACAGTATAGTCTGGATTTACTCAGTTTTTGTTTACGCGTTTGGTCATTTACGCGGTGCCTTGCCAGAATGAAAATGCTTTAATTACGCGGTAAATTTGGTCATTTACGCGGAGAGCTGCTGGAGAGGTCCATACCGCCGCGCCATTTTTTACCCACGCGGTCCAGTCTTGACCATACTCGGGAAGCGGCTCGGTGAGTGGTGTGCATTAGGTCGCTCTTACGTTATCGCTGACATCATATGACGTATCGGACTGTGATAGGGCCACGCATCCTTACCACCCACGCATTCCCTCCGCCGCTAGCTGTGATTGGTCTAATGAAACATGACGTGCCTTGCCACCAGAGGGTAGAAGTTGCTGACCTAGCCGGGCCTGTCTCATTGTTTTCAGTCCGCGTATACAGTTCTCTCTTGTGCCTGCTATTCCCCTCACAATGACTTCCGCGGGACCCCCCACCACCCGAGAAAAACCTTGAATTACCTGGACCAAGCCATGAGTTGGGGGGAGAAAATTAAGCTCATCTTTAACAACGACCCAGACAAGCATCGGTATGAAGTGTCTAATAACCTTCTGTCGAAAGTTATGGAGCCGTATATCCAGATCTATCTCGACAACATCAATGCTAGTCATCAACATAGTATTGAGGACTTCTCGCCCGCAACCCACCACAACCACAGCCAGCCCAAGTCAGTGAAAGTAATAGTGACAGTGAGAATATGGACTTTGAGGGGTTTGTCTGGGATGTCCTGCAAACCTCTGCGAGTAGTGAAAGCGAAAATAATTCACCGGAGGGCATTTCATCTGCCCTCTGCCTCGGAACCAGCTGCCATCCACGTGTGCTGACTCAGCTTTTCTACTAATGTATTTGTTAAAAAACCTAATATTATTGATATTTCTCTTAATTATTAATTGTGTGTGCATACCATCATAAAATTAAGATGTTATTTTTACTTCAAGTTAAGTATTGTGTCGGAAAAAGTGGAGTTTGGGTGTCGGCTCAGTCTCTATTTCAATTAATCCCATATGTTTCTGTGATTTCATTTACGCGTTTCTCGTTTTACGCGGGCCTCCACGGGTTCAATTGACTGCGTAAATGCAGACTATACTATACAAGATATGTCCTTATCATCCAGCTTAAGTTTGTGATACTTATTTATTTTATATGAATATATTATATCTAAGATTGGCTGTGTCAGCAGCTGGAATTGAACACCATAGTAGAGGAATAAAAGAAAATTATAAGTGAATTGAGAATTTTGTCCATCCCATTCTACTTCCTCCTGGATACTTCTCTCACTATTTGCTTCTGAATGAACCATTGTTTCTAATAATCTTTCATTCTTTCCACATATCCACATCTCTGTAGCAATCACTTCCACGTCTAACTTTATGATTTTTATTCTTTGCAGCCTATTAACTCCATTTTGTTCTTTCAAACCCAAAGCTTATGTCACTTCTAATGTGTTCCTTAAGCTATGGTCACACTAGTCAACGGTACGATCCGCACACTGGTCACACTGGCGAAAGGAACCATTGGCCAGGTATCCAGCTCACGTGGTTTGTTCGAGTCCATTATTTGAATGGACATTAACCTGGCGACTGTATTTCTCTTAAATATTAATTGTGTATGCATACCATCATAAAATTAAGATGTTATTTTTACTACAACATAGGTATTGTCGGAAAAAGTGGAGTTTGGGGGTCGGACCAGTCTCTCTTGGAATTAATCCCATATGTCCTGTTGTTCACTTTACGCGGGTTTTCACTTTCCGCGGTACCCTGTGGGTTCAATTGACCGCGTAAATCGGGGTACTACTGTGTGTGTGTGAATTACACGAAAGCGCTTGGGAACTTCGTGTTTTCTTCTTTCCTGGTGGTTATCAGCATATACCTAGATCACGCGCACCTACAGTGATTTACTTGCATATATATATATATATATATATATATATATATATATATATATATATATATATATATATATATATATATATATATATATATATATATATATATATATATATATATATATATATATATATATATATATATATACATACATACATACACACACACACACACGTACATATACACTAGAACTCTTAAATCACTACAGGTGATTAATTTTTATCTCTTGTGCAAAATATGATTTTTTTTAATTTTTTTTTTTTTTACGGGGATTACCCCACCCAGGCACAGGTCACTGACCCACATTGGGGCCTGAGGGGGCAAAGTTGTAATGATAGTAATAATAATAATAAATAATAATAATAATAATAAATAATAATAATAATAATAATAATAATAATAATAATATAGTAATAATAATAATTCAGATAAGTAAAATTTATAATAAAAAAATAAAATAAAAATAATAATGATAATAATAATAATAATAATAATAATAATAATAATAATAATAAAGAAATACAAAAATGAAAAACAAATATTAAGAGTGAGAAACAATATACAGTATGTATGTTATGTTGTCAATAGTAAGAGAAACAATTGAGACCATGTAATTGTGTGTAAATGAGGCAGAAAGTTAGATCAGCAACCTGGGACTTGGTCACAATTTTCATGATGCCATATGGCAGCAGGGTCTACCATTAGACAACACATTATGCTTCCAATATCTTCCTCGGTGGTAGTACCTCCCTGTTTGGAAGCAAATTATATTTTCCTAACTTTTGTCTGTGATATTATATAAGATAAAAACTGTAAGACTAAAACCCTGGCTGGGCAGATGGGCGAGAGGGAGTGAGGGGGGGGGGGGGGGGTCAGGGGAGATGAGGTGATATGTT